>OY101443.1:18560586-19099302 GCA_956483585.1 Gymnocheta viridis
ACATATATGGATAAGATTTGATGAAAACAAGAAGTTAAAATAAAAATATATTCTTAAGACTACGAAACTACGTCACTTTTTCCAACTTGAACGCACAAAAAACAACGGCAAGGCGAATGAAAAATCCTTGTGGTTTCGGTTTTCCAATTATTTGCATTCAACCACAAAATGGTCAGCAGAGTGTGATCGATGTGGCCAAATGTGAAATACTGCATCGTCGGCAGCAAAAGTACAAATTATTGGATTTTATGTTCAAACCACAATGAAACTAAGTGTGAGTGCGTATCGCGCACATGCCTCAGCACACAAAAAAATACTCTCAAGCGGCTATCACTCTCAACTTAATTACGGCAGTACTGGACCGGCTGTCACAGCTTCCTCAAGCTCATCTGCGGGACTGTATGCGGTTAGTATAACAAGAATAAATTATTTTTAATTTTTTAATTAGTGCCATAATAACGTAAATGCTTAAATTAATAATATACGGTGATTATGATTGTCGGGGACAGACATATACAATAATTTTAAAGGTTCCAAGACAGAAAATAAACTGGTAGTCAACCTGCCAACTTTCTTATTGCAATATCCCATACAGTGTGGAGTAACATGATGATAATTCTCAAAACATTTGCGGGGGGGACTCGCGATATTAAATAACATATTAATAATATTATACATTTATTTATTTATTTTTTGCCAATGGACTAAAATATTCTTCCAGGCTTATTAATAACTCCTTATAATTTCTAATAACATTCTAAAATTATTCTCAGACAAAGAAAAATATATTTTGACAACATTATTCATATTATTTAGGCTTTAAGCGTAAAAGCAAGCACCGAGCATAAGGTAGATAGACGACAAGATAATACGTTTGTTACGAAGAGCTAATTTTACAAATTTCTTCTTAATTCGTTCAATTCTGTCAGGTATGTTCACGGTAAATGGGGTTCCACACAAAGGAACAATATTCTAACTTAGAATCAGTGATGTTATGTACTTTTGTGAGAAGTCCTTACGCAGCCCGAATAAAATCCTTATTTTTCCTTACGCGTTCAAAAAATTGTCTCTACAAAAATCCCTACAACTTTTAAATGACGTATACGTAAAAATTTTATTTAAATATAAACACTTTTATGTACGTGAATCAGTTGTTCATTTTTTTTTTTCAAAAGTAGTCGACGATTTGCAAAGCCACATCGTGCTCAGCGAAAAACAACTGACTCGCTGCTTTTCTTTTTTTATATATTATCAATTTGTTTGTATTTTTTACAGAATTCACATTTTTTTGTGTATCTTTCTATCTGCGTGCTTCAGAAGATCAGACTTGCCGCAATTTAAAATTTTATTGCATGCAAAACACTTGTATTTGATTTTGTTCATCAGAGACAGCTTCCAGCCAATCTTTAAAGTTATCGTCCTCCAGCCATTCTTTGCTGAATTTTTGTTTGCAGTATTTTTCGGTTTCTCTAAGCACGCCGAGACGAGTTCATTATATATAAATATAAAAAAAGCAATATTTCGCAAATTTACTTTAAAATTAAAGCTGAAATGGCGGCAAGCGATCATTTAAAAAAAATATGACAATTTGTAATATTCCCGTATTAAAAATTTCGTTAGTATGTTGTCACAAATTGAATAAGGTTGCAAAATTAATAAATTTTTGCCACATTATTGAAAAGTCCTTACATTTCAATGAATTCAATAAATCTGTCATTTTCTCCCTACGGCCATTTTTTGTTGAAGAAAATCCCTACGAATAGGGATTTTTCCCTACATATAAAATCACTGCTTAGAATGCACAAAAGTAGTATATAATATTCTCAATGTTTTAGGATCTAAGATGTCTTTACCAGTGACGGTATTTCGGTGATTTCGGGTATTTTTTGGTGCGTTTTGCCTTTTCATACGTACGAAATTTTCACAATTTCTCACAGTGCCTTTTGTGCTTCTTTATACAACTGAGAAATGTTTTTAGTTATAAAAACTGTCTACTTCTTTTAAGCCCAAATAATACTTTTTAAGCAAACATGAATCTTTTCCGCTGATGTTGCAAGAACATTCAGTTTGATGAATTTGTTTAAAACAAAAATTAAAAACCGTTTATCTTTGAATTCAGTAAATGCGTTGCTGCATATTAAATACAGTTTAAAATTTGAAAATGCATATTGTAGCAATTTTCAACTGCGAAGACGAAATGTATATTTTTGATAGCAAAATAAACGTACATATATGAAATAACAATCGATTGAAATGCTATCATGAATTTCTTTCGACTTTGAATTCGCTTTTTTAACATATTCCTTATTAATTAGAATTTACAGAAATTTGTATACTACAACACATCGCTCCTTTCATGCAACATGATTATATCTTTAAAAAAACCAAAACTTTTAAGTTGTTTAGAAAAAAAATTATGTTGAAGGTATTTCTTTATATGTAAAAAGTTTTTCAGTAGCGTATGTAAAGTATTCCACGAATTTCAAAAATTACAAGAGTATGAGAATGCTCATTTGTTTTTTAAAGTTTGCGTAAAAGATAAGAGGTCTGAAACTTTTCAAAAATATGGTTTAAAGTCTACTGATGATTTGGCGTTAGCAGCAAATGTTTGTAAATAAAATAAATATTAAAAAAGTAAATACATAATAGAAATAGTTTTTATTAAAATTTTTATGGATTATTTAATTAAGGGCATCATTTAGAACTAAAGGCGTTTTCTTTTCTAAAAAAAATGCGCAACATTTTATCCATTTTTATTGAAAATTTGCAACATAATGATTTTTTGAAATAGTGAGTGTATTAGAAATTATTGTATCATCACTGACGCGGCAAAATTTTTGCCTTAAGAAAACTTTGAATATAAATTTTTTTGATAAAAAGTAAAATAAATGTAATTTTTTTTTTTAGAAAAGGAAACGGCATAACAAACACTTAGTGTTATTTGAATATGAGTATCGGTTTAATTTTAAAAGAATTTTATGTTAGATCAATCATTGAATCGTTTTAACTCAACATTATAATTACTTACATATTAAATGAATTTCATGCTGAAAACATATTCATACAATATGTAATTTATATTGTTGCAAACTGAAACAATTTTGATTCAACAAGATTCATCATATTATTTTAATGTGGGGTGCATTTTTATTTAATTACACTCGTAATTTTATTCAATTAGACTCGCATTTATATTGAAATGGGCTATTGTTGTTTGCAAGTTATCATAAAGTCATGTTGAAACGACTATAAAGTAAAATCATTAATGAAAAATGTAAAATCAAACTTGTTTTCGATGGTTTACATTGTGTATTTTTTGTGTGAATAAACGAGACTCTATTAAAAATGATTTTGATGCATAGAAAGGTAATTTACAATTAGTATTTTTTATGCCAAGCTTCTTAATTTCACATGGACTTGGAAGGATATTCATGGTTCCTATATGCTTGTCGATCCTAATTTAGGCTTAATTTTTTTCATGTAATGCGATATTCGCACAAAGTTTATTGGTCTGCCGTCACTATGTGCTTTCAAACCACTGTGCAATGGTTCGAAATTAAAGCCACATCTGTCATTTCAATCAAAAATTAATGATTTATTTCACAATTATAAATAATAAAGTTTTTTTTATTAACATGACAAAGTAGATACAACTGGCATTTAATGTTGAAATAAATATTTCATCATTTAAATTAGATACAAGCACATATGCGCTTGTAGAGTTAAAAAATAAAACGTTTCTGGTTAATTTTACTTTGTCTGCTATTTTAATTAAACACTTGATAAAATTATTTTATCGAGTAGCGTCTTAAGGGTTTTGTTTATTTATTTATTAATTTTTTTGCTAACTTATTGAAAAAGGCAAACAAATTGTTTTTTGGTTGACAAAAATGCTATCTAATCAAACTTTTTTAGAGGCAAATTGTTTATGGGAAATTAAATTTAATTATAATTTTTACTGCACATTGTTGTGTGTTTTTTTCTTAAAATTTTCTGAAGTAATAAGCGGTATATAAGGTAGGGAATTTACTTAGAAGTATTACATACATATCCTACATACATACATACATATATTACACCGGATAAAATAAAGCTGAAACAATTTTCTTTTGCAGACTGATAGAAACGCACAGTTTTTATTCCCTGTTAGAAATAGTCTTATATACATATATGACAGATCCTTTCATGTACGAATTGCCAAGTGTTCGAACTCTTTACCACAATCTTAAAGAGTATTTAACTTTAATTGTAATTTATTCAAGATCAAGCTTGTTGAATAATTCTCCTTGCAGTTGAACTGATCTAATGCAAGATGAAACAAGAAACCCAATGTAAAATCAACATGAAGAAATGTTGATATCAAGTCAATGTTAATATGTGGAAAAAACCCAATTGAATTTACTACTAACATATTTTAAGATAAATCAATTGTTAAAATTTTTAATTTAGTATTAAAATATGTTGATTTGAAATTAATCACATTGAAATAATATTGTACATTTTGAATTTAACCTTTTACAGAGTTAAAATAACATTAATCAATGTTTAATTTTGTAAATTCCATTTTTGAAAAAATAATTACAGTTTTTTATGTAAATTTAACATTGCATATAGTTGAAACAAGATTAACTATTGTCAAATCAACATTGTTATAAATATAAAAAATAACATTGGAATACTTTGAAGAAACTTTTTCCAATTTTAAATATTAACAAACGTTGGCTGATGTTAAATCAACATGCAAAAAAAAATTAAAACAATGTTAAAAAACATGAAACATGTTGAAACAACTATTTAAAATGTTTTTTGTACCGAAGAAAAAATTTAATTATCCATCCATCCATTTTTTCATTGACTGCCCTGCGATTTTAAACAAAAACAAAATGCCTGTTGTTTTTTTATTGTTTTATTGTTGTAGTACTAAACAGACCTGTATTATTAGATCATGATATAAATAATTATCATCCGCACTACTGACAAAAACTACTAACTACTAAAAATAAATTTTGATCACTAAATTAGTGCTGGAAAATTCTACTACTTTTCAGTACTCAATAATATTCAACAGTTTTCATTTGGGTACTCAATACTACTCGATACTTTTAACGGATTTTTTTAATTTGTAACGCATAGTTTTTATCTGCAAAATGAAGTAGTTTCTTCAAAAACTAAAAATAGATATTCAACTATTATTGGTTTTGTATGTCTTTCATTATTAAATAAAAAATAAATGTAAAGCTGACTTTTAATTTAACGTTAACAACAACTTAAGAAATAATTTAATTGTTCCCAAAAAAAAAATATTTAGATTTGATTAAAGAATCTTACACCTAGTTGTCTTTTTATACAGTGATGTTTTTTTATCCACTATTTTAGCTTAAAAATACAACTCTGAAAGTATCAATTAAATACTTTTAAGTATTGAGTAACCAAAAAAAAAGAAATACTCGACACTCGGTACCCACTACTCAATACTTTGCCAGCACTACACCAAACCAAAATAAAAACCACAAAATTTATTGGTAAAACAACTGAGTTGGTATCACTGTTTGTGGGCCTACTTTCACTTTCACGTGCAATTCTCAAAATTGAATCCCATTTACTCAATTTTATCCTAACTCGTAGTATGGTATGTACGTAAAATTAACATATCGTGGCGGTAAGTAAACGTAGTATAAAATATCGTTATGGTTCTAGGGTTAATCACATGCAATCTATAAATTTCCTGATCTTTCGACATCCTTTTTCATATAAGAAAGGTGTCAAAATGAAGCTACATAATTTTTCAAATAATTCAAAAAAATGATTATAAATTTTCGTTTGTTCGGCATTTTTAATTAAAAATTATGATCACCGTAACTTTTAATATTTCGTTTTTTTTCAGATTGAAACCAACGAAAACTCCATAACGTTCCCCAAAGAAATGATTAAAACAGAATGCAACAATAGCGACACTGAGGTGATCAGTCCTACTGGAACGAGTAGTTCGGGCCAAGATCAAATCCATCCAGCTTCTAAACAAAGGACACAACGAAAAGATGACGCTCACTCATCACATTCTGATAGTAAAAGTCCAACTCAGAGGTAAATTGTCGTTGTAGAAAACTAAATATTCGATCAATGTAAAATATGAGCGGCATAACAATTGAGTTAATTCACCTCAAATTCAACTTTCCGATTTCGAAAAAAAAATTTGCATTTTAGGCACACATATTTGGATCCTTGGCTCAACTAGAGTTGTAACGTTATTGAAATTTTTGAAAATATTTCTAAGAAATTGGTTGAAAATTTGAAACGAAGCTTATGGTTTATACTGAAAATTTTAATAATATATTTCGAAGCCCCTTTTACTCGTATAACATTCAAAATTTTTATGCAAAACACTAATTTTAAATATTGTTTCCTATACATAAATTCGTGTGCATACAAAATATTGTGTTGAACATGATGCCGCGGAAATCATGTTCCTTAGTACTTTATGCCTTTTAAAGATAACATAAATTAAAAGAACGCTTTTAGTATACTATAGACAATAAAACAACACACTTTATGGGCAAAAATGTATGTTTTAAACTTAAAAATGCTTGAAGTTGATTTTATCAATAATTTTGTGAATAAATATCCGTGTAATTATTGGCAAAACAATTGACTTTGAACTGGGCAACGAGGACAGTTTAACAATTCCGTGACTTTCTGGATAAAATAAAAATTTTTCTATTGAAATGAATTGTTTGCCTCGGGTTCTTCTTAATTTAAGAAATTGTTTGGATAAATTCGTTAATTTATTAAGAGAGTAATTTATTTTGAACAATTTATTATTCATCCGACTAGCAGAAGGGATCGGTACTGATTTCGAGGTAGCTACACCATCTCATCAGCGTTCTTTTGTTCGATTTTACCACTTTTTACGGTGGATACTAGTGACTAGGAATATCAACTATTTAACCGTATCATTTAACGAATTAGAATACAAAAAGTACAACTTATTCATTTCTAACAAGTTAAATCAATTTCAGTTGGTCCGCAATACCCATCCCTCATGATTAATTATTCCATGTATTATTACTCTCACTCTTTTTTCAGCCCCATTGGCTAAATTTTTTAAGGTACGGTCACGTCTGACAAACATTTGCCGAAAAAAACGTTACCAACAGTCAAGCTAAATTTGAATTTTCTTTAATTCCAATATTTTTTAAAATATGTGTTCGCATAATAAAAATTGCATTTTGCGGAAAAATTGACTTCATTTTGTGATATAAAAACCAAGTTAAATTACACTGACCTTAAGCAAAAGTAGCGGTTACGTTTATTTTGTGCAAATGTTTGCCAAGTGTGACCATACCTTTAGTTATTCAACCAACTGTGAGTACGTAAACATGGAGTTTGACGGATGTCATCGTCTTTAATAATTAATTACGTACAAACATTAAATATTCGAATATTCGAACGAATAAAGAATAACTGGTTTTATTCGAATAACTTGAAATTTTTTTAATAAAAACGTGATTTATAGTCTATTTCTCCACCAGTGCAACAAAACAATCATCAATTGATTGGGGCTTTACACAAAATACT
The DNA here is from genome assembly GCA_956483585.1 of Gymnocheta viridis. NCBI lineage: Eukaryota > Metazoa > Arthropoda > Insecta > Diptera > Tachinidae > Gymnocheta > Gymnocheta viridis. The sequence goes on from OY101443.1 coordinate 18,568,162, forward strand.
TAACCCCCGGGTGCTACAACTGACGATAGAAATAGCGGCTTGTATAAGCCCGTTTCTCGAAGGCTCTTTTGGTTTTTCCTATTTTTTTAGTACGTGACTTTAAATCTGCCCAGATATATAGTAAGTTCCGGTAATGTGGAATACACCCATTTTTTATTTCTCTATAATGCTTTGAAGCTAAATTCGATTAGAACAGATCTCAGCTGGTATTCTGCTACACAGATCTTAGGTTTACATTCAGGAAAGTGACAGAGTCTTTGGAGCCCGAGATTCAGAGACATTTGAGAGAAAGTGAAAAACTCCATAAAGCAGCCATTGAAAAAATTGGCGGGTAATACTTTGTTCTGTTAATGTGGTACATTAGCGTGCGTGCTGGTGATTTTTAATGGAAATATTAAAAGTAAAAAAAGTCAATCACAAGACAAGTAAATTTTTTATTACCACCTCTTCGCATAGCTTCCAAAAAGCAAATCGAGTTATGATTTATTAATATTCTGAGATCTAGAAACCATCAAGCTTGGTTTTGTCAGCTTCTAGTTGTTAGTTTTCGAGAAAACTTACTATATCACATTATCCGCCTATACCACAAGAGCTGGACTTACTCTATAGATAAAACATTCAATAGGTTTCTTCTATAGCATACAAACAAACGTAATATTCTTTTTTCATTCAAAAATAGTATGGGTGCGAGGCCCAATTAGCTTTTTCCAGCTAATTTTTAAATGATCTTTATTTTTATTAAATCCTAAAAATTTGTTACGAAAGCAAAACCACAAGTGACTGATTTTAACATTTCATTCGCAATGTTAACGACACATTCGTAGCACAGAAATCGGATTTTATATGAAAACATTTACGTTTTCGTTCGAGTTGTCTTTCGAATCACTTTTCGTTTAAAAATAATGTAGAGAAATCGAAATCAATGTTCTTTCTCATAGAATGCGAATGAATTTGTTCTTTCTTAAATCAGAAAAATAGGTTATTAATTAATTTTTTTTATTAAAACAAAAAGAATGCATGTGTTTTTGAAAATAAAATTAAAGTTTAATTTTTGTTTGAGATTTTATATTGAAACAACAATAAAAAAAATCAAAATTGTTGCTGTTCTCAATATAAATATTATTCAAAAACGAGTTCGTATGCGTCAAAATATATGTGCGAGTATTGGTAACTGAATATAGAAAGGCTCCAGCTAACTTTTTTTTTGGCTTCACAATCGAGTTTTTGCATATTTCGATGGATGATCCCCTAACTAATAACTACTTACTTGTATATCAGAAAATAAGCAAGTCATTGCTTAGCTACTTTCAAGTAATGCGATTATTATGTATTATTTCATTGAAAGGTATGCGACATCGTAGCTGCAACACATTCCCAAGTTATTGCTGGGTGTTGCATTAAAAAGATTTTCTAGTTTTTTTATCTTTCCACTTCTTATCTAAATATTTTCATTAGACCTTCTCAATTTTTTTTTTCGAAATTCCTTCATGAACATAAATTTTCTTAATCTACTCTAAAAACCAAGAATTTGGGTGTACAACACACTTAAACATTAATGAACGGGAACGGGGTCTCTCAAATCGTTTTTTCAATTGAGGTCCGTACAACCGAAAATGTCGATGAAATCCACGATATGGTGATGGCCGATCGAAGAGTAAAAGTGCGTGAGATTATTGATGCCATAGGCATTTCATATGGCAGTGTGGTTTCGATTTTAAGTGGTCAGCTGGGTTTAAGAAAGTTGTCTGCAAGATGGGTGCCTCGTTTGCTATCAATTGATCATAAACGTAAACGTGTGACAACTTCAACGTTAACCGCAATCCGAATGAGTTTTTGCGGCGCCATATTCTCCGGATTTAGCCCCTACTTCCTACATCCAAACCTAAAGAAATGGCTCTGTGGAAAGATATTTAGCTCCAACGATGAAATATTTTAAGGACCTCGAAAAATCCTAATTTTTGGAAGGGATACAAAAACTGGAGAAACGTTGGACTAAGTGTATTGAGTTAAAAGGAGATTAGGTTGAAAAATAAATTTTTGTTTTGCAAAAAAATTGTGTTTAACACAGTTTCACACGGACTTATTGATCCGCCCTCGTATTTCGCTTTCTATATGGAAAGCTTCTTCAGGGATATAAATAAAATTGATACGAGTAACAATTGTTTAGTTAAAAAAATATTGGACTTTTGTTATTGTTGGTTGGTTGGTTGATCTTAAGCTTGGAGTAGTTTTTGATAATTTTTAATAAATATGTACTAAATACAATATTTAATATGAATACGCCAGTATAACTTCACAACCATATGAGCTGGCGACCGAAATCGTTTCAAATGACAACAGACAGCCAAATCAAATTTTATCGAAATCGGAGATGGGGGAGAGGTTAAGAAATAAATCTTGTGCTCAGTCGATTTGAGGTGGAATACTCGTAAACTCAATATGTAAATGAATAAAAAATGTATTTAACAAATCCTTTATTTGGAGTGTTATAATTATAGGTACTCATGAATGTTTTACATATATTAAATAGTTTTGTCGAATGTTTGTATTTATGTACCCATATATAGGACTGCCGCATAGGCTGGAAAGACCTAAGGTCTGATCCAAGTAAAAAAATAAACTGTACAAATACATATTTCAAAAACTATTCACTGACGCAAATATGTTAGACAATTATATTTAATATGACATGCATTTATCTTTAAAATCCAAATAAATTTACTCGGCTTTATCGAATGAAAGATTTTAAAAATGTTTTAGGTTTTAGCGGTACAGACGTGACCGTAACCATGATATAATAAACAAGGTATACTCGTTAGTACAACAAAAACGTTTATATTTTCTGACTGTCGAACAAAATCTGTACATAAAAAATATTCTTTATGTCTTTTTCTTATTGAGTTTGACATTTGATATAAGCGATCAGCTTATCAGCTGCTTAGACGGGCTTACTTTGTTTATTGTATCATAACCGTCCGTACCGGTAAATTTTTATCCTTTTCCTATTCGTTTGTCATCCGTAATATTGCAGGAAGTTGGCGCAGATTGTTATTTAGTTGAAACAGATATCACTTTAAAAGAAAATTGAACAAAACCTGAACACCTAAAGTTGATATGTGTGAACCGGGACTAAGTTTTTTTTAGAGCTATTTCAGAGATAATCTGCCTGTTTGTCGATATCGAAAGAAATAGTTCTTTCGAATTATTACATTTGAAACAGCAACAAGTTTTAAAATTTTGTTCTTGTTGTAAATGTAATTATACGAAAGAACATTTTCTTTCGATATCGGCGAACAGGCAGAATGTGTCGTACACACATATGGTTACCTTAATGTAGAAAGGCCCTAACTTTTTTTTATTCAAAATTGAGTTTCTGTGCATATTTTAATAAATTCAAAGATCTCTTATCGAAATAGGCTAACCTCTCGCTTTTGAAAAAAAAATACTTAGTGACTTTCTATATTAAAGTAACGATATGTATGTATGTTCGTAGAGTCTAAAGGTACGGTAACATCTGACAAACATTTGCCAAAAAAAATTGAAGCACTACTTTTGCTTAGGTTTTTGTATTATTTTTAATAAATGTGAACCCATTTTTAAAAAAATATTGGAATTAAAGAAAATGCAAATTTAGCTTAGTTTTAGTTTTTTTTGGGCAAATGTTTGTCAGATGTGACCGTACCTTAATAAACAATTTGACTAATTTTTTTTAAATTTTTTTTCAAAAACATTTTTTATCTTCATATCTTAACTTCAAATTCCCAGTCTTTAGTTGACTAACATTTATATGAAAAGTCATTAGTTAAACCACGGTCATTAGTTAACTAAAGAATGTAAATACAGCCCTTAATGTATCCACAGTTGGGCAAAATACATGGTTTGCGGTATTTAAAATACAAATTTAAAATATACAAAATACAAATTACTTGCTGGTCATGTACGAGTATGTATTGAAAATACAAAATACACCATTTTTACTCAAACCAAAAAATACATTAGATAAAACTAATCAGTAAAACAATTGTTTCCTTTCATAAATGTCAGATTTTTGAATGTCGCATCAGAAAAATTTTTTGTTGTTGGAGAACAAATAAAACCTGCTGAAGAAAATAATCTTTCTACAGGTCCTGACGAGCACGAACTTGTATTAAATTCTATGAATACTATTTTTTATATTTGGATAGCTGTCAAGAGTGATAATGTCTTTGCTCTTGTTATTGAGGAAACTGAAAAATTCCAACTTCAAATTTGATGTCCTATATTCACCATCATCTCTATCTACGAAAACAACAAAATCATCGTCTTCTTTACTGGTGCCTCTGATATTTCCAGGTGTCATTTTAAGTTTTTTGTAATTTTCCTCCAAAGTATAAATTGCAAGAATTTGGATTCTTTGCCTTTCTTCTGTCGTGATGTTTTCTGGCAGCCAACGCATCTTATAACCAGTATGACAACAGGAAGCCAAATAGCTCTATTTATCTCCGGTGATAGTTTAAAAAACTTATCGGATCTTTTTTCCCAACTCCCTTTTAGCACTGATAGGACTTAAATGTTTTAAATTGTTTCCATTCAACCCACTTAATCTTGTTCTAATAGACATTAAAGTCAGCAAAAGTTTTCCGTAATAACAGTAGTTACCGTGAAGATAATCTAAAGCAGTGGCAATTGGCTTCAAAACTACAATGAATTCCTCTAAATATTCCAGTTCTATTGCCGCGAAAGTGCTCTCCTGACGTAACTTACCAAATAATTCATTTAATTTGGATTTACTTTTCATAAGTTGTGCTATAGAATCATACAGAGAAATATTGCCATTTTTTGTATGTATTTAAAATACAAAATACTTGCACGTCATGTATTTACAAAATACGTATTTGTGTTTCTAATACATACATGTATTTCAAATACTGCCCAGCCCTGAATGTATCTTAATTTTAATGTTTGCGAATTTAGTGACTCTATACATACGAGGGCCTAATTAAATTAACTTACCCTGCAGGAAATGTCAATAGTGAAATTGTACTGACTTACTATTGACACAGTCACCAGTACTAGTGAATTATAATACCCAAGACAATGCTATTTACTATAGACATTTAACATGTGCGTGTCATTGAAAATCCACTACTGACATTGGTACTATTGACTAGGTAGTTCTTTTGGGACCATATATGAACATTGGAACCACTTATTCACTAGTACGTTTTAGTAATTCTAGTCTACTTACTAGGGTACTTTTCTGAAGTAGATGTCAATAATGAAAATGTAAATTTTATTAAATTTTGGAGTTTATTTAAAAAGAAAATAAGAGACTGAAAGGCTCTAATTCATAATTCAGTCGTTTGAAAAATATGGGTACTAAAAATAAGGTACTAATTCATTTCAGTCTTTTGCAAGTTTTCTTATAGTGACAATGACGTCAAATAGTCACCAAAATAGTAGACAAAGGTGGTGATTTGGGGACACATGCCCCCGCGTTTCCTTCAGGGTTATGTACATTATATACATAGTACAAATGTATGTGTGTTTTTATATAAATAATTTACATTTATTAGTTACTGTACAAACGAGTACTTGATTACTTAGACGGTGAATGAAGAAAAGTTAATTTATAGACTTTAGTTTTATTTATGCTTAATATTTTATCTTTATATTTGAATATAAAATGTTTAACCTTTCTTAAGATCGCATTCCTCTTCATCCACGATTTGTTCCCAAAATCATGCCAGCAAAATTTATGCAACAAATGACAACCAATTCACAGAATCCGGCCATGAATCACGCACTCCTAGAATACAAAAATACACAGAGAGAGATAGACTTATGCTGTCTAATCATTCATCATTCGATTACAGCCAGCGTCATGTTAAATTGTTACTTAACAGCCCCTCGTCAGAGATCCTCGATAGCATTGTCCATTCTGGCACCAGCAATTCTCTTAATTCTTTTCATCAGACAAAAATTGGTACACCTGGCATTCTGCGTCAGCAAATTCCGCACGATGCTGATAATGATGCAACGAGTTCCCCTGCAGCTACGAGAAATGGTACCAACCAAAAGTGGAAAAGTGTTAAGGCAGTGATGGCATATTATTGTACTTTGCGAAGAATCAAGAGGAACGGTCAATTTTCAATAATTCCTTAATATTATGACACTAAAGAAATGTTGTTAAAGTATACAAATATATAGTTTTCCACTCATATAAACTATTTTTGTTACTTTATCTTTTTTCCACTACCAATAGTAGTACTTTCAGTAGGTTACTTTTTTTTATTCTCTTTCTGTACAGCAGGCTCGGATCCAGCTGACTGTAAAAAGGATATTTCGTATACTTAAAAAATATCCCCCCTATAAACAGTGTTGTTGAAAAAGTCTTAAACATTTGATGATTTACATATTTCACAAAAGCTTAAGCTAGATCCGCGCCTGCTCCATAGTATTTTCTACATATATAGTATTTAAATTTATCATATTGATGTTACGAATGCAGTCCTACTAATTTTGTAATTTTAATAATCTTTAAATAGTAAAACACATCTCATTTCTCTTTGTTGAATTAACAATAGTGCAACAAACTGAGGCAACACTCTTAATAGGTCGTAGTTTCTAAATTGTTCTACGTATACAACAAGGCGAATTTATATAATGCTGAAGCAGCGGCGAACTCAAGCTACAAATAAAAAATAATACACAAGAGCCCCGATTTGCGTCGTTAATAGGGACTTGGGAAATGCGACGCAAATCGAAGCTCTTTTTTTTACACAAATGCACTGATTTTTTGTTTACTGGGTTAAAAATTTAAAAACAACATTTACACTGGGCTTTCACATAGCAATTTCATTGTTGTGAGAACGAGGAAAAACGTCGGCAGATTTTTGACAGATCGATTGCTAATTGCTTTTAAGGCCTCCCGACACGTTCAAAATGCTTGCTAAGGCATTGTTATAGTATAAGTGAAAATTTGATAGTATGTGTGACACCAACGACGCTTGATGGAAAATCAAAAAATATAGATTTTTGGCATGCTTGCTGTCAGTTGTTTGAACATCTATAGTCCTAATCCATCAAGCACGAACAAATTTTCAGTAGAAATATATTTTCATTGTGAACAGTTGTCCAAAAAATCGGAATTAAAAGAATTAAAAGAAAAGCAAAGGAATGACTGATAAAGAAAATAAAAGTGTTAGAACTTATTAAATAATATTTTTTGTTATTAACATTTCATTATTTAGCGACTTTGTTATATTTCTGTTTAGCTAAACGAACAGCACAAAATCAAAGTAAAAATGAATGCTTGGTGGGTTGTCAAGCGTGGTAACTAGTGCTGGATAATTCTACTACTTTTCATTACTCAATAATATTCAGCACTTTTCATTTGGGTACTCAAAACTACTCGATACTTTTAACGGATTTTTTGAATTTGTAACGCATAGTTTTTATCTGCAAATTAAAGTAGTTTCTTCAAAAATTAAAAATAGATCTTCAACTATTATTGGTTTTGTATGTCTTTTATTATTAAATAAAAAAAATGTAAAGCTAACTTTTAATTTAACGTTAACAATAACTTAAGAAATAAGTTAATTGTTCTCAAAAAAATTATTTAGTTTTCATTTGATTAAAGAATCTTACACCTAGTTGTCTTTTTATACAGTGATGTATTTTTAACCACTCAACTTGCTTAAAAATACAACTCTAAAAGTATCGAGTAACTACTTTTGAGTATTGAGTAACCAAAAAAAAGGAAGTCCCCGATACGCGGTACCCACTACTCAATACTTTGCCAGCACTAGTGGTAACATCAAGCCAGCAAGCACACGTATAGAAACTTGACAGCAAGCATTTTGAACGTGTCTGAGGTCGTTTACGCTGCACTTACACATGAAAGTACTTTCTTGAAATTATTGTATTAATAAATAAAATTATAAATAAAAATTTTAGCGAAATAATTGACTTTCATGAAAATTTCTTGTTCGTTTTCATGAGAAAGTGAAAGTTCATTTTAAAAATGTCGTCGAAGCGAAGTGTTGCAAAAATTGATATTTCTACTCATTAGAGTTACCAATATTATCACGTAAACTAATTTATCGGGCAACAGTTGGGAATGATTATTATGGTTAATATTTTAATGAGATTATCGCTATAAAAAGGCATGAGTTGTCTTTTTTATGTATATTTGAAGAACAAAGATAACAATTCCGTAAATATACTTACAATATAAGTTAAATTTGCAATTAAAATTTTGCCAACATCCTGTTGATTGGTATAAGTCTTATATGAGGGTAACAGTGTTTGAGTCTTTGTCATTTTACTTTCAGAAAACGTCAAAAAATTACTTTCTTGAAAATATCGTTGAAAGCTGAGTGGAAAGTAAACAAACTTTAAGTGTGTTAGTGAAAAAGTGTGAGAGCATTGCGACTTTCATGCAATTACTTTCATGTGTAAATGCTACGTTAGGTGGAGAAAAAGTAAAATTGCTTCCAAGGCAGATCAACAAGGTAGTAGTGATAGCACAGCTGATTTACCTGACTCAATGTCAATTGTGTAAAATTTAATTCGTGTTGATAATATACGCATAACAACATGGCTGATGTCAAACTGCCAAACACCACAGCTCTATAAGATGTTTGACATTTGTTAGAGGTTCAACTGTGCTAACAGTGCCATCCGCTTTTGTACAAGTTTTGACGGTTAGTCAGGAATTTTTACAAAAAATTTTGTATTGTTATAGAATCGCTACTACCTGGTAGATCTGCCTTGATTGCTTCTTGGCTAATTGAACATTTTCAAAGTGAGAGGTTGTGTTTGTGGTGGGGCTTGCTAGGTCGTCAATGGGCCGAACTTTTTGCAGTAAATCATCTTGACTTAATTTGAATGATAAATTTTATTAGATATTTATATGTATACTCGTATTATTGTTGAATTATATAATCTTTTATTATAATCACACACATAATTAATTATTTTTTTGTAACTATTTAATATTAGTAGAAATATTGTAATCGATTATTTCCGTACGGCTCAAGCGCTGAACGCAATAAATGAAATTAATTTTTATATACATACATACTTCGGTAGTCCCAGAAGCATGAGAATTGTTGTTATAAGTTTCTAATTTTAAATATATCTTCGGCTTTCGACTCCATTACGTTTCTTTGTTTAATTAAAAATGTAGTTTTTAGTTTTCTAAATTCAAGTTCGCAAATGCCCTGACTACAAAAATGATATACATAAGTGAAATGACAGCAGATTGACAGTCCACACCAGTGAACGCCAAAGGTATATAATTTTTAATACAAAGAACATATCGATATTCAAAAGTGTAGGATTATTAAAATGTAGGGGTACAAATAAATACGTTCACAGAAAGCTTTGATTACCAACGGGTTCCATTATAAATAAGTGTATCGAGAGGTGTAGCATAAATAAATAGAAAATGCTTTTTGTATTGCTACGAATACGTAGAAATAACGATATGTATCGATGGGTATCCATAAATATGACTTATAAGAGACAATGTTGTAGCGTTTGAAAAAGATTTGTTTGCAGAACTATAACAAAAAGAAACAATTTATTTTCAACTTATATTTGTTTTAGGCAAAAAATGGACTTCTTTATTTGGTATTAACCTTTTGAGTAAAAATAATTTATGCATAAAAATAAAGTCAATGAAATTCATGCATATTGGATCAATATTCTGTGTTCATATTTTTATAAAATCTTAAAAATTCAATGAAGCAATAAATCACAACGCGATAATCGCGAAAGTTCGCAAAATTTTCCAAAATTTTTAAAAGCCGTAAAATCCTCTAAAACAGGCTACAAATGCAAGGAATGCGAAGGACTCGCGAAAAACTGCAGAAATTACGGAAATTCCCAATAATTTCCAATCACTGGAAAAATTAAAATGTTGAATATCATTTAAAAGTCGACGAAACAATAAAAAATAGAAAAATTCACCCACATTGCAAAAGAACGCAAAATTCCGCGAAACGTTGCAAAGTTTTTAAAAAGCCGTAAAATCTTCTAAAAAGACTTAAAAATGGAAGGAATGTGAAAAATTTGCAAATTATGCAATTTTTTGCGGATTTTTTAAATTTTTGCAAGCAGTTTACCTTTTTTCGTTTCGTTTGCTTTCTGTTTAAGGATTTTCCACCATTTTGAAGCTTTTCCTATTTTCAAAAATATTTGCAAAAATTTTATTCAAAGAAAAATTTTATACTTTCCAAATTAACGCGAATTATTTAATACAACTTTATCGCATTTTGCTTAAAAATGGTTCATAATAATTACGAAACGAAATTCATAATACAACTTTAGACGAAATTTCTGTCAATACTTGTCAAACAAAAATTGGAAAATAAATGTGCTCATAGTCATTGGAGTACCTATCGATACATATACGATACAGTGCGCAGGGATATAAACAAATATGAACATGAATACATACAGGTATAAAACAAAATGCGCACCGATACATACAATTATGAAATTGAACAGATACGAAAAATATTTTGTATTGAAAATATTCAATATATGCTAGTGTAATTTATTTATTATTCTATCGTTTGTCGTTCTCTGGTCCACACGTAGCAAATTTCATTAACGCAATCAAATTTGACAATTGCCGCAATCGATATTGCTACGTGAAGATCCAGTGTTAGCAATCAAAGCTCCATTTTGATTAAAAGAAATCATATGATACATTTTATTATATTTATTTTCACAAATCTTTGTCATAATTATTATTATAAAGAAATAATTGAAAATATATTTTTGAGCTCAAGAAGAGCACAGTTTTCCAACCAATCTTTAAATAAGATTGCGGTCATCCAAGCCTTTTTATTAGCTCGACAGTGTGATCCTGTCCGCCGGGAAGGTATACTACTTTATTTTTCCGCCAATTTGGTAAACATTAGTCTTGAAAGTTCATATTTGGCAGTCGTAAAGTAGACACGTGGCAAATTTATTGTGAAAAAATATTCGATAAACCAACGTGTTTTAATCGTTAAAAATTTGATCAAAATCAATCATCAATTACTTTGACGATGAGAAAGTTACGTGAAATTTTTGGGAGAAACAATGTGCCAACAAAACGCACTATTTATTGTGTAGTGAATGATTTCGAAGAAAGAGGGTCTGTAGGTGATAGGCCCAAGCATGCACCACAACGTACTGCAAGATCGGCTGAAAACGTTACTGCTATTCAAGAAAGTGTTCCAAACAATCCATCAACCTCAATTAGATGCCGTGCTCAGGAACTTGGTCTTCAAAGAACAACTTTGGCCATAATTTTGCACAAGAATTGGTTTTGTTTCAATTTAAGATTCAGTAGACACAAGAGCTTCTTCCACAAGACCATTTACGCCGCCCGCCGTACATTTGCCAATAGGATGTTACAGCTCCCTCGCCCACGACATCCCCGATTTTCATTAAAAAATCATAATGAGTGACGACGAGGCACATTTTCATTTGAATGGATTTGTGAATAAACAGAATAGTCGGTTCTGGGCAATGGAAAACCTTTAAAATATTCATCAGTGTCACCTTTGCATCCATTAAAAGTGACAGTCTGGTGTGCAATTTGGTCAGGAGGAATCATTGGACCAGACTTCTTGGAAAATGAAAATGGCGTAACGGCAACTGTGAATGGGGAGCGATATCGTGATATGATTGAAAACTTTTTAACGCCACAACTGCATGCTTTAGGGTTGATTAACATGTGGTATCAACAAGACGGTGCCACATCGCAAACAGGCAGAATTACAATGGAATTGCTGCGAGACAGACCTCTTTCCACAACAAGTTATTTCAAGAAATGGTGATGTAGATTGGCCTCCACGGTCGCCTGATTTTACTGCTCCGGACTTCTTTTTGTGGGGATATCTGAAAAGCAAGGTTTATGCAAACAAACCAGAAGCGCTTGAGCAACTCAAACAAAATATTCGTGATGAGATTAATGAAATACCGCGTGAAATGTGTGAGAATATAATGAAAAATGTGCTCAAAAGGGCTCACATTTGTGAGGCCAACAGAGGCGGACATTTATCTGATATTGTATTCTATAAATAATTGCCGACATTAAATAAAACATTTATCAATATAAGCTCCATTCTCTTTCATTTAATAAAAAATTATAATAAACGAAGTAGTATACCTTCCCGGCGGACACCCTGTACATCACAAAACAACATTTTTCAGCTCCCTGATTTGGGACTCAACTCTGAGATCTAACAACGTCTGCATCATTCGTTTTGTCAAGTTGGCTGCATTAATAATTATTATTAATTATAATTAATAATCACATTTAAAAACCTGAAGAACATTGAATATTTCAATGTGAAAAAAAACAAGTATACGTACGACAGAGCTGTAAATGAATCATTCATTTTTGAATTAATTCACGATACATTCATGCACTGAATTAGCAAATTTTGAATTAATTCTTTTCACACAAAAAAAAATTAATTGTATGAAATTTGAGTCAATTCAAATGAATTTTGTAAAAATGAATTGCAATTCATTTTCAATTCAAATGAATTTGTAGAAGGAATTGCAATCCGTTTCTAACTCAAATAAATTTGTCCAAGTGAATTGCGATTCATTTCCAATTCATTTGAATTGATTTTAAATTAATTCCAGAGAATGTGGTCATGAAATAGAATCTATTTTATTTTTACAGCGTTTTTTCTTATGCTCTCAATCTTAAATACTCATTCTCTCAACAATGTTTTTATGAAATCACAAACATGTTTCATACGTGAGTCGTTAAGCAGCTCTAGACTGAAGAACAGCTCTCGCGTCATCGTAATTATTTCTTAAGTGCGGTCAGGCTTGCGTGCGTCGTTTGGCCTTCGAGAGTTTTTCGTCTCGCTCACACTGGTTGAATGATTTGCCACGGATAACCGTATAGTTTTGCGGTTCTTTTGTGGAATTTCGTTGACAATCACGTTGCTACTTCCAATGTGAAGGCATAGATCGGGTACAGTCAGTCACAAAAACAATTTTAAAATACTGTTAATAACATCATTGACATACTCGTATGGTCTAGTTACCGGCGCCATTTTTGTGCAACCATATTCTACATATTTACTAATAAATATATAAAAAATGTTTCATACAAAAAATTCGATTTTATTATGGGCATCAGCGATTGTTTCTAAAGTTGCGGATTTGTTCTGTTTCATCATTATGTCAAAATTTAAAAAAACTTCTGGTTGTTGAGGGTTTTTAGCTAGTCTATATACATGCATTTCATTGGTGCTAAAGCCAAAGGGCGTCTAATTGTATAAAAGGTTGTAAAGAAAATAAAATAGATTCATATCGAATATAATAATTTGTTTGTTGGGATTTTTGAATAAGTTTCAAAGCATACTATGCTTATACTATTGTAATTTTTATAACTCTCATTGAGTTTTTAAAAGTTTTTGTATAAGTAAAGAGTGTTGAAACATTTAAAAATTAGGTTTAAGGTCTACTGATGATTTGGCTTTAGCACCAATGAAATGCATGTATATAGACTAGCTAAAAACCCTCAACAAACAAAAGTTTTTTAAATCTTTGAAAAGAGATATCGAGGCAATCTCGATTAATATAAATTTAATAATTATGTCAAAATGTATGGAAAACATCGTTCAGCCCCAGTTCTGTTGCATCATTTACATACATTGAAAACTTATTAGCTCTCTCTCTCTCTCTTATTACGAAGTACTCATTTCTATGCAAAAGCAAATTGGCTATTATTTTTGCCGCCACTGTACTGTATGTTTACATGTATGAAACATTACCTATACCCGTGTTCTGTAACTCCCGTGTCGAGAAACTTTTCGATTGAAATGTGTAAAATGAAACAAAAATGCCATAAAATGATACAAACAGCTGTTTTTCTCAATAAACTGTGTCTGTAATTTTTTTTGGCGAGTAATAACTGTAACGTAAGCAAAGTAATCGCCAATTAAAAAAAAAAGTGTGTCTGTAAAGTTTTTGCGGGAAAATCTGCCGCTTTCAACTGTCTAAAATACTCGCAAACAAAAACGCGGTGACATAATTTTTTGTAAAAATACAAAACATATCAAAATGGAAAATGTAATTAATAATAATACGGAAAAAGACAGCAACTTCTTTATTTTATTTTTAAACGCACAAATATTTTTTTATTTTTATACCTACACTAAAAACAAGGCAGATCCACAACAGGTAGTCTCATCCAAGGTGTATTTAACTAGGTGACAGCATTAGGAAAACAATTACAACAATACAAGAACAACAGGCATTTTTGTTTGTGTAGTTTCATTGCGTATGTCAAAAACCCAACCCATAAAATAAAGAAAACAGATACAGAAAAAAAGTAAAAGTATTTTGTATGTATTTTGACATTCGCAACGAATAGTCAGCTGCTGTAATGCTGTCACCTGGTTAAATACGCCTTGGTCTCATCTGAATTCGCCTTGAAAATTAGAACAGATGTGTCAAAAATGGCAGGCAAATGTAAGAGAAAATAAAATGAAAAAAAATTTAATAAAAATATTGTATGAATGTAGTACAAGTATGTCTTGTGAATGTGTGGATTTAAAAATGGCTAAGGAAAACTGGACATAGAGAGTATTTCGGATGTGACATCACGAACTGTATCTGCAAGGGCCAAAAAATGCAGAATGTGTTCCCAATAAATCGCGTCATTTTGTTGGACACGCAGGTGGCAAAAGCAGCAGTTGCAGCTTCTATAGTTCTAGTCTTATCAGTGTCAAATACTTCGATTGCCGTTACTAATTCAGAAATGCTAACCACTCATCTAACCCATGCTAACGTTGCGGCCACACAAATGATGGGTGCAGGAGTACCTAGAGCACAGAGTAATGCGTTGTGGCTTCAAGTCAAAGTTTAGTTGCACCCATTCGTACTACACCAGCTTCGGCTATTGGAGCTGTGGCTACGGTTACTAGCATAAATACTAGCTTAAACTTTATTCATGGCACATCTGGAAATCGCAACAGTTCATCACCTGCCACTACAGCGCTACTTGCATGGCGGCTAGTTCTGCCAGGCGCAATTGATACATGCCCCATACCTCTTCAATCCCGGCAACTGCATGATAATTTCTCAGGGTATTAGAAGCTTTCCAGTTTCTGCAGCTGTTTTTTTTATGACAGATGTTATTGAAAATAAAAAATCTTTTTAGTATTTAATATACACGAATAGTTTTTTCCTTTTTATGTAAACAAACAAAATAATTAAAAAAATGTTGACAACCGAAATTCAAGCGAATTGAGTCACCTGATCTCTCGAGGCCACCTGTTGTGAATTCGCCTTGCACTAAAAATTTACGGCCTTATTCACAAACGATTAATAAAGTTATAGTTGGTTTAATGTTGGATTTTTATATGGGAAACCCGGTTTTAATGCACACATTAACTTTATTAAGCGTTTTTATTTATTTGCAGATATTTTGTAAGCAACAAACATTAAAGTCGCACCATACATTATTTTGTACAGCCGACGGTTGAATTTTCACTGCCGTCGTAGAAATTTTTTTGATGTTAGTAGATTTTGGTCGCCGTCAATGGTATTTGTGAGTAGCGTTCTTCAGCTTGGAGTCAAGGCGAATTCATAACAGGTGGTCTTGACAGCTCAGCTAAATATTTTTTGATCCTTGCATCTCGTTGCATTTTGATCTGTTTTGTTTGTCAAAATTTGTTTATATTTGATATATATGTATAGTGTTTGACGTTTGATTTTGACAACGAAAGCAGGTATTTTTCACAGCGAGTTGAGGCGAGTCTACCTGTTATAAATTTGTCTTGCTTGGAGTTGTTGATAATAACATTTCTAACGTAACGACGTAAGCTCTTTTGGTAGTTTTCGACATGAGTTGCAGACACACTTTTTTCTCACAGTTCGAGAAACGCCGCGAGCAATTCCCACCAAAAATTACAGAACATGGGTACTGGAAAAAATCATATACAGGTTGTTGCTCTTCAATAAAATTTCTCTATAAGTTGCAAATTTTGGCAACTACCGTATTTTGCGTTTTAGAGAAGATCAACTGTAATTTTTTTCTTTTACAAAAAAAAAAAAAAATTAAATAAATAAATATTCATTGGAAACAACTGTAACTTTTAAACTTGTGCTTGTAAATTTAATTAATTTTAATCTGAGTAATGATATGAATGAAATCTAAATTCATTTAGGAAATCACGTATCGGAGATGGAACTTCGGATCCAGATTCCGATTGGTAAGTTCAAATTCTAGTTGATAAAAAACAAAAACAAACAAAAAAAAAACATCATAATCAGCTTAAATAATGGATTTGGCTAATCGGGCATGTATGCTTTTTTTTAATAAAATAATTTTTCGAAAAGCCATATTATTGTTTTTTTTTAGAAAATTGAAGCAAATTTTCAAGTATTATTATTAACAAAATTTTCATTGAGAGTTATTTATTATTAGAAAACGCTAATGCATTAACAATTGCTAATAAATAATTTATTAATTTTTTTTTTAAATATGCCAGTAGATATGACGAAATCGCCACATAGATTCCCTGCTTAAAAATATTTATTAAATATACATACAAACACACCTGCATACTATTTACATAATTTATAAATTTTATTTGATTTGACACGTTTTTTATGATCAATAGTCAATAATTGCAATTTGTAAATACGTTTCTTTAATTGATTGCTTTTATATAATAGACACATCGCCCATTTAGTTATATAGTGCAGGTCCGATTCTAATAGATCAATAATTAGAAGTACAAAAAGAGGAAAAATTAGAACAATTAAATTATATGCTTTTGTTGGTAGTTGTATGATTTTTAAATACTCGTATTTTCCACAAAACACAGTGTGTTTTCAATTTTTGCTTTTTTCTTTTTATATCTTTTTAAACATAAATTTTTAATATTTTTAAGTAAATATGACTTTATATAGTCGCATATTAATGAATGCATCAAGCATATGTATAAGGCAGGGACTACAAACAGCAATTATTTTTAAAGCTTGGAGCAACAAAAAACAACAAACATAAGTAAATCTTTAAAGTTGTTAACTCTATATCCCAGATATTAGGAGGGCTTATATTCAAATAGTGATACGAGTACATATCTATACGAAAACAATTTTTCTAGGAGGGCAAAAATTTGTTTCGTTCTTTTCTTATCAAAGTTTTGGGTCAATCAATATTCTACACAAGGCGTATTAAATAGATGAAATTATTAGTACAACAATACAAGAGCAACAGGCATTTTTTTATGGCGGTTCTGTCAAAAACATCTACAGAAAACAAATACAGAAAAATATAAAAGCTTCCTTTTTGATATTCAATATAGAAAGCATAAGCAAGACCAAGGAATCAGCTGCCGCAATGCTGTCACCTTGATTCAACATAATCGACAGCTTACACGAGCGCAGTTTGATAAACCTATGACTTTCTTATCGTAGAGCAGTCAATGGAATGGAGATCACCATTATACCTCATATTTATAGACTTTAAGAAGGCCTTCGACACACACAAAGGGTGTCCCCGAAAAAGTAACATGGCTAATCAAAGCCCTGTACAAGAATGCCACTTGCCGTGTGTTGCATGAAAAACAACTGAGGAACAGGATCAAGGTGAAAACCAGAGCTAGACAAGGTTGTGTCTTCTCTACTTTTTAACTGTGTCCTCGATGCTGTGATGCAGAAGGCAACAAGCCATCATAAGAGAGGTATTATGTGGGGCTTGCAAGGACGGCTGGAGGACCTTGATTATGACGCTGACATATGTCTACTTAGCCACTCATTCTCAGAGATTCAGTCGAAAATTTCCACCATCAGTGACATCGCAAAATTGATTGGTCTGAAGATAAATATACCCAAAACAAAATCGCTCCGCATCAATAGTAACACAGATCGCAATTTCTTCGTCGGTTATCAAGATAATGAAGATGTTAAGTCTTTCTGCTACCTGGGTAGCACAGTTGACACAACTGGTGGCTCAGCAGCAGATATATTCAGTCGCATAAATAAATCAAGGAGAGCATTTGCCCAGTTAAGCCCGGTTTGGAAATCTTCTAATATCTCGAAACAAACCCAAATCAAATTATTCAATTCCAACATAAAATCCACTCTATTATATGGGTGCGAGACCTGGAATATGGCACCACGTGATTAGCAGTGCCTTCAGGTATTTCTCAATAAATGCCTCCGCAAAATCTTACGGATTTTCTGGCCTGAAACAATATCCAACAACCAACTCTTGACGGAGGCAAACCAGCAGCCTTTTAAAACCGTAAATAAGTAAGCAGAAATGGAGTTGGATAGGTCTCACCCTCCGTAAATCATACGACGATATTGCCAAGTAATGCTTAGATGGGAACCTGCAAGGAAGCAGAAGAGTTGGAAGACCAGCGCACACATGGAAGCGACAATTAACAACAGAATTTTTGAGATTGCGTATGAAGTGGAACGATGCTTCCTCGAGGAGTGAAAGGAACATTTACATAAATGAATTTCTGCGATATATACAAATTTTTACCACCAAAAAGCGTTTTATTTCTCATTTAGTTTGCGCGTATTTCTATTTTTTTTTTTCATTCCCTGCAATTAATTAGATTTCTCACCATCCTCAAAATAGGAGTTTGTTGCAATGACAAGCTCTTCGTTTGATCCACTTTTTTTTTACTACCCAGACATTTTTTCTAATTTGAAAAGAAGGTGGTAAATCTGGAGTTACAAAATTCGCAAAAACTCGTTCGGATTGTGCTTGAGCCTCACCAAGCACTCCTTTGAAATAGTCATATGCAGTACAAGTTTTTTAATGCTTTTTGCATGCAAAATATGCAATTGCATATTTATACAATTTTTCCCAAGAGAAGCATATTTGATATAACTTGCATAAATTTGCATATTACGCAAGTTGGTGACTGTTTTTAACAAAAATTGCTTGTGGCAACTGACGCAGCTCCATATATGGTCTCCGCAATACGATCATTAAAAACTCTTTAACCCGAAAATGTTACATGTTACATGTCTGGCTCATGTATTGCATAGAAATGCAGATTTTGTTCGCTTACATTTTTCAATGTTAACTCACTTGTTGCAAATTGCAAAACCATTTTTCTTATGGTAGAACGACATACATGTCTAATATGTAGTATTTTTCCAAATAAACTTATTGTCTTAATTGATTTCCAGGCGCCCTCTCGTATCAATGTAATGCATTCTATGCACCCAAGTATGATCAATCCCCCAAAAAGCCCTGCACCCCCCACTAGATGGGGATCTTGGTTAACAACTTTATAGCAATAAGCAGAATAATAAGATTTACCACACATTAAAGATAATTTTGAAATACATTCAGATAGAATAAAATCAAATTAGAAATTAATTGAGTTTCTTTACATGAAAATTTATCCGTCATAGAAGACGTAAAAGAAAAACTTTAAAATATAAAAGAATCAAATATTTATTGAAAAACTTAAAAAAGTATTTCATCGAAATGTTGGCCTTCAAATGTTGAGCAAAATTAAAAACATTATATACAGTAACGTCCACTGATGTTGAACGTATATTTTCAATGTATTCGATCGTTTTGTGCGACAATCGAAGATCCTTTCAATTTCAAAACTTGAAAAAACATCTGGGGGCGAATTACGGCATTCGATATCGAATGACGTTTGTTTAAATAAACCCGATTAAAAATGATTAGTCTGTGTTTTTTCGGGTGCATATTTTTGCTCATATTTTAAAGATTTTTTTTTGAATATTTGCATGCATATTTTAATAATTTTTGCGCATATTTAAACTTGCCCGGGTCATATAATTGCAATCGCAGCACTCATACCGCGAATAGCTTTTTCATATCCAAATATGAATGCTAAATGTGATGTACTCGCTCGTTGCACTTTCAGTCTCCGATCGTCCAATAACATTTCAATAAATTCTATTTGCTTTTTCTGGCTCGATGATCTCTTTTGAGCGACCTGAACTTTTGACATCATTTGTGCTGATACGACGACAACGAAACTCAGTATACGACTTTTTAATCATTTAAATTGGTGATGTAGAGTCCCCGCAGTACTTATCAAGTCATTCTTTGGTTTCTGTGAAGGTTTCCTAACATAAAAAAATATATTTTTACTCCGCACACAAAATTTATTATTTTCCATTTTCGCTAAAATTAAACGTGGTTGTGTTCTTCCAATGGCTGTCAAAAGCAAAACTATTAGACGCAGCAACCTCAAAATTCAACAGTAGCTTAGTAAATAGAAACAATTTGATAGGACCAGTGCTGGACTTTATTGCTTTGGAAATATAAAAAGTCGCGGAACTATCGAGCTACCCTCGTATTATAACGGCTTGTGTTATTGCAAGATTGATTGTGAAAAATTCAGTAATGCGAGAACGAAACGAGTTTTCATTTCCTTCCTAAAAAAATTATTTTTTTTTTTGTAAATACTCGTATGCAGCACTATTTGAATATAAACTTTTTGAATTGTTGACATTTATTTTCGAAGAAAAATTTACTTTCTCGAGCAGCAATAAAAGTTATTTAAAAAAAATTTTAAGTTATTAAGAGATATAATTTTTAAAATTTATTAATCGAGATTGCCTTGATATCATCTTTCAAAGATTTTCAACAAGCAAAAGCTTTTGAAAATCTTTGAAAGAGATATAATTATTTTTTATTTATGTATTTTTGAAATAGTTGGTTGACAAATTGCCCATATTTTATATACCTACATAAAATTGGAAGTGCATTTGAAATTACATTTAGACCGGTTTTAGAAATTCTGTTAAGTACACGAGGGCAGTTTGATAAGTCCCTGACTTCTGGATGAAATTAAATTTTTTTCGGCAAAAAAGCGTTTAATTTCTCAACATGGTCATGGGGTTTTCAACAAGAACTTTGTTTTTCAATTGTGGCAACACCAACAACATGATAATTTTGACATTTTGTTTTTTGACGTCTTCGTAGTAGATGCATTGTCAATTGTTACAATGAATTAAATTTCGCTTGAAAATAATTAAAATCCACTATGAAAATAGTGAAAAAATTACATTTCGTAAAATTCGTGATATTTTCGGACAACATAATCGTCCTTTTGAGATCGCTATTAAGAATTTGGTCGTTAAATTTGAGTCGACAGGTTCGATACAAAAATGTGCCAACACCAAGGCATGTTCGAACGGATCGTTCAACTGAAAGCATTGCAGCCGTGAGTCACAGTGTTGAAGAAGATCCAAGTTTTTCAATTCCTCGACGTTGTCAACAATTGGGGTTATCCGAAACCACCACATAAAGGATTTTGCGAAAGGATTTGGTTTTGAAGCCTAACAAGGTTCAACTGGTGCAGGAATTGAAGCCGACAGATCATTCACATCGCCGTAGATACGCTCAATTCATTCAGGAATTGGCCGCTGGTTTTCCAGAAAAAAATCATTTTTTCAGACGAAGCCCATTTTCACGTACGTTAACCAGCGAAATTGCCCCATTTGGGCTTCTGAAAATCCTAGAGCGATTATTGAGAAGCGTTTGCATGCTCAACGCGCCACTGTATGGTGCGCCATGTGGTCTGGAGGCGTGATTGGGCCGTTTTTTTCGAAGATAAGGCTGGAAATGCGGTAACGGTCAATGGATCACGCTATCGCGAGATGTTAACAATTGAATTTTGATCTCTTATTGATGACGTGGATATCACTGACATGTGGTTTCAACAGGACGGTGCCACATGTTACACAGCCAATGAAACGATCAATTTATTGCAAACCAATTATACCGATCGCATAATTTCACAAAAATCGGCTGTTAAGTTGCCGTCCAGATCGTGTGATTTAACACCACTGGATGGTATTTTGTGGGGCTAAGTTAAGAACAGAGTCTATGCGGAGCCAATCGAATCGATTGCAGCTTTAAAACTCAAAATCCGTGATGCAATTAACGAAATAGAGCCGTTATTTTGCCAAAAAGTGATTAAAAGCTTTGCTGAAAGTTTCGACATTTGTCAGCGTGGTCATGATGGACATTAATATGATCATGATTCAGATATCATTTGTCTTTCATAACTGCAGGACTTTTCTCTTCGTAATACAATAAAAATTTTAATCATCTTCATTTAATTTTTTTTTTTTTAAGAGAAGAAACACTCAGGCAATTAGTATGCCAACCAACCCGTAGGTGTGTTACCTTCTTTGGGAAAGGGATAGTGAGAGAGGACAGACGCTGAAAGTGAGAAAAGCTAAATTTTTACAACTTTGATATTGCGCGTTCTGTTAGTTTTTAGATCAGTGTTGCAAGGCCTCTGATGTCAAGCGGGCGCATTAAATGTGTTTTAAGGTGTTGCAGCCATTTATTAATTCTGTTACTTCGCCGGCGATTTTGCTACAATACCGACGAAGGAGGGCGCTGTGATGTCCGCCAGCATACACCAGTATCAATTGCTGCCAGTACTGTTCAGTGACCAGTGCTATGCCTTCATCACTTAAACACTCCGACAACAACAAATACAATGACATACTAATGCACATCTGAAAAATGCTAGAGGTTATGGACTTGTCTGAAGCTGGGCTCGAACCCACGTTTTTAGACATTATTTGCTTTGCAGTCAACGCGATAACTACTTCAGCCAACAGCAAATTTTTTGTTTTATTTTGTTTTAGAAAACAAAGTTCTTGTTGAAAACCCCTGCATGTACATTAGGGGTATAACTAATTCCCATTTTATGCAAATATCAAAATGGTCCTAGTCCATTGAAAACTATTAAAAAAAATTATAATAATTTTTCGCGGTTTTCAAAAAAGGTCACCCGCAAAACGCGATAAAGTTGGAATGTTATTTTTTTTTCAAAGTGGTACAGAATATTTATCCATTATGTACGTTGTACATTTGTGAAATTTCAGCGCAATCGAATAACAACAAGTGTTTGGAAAATATTTGCAACTTGTGAAGTGGGCAACTCACATACGAACACTGTCAGTTAATCAGAAGCTTAGAATTATAATAAAAATAACTTTTACTTCTGCTCGCAAAAACAAAAAGTTAAAAGTATTTAAGTGTTATTTTTGCTAAGAAAGAAAAAATCGGCAAATAACTGGTGTCGTCTAGCTTTTGCGATACTGTGATGGTCCCTGCTATAGAGTAGCAAAACTTTATTATATATTTTACACATGTAATATTGTGCTTTTATTATTTATATGTTTCATTGCATTAAATTTTTGTGTATATTTACTTTTATATTTATTATTATTATTATTACTATTATTTCATTTTAGAGAAATCCGATTCAAAGGCTTAAGAAATGATAGCCAATCAATGCATGTTCCTAATGATACTTAGTTATTCGAAGTGTGTGTTAAATAGTAATTCGTATTTAACTAAAATAAGCGTGCATAACTCATTCGTGTTGTAAATGTTGTTAAACGTTTCTGTTTCCGTTTCCGTTTCCGTTTAGCTTTCATATACATACATATAGATCATACGTTGCATTCCGTAGAGTGTGTGCGCGATCAGTCGTTCATGCTTATGCCTCAGGAGCAGAGAACATACACACATGCACACGCATATCTGCTTTCTCCTATTAATTATTGTGTACACACAAATATAATATGTAGTATGTAATATTTGTGTTTAAAATGCTAAGCACATCATACCCAACAAGCACAAGATCAAACGATTGAAATATGCTGGGATTATCTCTTGATAACAAATAATATTCTCATACATTTTTTTCAAACGCAAACAGAAGTTTGAGTCTACGATTTGTATTCAACTTGAGGTTCAATTGAGAATTAGGCTGAGTTCCAAAACATCAAAACACATTGCAGTGATGCGGTTTTGCGACTGTTTCGAAACAAAGTAACAGACTGTGTTGTTTTCTTTGTAAAACAAAAAAAAAAGCAGTAACAAAATTAGTGATACACAATTTGCGTTAGTCTGCGTATCGATAACTTCTATTATACATTTAGGGATGTGTGACATTGTCAATGTTTGCATGGTTGCGTTAAGGAGTGCATGACTTTGTTTTGTTGCACTGCAAATTACGTTTAGAAACTCACCCTAAATGTTAAACGAATTATAAATTGTAAATATTATATTACTGCGTGGCCCGCGCTGTCGAACGATATTGTTCTTTTGCGGAATTACATTTCAAACAAAAACAATTTCTAAAATTTTGGTTTTTAATTCAAAGTGATTATTATTATTTTGGGTAAAGTTCGTAACATTTTTAGTCAGAAAAAAGAAATGGACATGAGACAATATTCCAAAGGACCAAGGGAACATTTTAATATCAATTAATTTCAACTTACACGGCAAAAAAAAATCACGTTGCTTTTTGGGGAGCCACTACACTCCCCCATCATCAGTGTTCATGTATGTTTCCATGTATCCGCCACTGTTTAGGTAACTCGGTTGAATGTGATTTCAAATTTGTATTTATACAAATAATGACTCGAAAAAAGCATACGAGAGGTATTATTAGTTGTTTTTCTAAGCAAACAAAACTTCACCACTCTCAATATTAAAATTTTACCATCATCGCTAATTAACGTTAAATTAACCCATTGTTACACATTGTATCATTTTTATTTCTAATTTTTTGTTTTTACTTAAGGCAAACTTTTTTGATTTGATTAATACTGAAGTATTATTGGTTTGAATTTTTTTTAAATATAATTTCACAAAAGAACGATATCGTTCGACATCATGGGCCAGCCAGTTAATTATTATTCTCAAATTAATGTTAAACTTTATGCATTAAACATATTCATCACATCCGTTTAACGACTACAAAATGTTAAAAAGGGAATGCAAACGTTTACATGAGAATCATTATTTTGAAGATAACAAGGCAACACGGCTGCTTTTGACGTCGCTGTCAAATTAAATTAATTTTTATTTTTGTTGACCACAAAACCAAAACAGTGATGACAATATAAAAAAATATGCAAATAATTTTATTTTACGTTTTTCATCGTACTTTTCATCATCAATTACAAAATTTAAATGTTACAATATTTATGCATTAAGAGTTTTTAAATAAATAATACGACGGCTTTTACAGTCAACATTTTAATTCATCTGGGAGAAAGAGAGACGAAGGGTTTCTTTCTCCATATTTCTTCCAGCTGAATTAAAATTTGAGAAAGCAAACTTTGCCAGTGGAAAAGCAGCCGCCTTTGGCTTCACTAAAAATCCTATTATTTGGCGTTACAAAATACACAATTTAAACATTTAAGCGATGACATTAAACAAGTTACAGAATTGCATTCGCAGCCGTGGATCACTAAATTAAATTTGTCAATTTTTAGCGATAGAGATTTAGTTTTAGCGAATTACAGAATATGGCTGCAGGTGTAGCGTTTAGACTATTTGGAGTTGTACTAATTGCATTTTTTGCAACTTAAATGAGTGACAAATAAAACCAACAACTTCACTTATGTTTCCTACCCACTTGTTTATAATCCACATTTGAAAAACATTTGAAATCTACGTTTGCGAGTAAACACATTTCTTAATATGAGAATTGTTGAGAATGTTATATCTCTCACATCACATTCAAATCATTTTCAAACGTTTATCACATGAGATAGAGTTGGATTTCATATCATAAATAATTCTCAATGTGAAATCAATCGTGTGTGTTTGCTGGGTATGGATGATTGTAAAAAAAACTTATTAATAACAATTGTTATCAAAGTGCATGTGTGTGCGTTTGTGATTTTGGCCCTTGTGTGTGTGTATGTCCTGTGTATATGATGCCTTCATTGATTTTGTAAGTAGTCCGTTGTATGCGTAAGTATGTTTTCAAGTATATACATACATAATTATTATATATGTATGTATGTATGTA
Source organism: Gymnocheta viridis (assembly GCA_956483585.1). Lineage (NCBI taxonomy): Eukaryota > Metazoa > Arthropoda > Insecta > Diptera > Tachinidae > Gymnocheta > Gymnocheta viridis. The sequence goes on from OY101443.1 coordinate 18,593,994, forward strand.
TAGTAATTTTTTCTTCTTGTTTTTATGTGTTTCTCATCATTGTTGTTAAGTTTTTTTATTAATAAGAATTGTTTGTTCGTCATTAGTTTTTATTTGTAGCTAAAATTATATTTATTAATGAAGAAGCTGTAGACAATTTTGGCTTGGTAAGTAGTATCAAAAATTTCTCTAATATAATAAAGCCAGGGTCTACATACTAAGCTCCAATGCTTAGTATGCAAGTTTCCACGAAGTCTCAAATGCCCATCCAGAAATGTCTACCAGCTCTCCTACTCCTTTGTATATATTTTGATTTAAATTTGTATGTACGTTTTTTTTTATTTCGTCTAAATTTTATATTAAAATAATTTAAAAAAAACGAAGGGTGTAATTGTCTAATTATTGAAATGATCTCTATTCTAAAAACTACAGGACGCGGTCAAATCAACGCTGGATGAAACTTCGAACAACTGTACAAATATCATCAGCCATACAAAAGAAACCACCGCTTAAAAGGGAAGACTCATTCCTCAAAAGATTCTCAACCCGTCAAATACCAGAAGCTCAGGTAAGTTGGCTGCGATTGTCGTAATAGTAGTCTTGGGTAGTTCAGTTTTGAACTATGATGTCCCGTACACAACAACTTGTATGAATCGGCTTGGCATCGCTGTGCTAATGTTGCCATTCTCCTTTTTTGAATTTGAATCAAAGGCAACGGATGCAAGGATATTTATTATAACAATAATTGTTTACGTGTTCATGAAATTTGTCAAAATTCAGCTTAAAAAATTCTTATGCTATCCAAAGTCAAATGACTTTTACTTTCAATTTCTTGCCAAACTGAAAACAGCTGGAGAGTATTTTATCTAGTGAGCGTACCTGTATAAATATACCGGGAATATTCTGTGATTTGAATTTGACACAGTTTTTATGGGAAATAGCGCGATTAAAAATTTATATACTAAATTTAAAAAAAAATCATTCATAACAATTATGAGAGGGCTAAAAGATTTTTAGCTTTTTCTAATTGTAATTTTAGAACCAAAATGTTTCCAGCTATTTCTTCTTTCACCAATTAAATAACATTAGCTATTTTGGGTTCCTGATCTAAAGTATAACAGCATATCTAATTTCACACCCTCTCCTATTCGTATAACCGTAAAAAACAAAATAAATTATGTAAAAAACCTACGACAAAGTTGTAGAAAAGGCAGTACGTTTTTATACAGTGAGCGAATTTATACTTAACTTGATATTATGTATGTGATTTTATAAAGTGGTTCTACTTCGTTATTGATTTTTTCTACTTCATTTAGGTTCCATTTCAGTTCAGTTTTATTTTAATGCTCTTCTGATGTTTAAAGTTTTTGTTGGAGTTGAAAGTATGTAGTTTGAATGTTGATCGTAATTTATTTATAAACATTTGCATAGAAACATATTTAGGTTGAAAATCGCAACAAAATTAATACAAATTACTACTCGTACAACAGGTTAGGAACTGAACTTTAACTATTAATTTTATAGTTTTAAGTGCTTTCTTTTGGTTCACCTTGTTATAACAACAACAAAAAGAAACTTACGTAAACTGTTCTTCATATAAATATATTTAGAAAAGTAAAAGAAATGAACTCACCTGCTGAAGATGACAGTTTTCATTCGCGCTATTTTAGTTTTTATATTTCATTCTTCAATTTAAAGAAGCACACATGACCGCACACAAAAATAATAAAAACACCGCTCGAATCGATTTATATCTTGGAACTGAATTAATTATTCCAACAAAATATGATATTTTTAATTAAAGAAAATTAACTACACACACATCGACAGCACTGAAAACTGTAGAAAGGAAGAGGACACGAACAAAAAACAATCACAAAAGCAATCGGCTCTTATTAACACAAATTAATTGAATTCGAGTAAATTTTCCATTTATTTTAATTTTTTAACTAAATTATAATTTAATAAATTATTTCACCATGAATAAATACACCCATTTTATTCTATTTAATTATATAAAATTTTAAAATTTTACCATTATTTACTAAAATCGGTTTAAGAAAATTGCGCACACCATCCAACTCAACGAAAAATTCAAATAAGGCACAAATAAAAGAAACAACACAAAGATGAAACTGCAAACCGTATTTGCCGAAGAATTCTATAGAACAGAAAGCTTTTCCAAACAATTCTGTGGATTTGATTGGATGTGGAATAAAATAATCACGGACACAAATCAATAACAAACAGAAATATTAAAAAAAATATGTGACACGCATCTTTTAACCAGCTAAAGTTGGAGCTTAATGTGTGTCCGCAATAACAAAACGCTCTATACTTTTATACGAAAGCTTTTATTTTGTTAACGAAGAACGTACTTAAAATTTTTGGTGGGAAACGGATAACGAAACAAAAGGAAATGTTTAATAATTTTCGTGAAGTTGGAATTTTTTATGTATTTTATTTTTAAACAAATAATTATGTTATTTGTTCACAATAATTTATCTTTATTACATTAAAATATTTATTTATATATTTAACACTTTTTATTTGCATTTTTTACACTTTTTCACCATTTCTTGTTTTCAATATGACACCGATAAGACAAGCCACACGCGCACGTCCGTCACAAAGTCCGCAAGTATACTAAACGAACTAAAATTGCACTCTCCGCAAGCATCAAAACAGAGTGACCGTTGAGAAATTTCGAAAAGTGGCACAAAAAGGGGATTTGTAAAATAAAAGTGGCACCATAAAGGGAATTTTTATTTACAAAAGGGGCTAATATTTAAAATCGAAAAAATTCAAGCTGAAAATACGATTTTAAGTATATTTTCTTCTATATTCATAAAATAATCAGGTATGTGATGGGAATCGCTTGTGAAAACGAAATAATTTTAAAAGGAATTTCTTTTTAATACACTTTTCAATTCAATTTTTATATTTGTGATGAAATTCCTCTTAATAAAAAAATATTTCTACAATATTTGCGGTAAAGTACTTTTCAATAAAGAAATATTATTAAGAAACACCTTTTAAAATGGCTTCGTTTTCGAAATCGATTTCCATCACATATCTGAATAACTTTTATTTGCAAGTGACAATTTAAAGATATAAAATTTGAAATTTCTTCTTTAAAATGTTCATACAATTTTCTTTGTACATTGTTTAGACTATTTTCTAATGAAAAGAAGTTGTGTTTTGTAAAGTTAAAAAAGTACTTTGGCAAACATTGTCGTAGTTGACATATTAATTGTTTAATTAAATTTCGACAAGTGTATCTAATTTCTTTATCTGTTAAAGAATCTATTATGTAATTTGTTTAAATAAAATATTGTTCAAAATTTTAGTTAAAATACGGTGTTGGAATTATAAAATAATCTAAATCTGATTTTAATGGGTCAAACATTTCGGACTTCAAAACGATTTCATTACAAAGGTTTTCCTTATTTTCCTTTCGAGATTGAAATCAGTGGCATTCAGAGATGACCTGCCAGGGCAACCATTGTTTTTAATTTTTTATTGTTACGTCTCGTTCATATGCTGCACACAGAAATAATTTTAAATTCTTTTAAACAAACATTTGTGTAAAATTTACTTTAAATTTCAATAACTTTTCTTTGTTTGTTTGATTCAGTAAATGTTTTAGTTTGATCTCTTTATTTACATTAAAAACGAAAATAAAACCAGTTTTTTTGGAGATTAAAAAAAATTCATTTGAATTTATGAATTCTTTTAATGATTAAAAAAAAATTTTCAGGCAACTTTTTTATTTGATTCAGTAAACGAAGAAGTATTTTGTGCATAAATTCCGGGCTCAGCACCGAAAATTCAGTGAAAAATATCACAAAATTGGTTAACATAAATATATTTTTTTATTTTGAAGGAAACTGTTGAAGATACTGGATCCGAAAGTGCCTCAGGTGATGTCGATAAAGTCATAAAGAGACGAAGACGTTACCTTCAAAAACGTCGTTCCGTTGTAAATCCCGATGAGAATTTTTATTTTTATTGGCTGATGGTGCTCACAATTAGTGTTCTATACAACTTGTGGACTTTAATTGTTCGTCAAAGTTTTCCCGAATTACAGGCAAGTACTTTTGAAAATAAATTTCTATGTCCGAATAATTCGAACTATTTCTGTATTTATAATTCTGTAGAAAGCGGTACCAACATTTTGGTTCATTTGTGATACTCTTACCGACATTGTGTTTATTTTCGATATTTTTGTGCAACTTCGAACCGGTTATTTAGAGCAGGGTCTAATGGTGAGTTTAAATTCCATCTAAATCTAAATAATTTATAAAATGTATGCATGTATATTTTATTGAAATCATTGCAGGTGTACGATGATAAAAAACTCATGGCACATTATGTACATTCAAGAAATTGTCTTCTAGACCTCGTTTCACTAGTACCCTTCGATCTTTTGCAATTGAAAATGGGTTCTCAGCCACTGTTACGTTTTACTCGTTTTTTTAAGGTAAGTCAATTAGATGAAGCAAGAAACTTTCAGACACCGTATGGGTTGCTTACTGCCTGTTCGTCGATATCGAAAGAAAAAATTCTTTTGATTTATTACATTTGAAACAAATAGAACTTTGAAAATTTTGTTTCTGTTTTAAATGCAATTTGCGAAAGAAAATTTTCTTTCGATATCGGCGAACTGGCAGTTAATTTTTCTTCGTTCTTTAGAAAACGGTATTAAAATTTTTTATTCACTCACATCTCAAAGGAAATACATATAAAAAAATATATTCTTCTCTCAAGAGAATGAGTTCGCAAGATATTTGTCGAATAATTTTGCATTATTAACTCAAAAACCATATTTGTTCAATTCTTATGCTCAGTCGTATGGCTTAACGTTAAAAAAAAGACGATATTTGTTTAAGTGCTTGTGAACAGACAAATGTAGTCCAGTCATTGCGAGTAAATAATTTATGACGAACAACAAATTTCATTTTATCAAATAAAAAAAACACGAAAACTGAAACTGAAAAAATAAATTAATTAATGCTTTATACCATCAATATAATTGCGATATGTTAATGATAGATTCAAGTAAGTGCATCTTTATTTAATTTACTTCTTCCACAACAGTCGACACTCAATTCAGTTGATACCATGAAATTAAACCAGATATGGGACTTCCAATTTTACGCGAAATAGTTAATAAATTTTTCGCGGCAAACAATTTTGATTAAAAAGGTTTGCAAATGAAATTGAAATGAATCAAGTAGTATATATTTATTATTAAGAAGAATGTATTTTCTGGGTTTACTTATCACATATTTAAAAGATTTTTACAAATTAATCTAACAAATAGAATTTTTCCACACCTGGCCTCAATACAACCATTTTTAAAACAAATAAAATTCAAACTAATAATTATAACACACTTTTGTATGAAAATGACCAACAATAAAAATATAATCTAAAGGGTCCGCCATCTACCGTTTTTTTTCAACTAGTGCTTATTTCGTGAATGGTAACACTTAGCTCATGTCTGATTTGACAGATAATTAGTTTTATCCTTCCGCTGAACGAATATGGTTGTGTATTCGCTTCGCTAAGTGTTCCTCCGATCGACTTACAGAAGATGCCGATTTTGCCAAAAAAAAATCATCTTTTCAGATGAAGCTCATTTTGATCTTGGCGGGTATGTAAACAAGCAAAATTGTCGCATTTGGGGCACAGAAAACCCGCACGCATACATTGAAAAGCCTACGCACCCAAAACTAGTCACGGTTTGGTGCGGATTTTGGTCCAGAAGCATAATTGGGCCATTTTTCTTCGAAAATGAGCAAGGAGTGGCCGTTACAGTCAATGGCGATCGTTATCGGGCCATGTCGAACGAATTTTTGTTAACAAAAATTGAAGAGGAGAATATTGGCAACATTTGGTTTCCACAGGACGCCGCTACGTGCCACACAGCCGAAGCTACACTCGATGTTTTGCGCCCTGTTTTTGAAGATCGTATTATCAGCCGCAGAACTGATGTTGTTTGGCCACCTCGGAGCTGTGATTTGACACCGTTGGACTATTATTTGTGGGGTGCTGTCAAAGATAAGTGTTACGCCGACAAGCCAGAGATAATTGACGCTTTAAAGGACAATATTCGTGAAGCCATTGGTGAAATACAGCTGCACACAATCGATAATGTGCTTAAAAATTAGACCGATCGTGTAGGCTACTGCATGGCAAGCCGAGGCAGCCATTTGAATGAAATTATATTTCATTATTAACCGGAAGGATTGTACTTTAAAATAAAAAAAGAAATTTGAGAAAATATACAGTAGTTTTTTTTTTATAGCATTTTCAAAAAAAAAAGTTATCTGGCGGACCCTTTATTTATAAATAGGCAAAGACAAATTTTTAGATCCCTTTTTTTCCTTTGTTTGCCAAACGATTTTCTGCATTCTTTTACCAAATTGTAAAAATTGTTGAGCTTTAGTGACCCGACACTATATTATTTAAATCGGTTCAGTATTAAAGGCATAAAAGTCTCATAAAGTTGCCACCACTACAAATGCTAAAAATACACATGTACACGCATTCACTTTATGTAAGTATTGGTTCAAGTAAAAAGTAATAAGCAAAGCAGTGAGTGTTTAAGAATACCTGCATACACATGTATGAATATGAATAATAAGATTTTTTTTATAAATGCGCGTGTTTGTATGCAATTTTATTTCGTTTATTGTTTTATCCATGGGGAAGGGAATTATTTATTTTTTGAAAAATAATGCAACTAAAATAGGTATACGTCTAAGCTGGCGGTCGAATTTCGACCTCTAGGCGTACTCTAGTTATATATAATTAGACGATTACACGACACATACAACGTTAATACGAGCTTGTGAATTAAACAATTGTTTGAGCGGTTGTATTAAAATTTAAACCTTAAATGCCTGAATTGGAAATATGAATTGAACTGCGGCAATAATTTTTGTTCTATTATATTTTTCCGCTGAAAATTAAAAATTTGAGTCCCAAATGCAAAAACAAAAAAGTCACCTGGAAAGCTCTGCGACAAAAATAAGGTCTTAGTGGTTTATGGGATTTTTTTCAGAAATAAATAAAATATGTTGCTTTATGTGAAGAATATCAGTTTTATTTTCAACTGTTGATATGAAAATAAATTACATAATCAAACCAAATATATTATTATTTTTTAGTTACAAATGATATTCTGTAAAGCTAAGTTTAGACGATATGTTGCATCAGCATATGTATGCTAACACTCATAGGCTTGAAAATAATAAGAAATGCCTCTATTAGCATATTCAATATGCTTGGCGTCTACATGATATGCTGAAAGTAGCAAATTTGTTGTTGTCAGCAAATGAAATGCCAATATATGAGTTTACATACGATTTTTGTGTTTATACGATATGTTGAATTTTATGTGGTGCTACATATGCTGAATCATATTAACATTTGATTGTGAAATTAGTGAGTTTGACAACACCTTTTATATATTATTCAACGTATAATTTTTGCTATAAAATTTATTAATATAAATAAAAAATAAACTTAAATGATGTCACCGGAGGAAATATCACTAGCTATTGCAAAACTTAACAAGTACAAAATCGAGGTAAATTAAGATATAAACAAACTCACGACAGCAGGCTACACGGGTACATGGCTACAAATGTCGCTGGCTTTTTAAAAAATTTTCAACTTTTTCTATTTTTTATTGTTTCATCGACTTTTAAATGATATAATAAACATTTCAATTTTCCCCATGATTGGGCTTTGGCATGAGGCGCATATGCATACGAATTTGGCATTTGCTGAAAAGCTTGCATACGCCTTTCAACAAATAACATATAAGGCAACATAAGCAGGAAATATGTTAAGCACTAATAATATGCTGTTTACACGATATGCTGAAATTACCACCATACGTTTGTTGGTATTGTTAACAAACTGTTAGCGAATGCTGTTAAACATACGTATGTTGAAAAAATTTTGCGTTTACACGATATTCAAGCAATTGTAAAAAATTTTTCAGCATAAATATGATGATTCAACATATCGTCTAAGTTTAGCTTAAAACAGTTTTTGGTGTTTGAAAAACTTATGTGGAAGTTGCTTTTAGAACAAAACGTGTGTGTATCGCATTTTTTTACACAGCTTACACGATTTTTTTGTACCCTATTATCGATGATGAATATCTTCTTTTGCGCAACAAGAGAGCTACCAATTTAGTCTTCAGCAAATGACGGACAAGCAACCAAACGTTTTTCTATGAAAGCGTAGAGCTGTTTTGCAATGCTCGAGCGAAATTCATACATCGTTATAGTTTTTTTTTAAGCTATTGCATAGCTTTTATCGCGGGCTTTGAGCGCGGCGACCGAAACAAGAAATTCCGTAACGAAAATAAAACCTAACACTAAGTTTATTTCTTAAGTCTTTTGTTTTTTTTTTTAAATTATTTGAATCGCCTAGCGTATGTCAACCCCTAAAGTATGCTATTGATTTTATTAACATACAGTATTGCCAGAACAGATTTTTACATGTAGGAAAACACAAAATGGCGTACTTACGAGCAATCGTGGTCGACAAAAAATGATATACACAAACAAGCAGAGAATACGTTTTAAACGATATTAACTGCTCATTTATTCAATTTGTTTTGTTTGTTTTCTTATCGGTCACCACGCAGTGTAACTTGAATTACTATCAAAGAAAACAAAAATACTTCATAAATAAAAAATAAATAAATAATTATAATTGCATAAGTTGATAGAAAAAATGCTATGCAATAGCTTTGCCGCGGCAGTCCCCATGTGCCACACGTCTTTTTTTTGTTTTTGTTTGAAGCTCAATAATATGTTTTTTTAAGCTACAAGCAAATCCCGGTATAACGAACGATATAATACCAGGCCCATGGTAGAATAATACAGGTAGTGCCGAAGCTACAACAACAATGATTTTAGGTTCGAAGCTGTCAAAAACCACAAAAGAAAAATTGCAAAAAATTGTATATTCACGTGTGTGTTTGGTTGCATTTTCTGTTCTAGAAAGAATTTTGTTTCTTTTCCTTTTCTTATTTGCATTTGAAACAACTGTGCAAGTGTGCTTTTTTAGTGCATAACAAAATTTTGACCACAAACTACTAATAGACGTGTAAAAAATGACATTTGCAAATGGTCCAAATCAGCTTAATTGCTGGTGGTTGAAGAAAGAGACAACTATATCAACTTAATGCTGCGAAGAAGGGACAATAAACAAAGCAAAATTGTAATCAAGTTTTGGAAAAATTGTGGTTTGTGAGTGCTTTGTGTTTTGTGGATAGAAAGCTTTTAGCTCCAATATGCTTATTTGTTTGTGGGAAATGCAAAAATCAATCATTCCATGTTGGAAGATGCTTTGTAGAATAAAATAACACAAAGCACTTTGTGTAAAATACGTTAATACAAAAAATAAAAAAAAAAGAATGCAAAATAGTTTTTCAATTTCTTTTTCGTTGCTTGTGCATATAGAGGGAGTCGCAAAATAAGCTTATATAGTTTTCCCCTTCTGTCACCTCTGTATGCTTTGTGATTTTGACAGCTGCGAAACCAAAAAAAAGTCCGTTAACGCTTCGACACTACCTGTATTATTCTACCATAGTCAGGCCCATTCGCTATACCGAAAAATTCGTCATATCGTGCATTTTTTTCTTTAAGTTTTTTATTTTTTAAGAATAAAATATCTTCAGTTCATAGATATTATAATAAAATTTTTAGTTTTAATATTTACAACTAAGAAAACATAATTGGGGTGTTCACACTGTGGTCATATCAGTCATATTGTCATAATGTCTTATTATTTTACAATGGTTTAAAAAAGTTGTTGTTGTGCTTCAAGCAAAAAAGTCATAAAATAATAAGACTTTTTAAGGTATGTTTTTGGTTTGTCATAAAATAACAGAAGAAATCTTAGTCGAGCAGCTGTAACTCCTTATTCGAGCCGGCAATAATATTAACAAGCCGCCGCTACAAATAACACAAAATGAAAACAAGGCAAATTCATTACCAGGAGGCGAATTAATTATAAGGTGGTTGCAGTGGCGAATTCACGTGAATTTATACATTAACCGTCCTGTCAAATTTGTTACATATTTTCCATGGTGTAATAATATAAGGTGCTCTTATCAAACAACAATAAAAAACAACATGCATTTTGTTTGTGTAAAATTATCACAATATTGTCAAAAAAGCTGTATACAAAACATAACAAAATGTGGTTTGTATGTATTTAGTGGTTATGCAAAAACAAAAAGCATAACGTAAACAAAAATATTTATAATGGTGGCCAAAAATGTAAACAACTTTTGACAAGACCGTGAAACTTACCATTTTTTTGCAGATTATTTAACGGTCAAAACACAACCCTACAAAAAACCATATTCCTTGTTGCGCACACCTGATATTATTACACCATGATATTTTCCGGCGCCATTTTAATGTAATTTTCGTGCAAAAGGCAAATTTATTACGACTACAATAAATCAACAACAAAGCAAACAACAGGCATTTTGTTTGTGTAAACGGTGAATTCATTATATACGCTGTCAAAATTCTCCATGCATAAAAAATTACATTAAAATGGCGCCGGAAAATATTTAACAAATTTGAAAGGGCAGGTAATGTATAAATTCACGTGAATTCGCCACTGCAACCACCTTATAATTAATTCGCCTTGAATGAAAATTATGCGTTTGTGTAAGCTATCTGCCTGGCAGCTTATGGATGTTTTTCTACTTGCCGCCGTAAGAAAAAATATTTCGGCTCATTAGTTTGTTCTTCCTCCTCTTCATCACCTAGAAAAGGGTGCATTTAAATTTGAATACATACATACATGAATTTTTTTGTTCATATTTACTTGAGGCACAAACTACTAACAGACATGTAAAAAATGACATTTGCAAATTGTCCAAATCAGCTAAAGTGCCGGTGGTTGAAGAAAGAGACAACTATAAAGACTTAATGCTGCGAAGAAGGGAAAATAAACAAAACAAAAAAATAAAATTGTATTAAAATTTTGGAAAAATTGTGGTTTGTGTGTGCTTTGTGTTTTGTGAATAGAAAGTTTTTAGCTCCAATATGATTATTAGTTTGTGGGAAAAGCAAAAATCAATCATTTCGTGTTGGGAAGAATAAAATACCACAAAGCAGTTTGTGTAAAATACGTTAATACAAAATATAAAACCACAAAGATTGCAAAATATTTTTTCAATTTCTTTTTCGATGCTTGTGCGTATAGAGGGAGTCGGAAAATAAACTTATATAGTTTTCCCCTTCTGTCACCTCTGTATGCTTTGTGCTTGAGGTAGCCATTATCACGTTTAACATGTAATTTTCGCACAAACCAGCTATTATTTTACTTTTTTCACTTGATTTCGGCATTTTGATATGAAATTGTATTTTTAAATGTTTTTTTTGTATCAGCTGGCACAATTATGACATAGCACACTAAATTATGACGTGGTTGTTCACACTTGTCATATTTTGGTGTGCTATTATTTTATGACATATGACTTATGACTACAGTGTGAATACCCCAAATGTTTTATCTGGTAACATCTGCCAATAAAGACCGGTTTCATTCGCATTGAAAATAACATCAACAGTTAAATTATGGCCCTCCTTAATTTCTTGCAATTTTATTTTAAAAGGATTTACTAGATCAGATCTGGATGATAACTTTTATCCTGATTCCTTAAGAAGTCTAATTCCGTATCTCTTTTTGAATCTAGATAACCAGCCATCATTTGGATGGAAGCCATTTTTGCATCTCCATGGCTTTTAATTTTAATGCAATTCCATTTATTGGCATATGTTTCTTCATTTGGATGAGAAACCAACCAAATTCATTCATTCGTTTAATTTGAGAAAGGTTTCGTTTAATTTCAAGAAGGTTTCGTTTAATTTGAAAAACGTTTCGTTTGATTCAAAAAGGTTTTGTGTAATTTGAAAAAAGTTTCGTTTAATTTCAAAAACGTTTCGTTTGATTCAAAAAGGTTTCGTTTAATTTGAAAAAGGTTTCGTTTAATTTCAAAACCGTTTCGTTTGATTCAAAAAGGTTTCGTTTAATTTGAAAAAGGTTTCGTTTAATTTGAAAAAGGTTTCGTTTAATTTGAAAAAGGTTTCGTTTAATTTGAAAAAGGTTTCGTTTAATTTCAAAAACGTTTCGTTTGATTCAAAAAGGTTTCGTTTAATTTGAAAAAGGTTTCGTTTAATTTCAAAACCGTTTCGTTTAATTTGAAAAAGGTTTCGTTTAATTTGAAAAAGGTTTCGTTTAATTTCAAAAACGTTTCGTTTGATTCAAAAAGGTTTCGTTTAATTTGAAAAAGGTTTCGTTTAATTTCAAAACCGTTTCGTTTGATTCAAAAAGGTTTCGTTTAATTTGAAAAAGGTTTCGTTTAATTTGAAAAAGGTTTCGTTTAATTTGAAAAAGGTTTCGTTTAATTTGAAAAAGGTTTCGTTTAATTTCAAAAACGTTTCGTTTGATTCAAAAAGGTTTCGTTTAATTTGAAAAAAGTTTCGTTTGATTTCAAAAAAAAGTTTCGTTTGATTTGAAAAAGGTTAATTTAAACCGAAAATTCTATATTATTATTCAGTATTCAGCAAGCAGAACAAAAAAAAGTCTTGTTTAACAAATTTAGAACGTAAATAATAATTTTTTTTTTAATATTTTTCAAACTTTGATTTGATGTTTGTCAATAGAAAAAAAATTCATGAAGCCGTGAATGCAGCAGCGACTCGTAACCGATAAAATTGATTTACAATATTATTCATGAAAAGCACAGAAATATCTCACATCTAATAGTTAATAATATTAATCATAAATTTTTTTATTTTCAGGTGTATAGATCTGTTCGTTTTTATTATATTGTTGAGAGTAGAACTGTTTGGCCAAATTTATGGCGCGTTGTCAACTTAATACACATTTTATTGATACTGGCCCATTGGTTTGGATGCTTTTATTATTTACTATCTGAAGCCGAAGGTTTCCAGGTATGTAGTATCCTTTTGCAATAATGTATTTGTTTAATTTACAATTAAAGTTTGTTTTATATTTTCAGGGTGATTGGGTATATCCATACCGACCGGGAGACTACGCCACCTTAACTAGAAAATACTTAGGCAGCTTATATTGGTCCACATTAACATTGACGACAATAGGAGACTTGCCAACGCCAGAAACGAATGCAGAGTATGTTTGATTACTTTTCCAAGTTTTTTTTTTAGAAATGATACGTAGTTTTGGTAGAATTTATGGAAAATTTTGAGTAGGAACAACCTTTTGCTTTGTGGCAGCCCTGTTTGGAAGGTTTGCTGCTCCTGGCTAAAGCGTTGTTGTCTGGTGTAGTGTGACATATCCGTGAACTCAGTCTAAACTATGCTTAGTGGTGAAATAATTTGATTCATTGATTTTTCGTGACACTTATGTCCGGAAGAAGATGAAACACATTCGCTGTGAATATATTGTTTTCAAGGATGGCAACCGGAATTTGTAACGATATTGTTTTCTATTTCCGTAACCCTATTTGAGTTACATCCATATCGGTATATATCAATGCGTATCGACATATATATCGGTATGGACATTTTTTATACGAAACCGAACAATATGTTATTTTTTAATAACTCCAAAAACACTCTTCAAATTCATCGTTTCTAAAAGTTAGATTTATATAATTTAATATAAACTAAAAATTTTCAAGATATTACGTTATTTAAAGATTTTTTTTATTCAAAATTAAGTTTGTTTAAGGTTCTTTCCAAGGCAGATTCACATCCGAATTCGCCTTAAGAATATGAACATATTTATGTGTCAAAAATGGTTGACAAATTTATAATGAAATAAAAAAATGTCTAATGAAAATATGAAAAAAATTGTTAAGGAAACTGTAGATATACACAGAAAAAAATCACTGTAAAATCAACTAAAACAAGATTGATTCAACTAGTTTTGTGAACAATTTTGCTTCATAAGAGTTTCATGTTAATTCAACATGATATTGAAGTAAAATTAAAGTTATATTTATGCACTTTAAAACAACTAGAAACCATATTGAACTGACATTGTACGCCAGTTGAATCAAAGAGATTTTCATGTCATAATAACGTGATCCTTATTGAGACAATATTAAGAAAATTAATAACAACATGAATTTCATGTTGAATTAAGACATTTAGAATTAAGGTTACAGCCATATTGAAACAACATGAAAAGATGTTAAAATTACAGTAAATTCCATGTTAATTTAACATGGTTCCTACATTGAAATAAAATTTACGCAATGTTGTTTAACAATGGGACAGGCAGTTAGTAAAAAGCAGTTTATTATTTTTTTTAATCTTAATTCATTAATAAATACATACATACGTGCGTACATATAGCAAATACATTTAGCTTTACAAATATTTGTTTTTTTTTAAATATATTTTGCGATTGTTAATTGAACAAAGCATGTAAATTCGTTGAGCTCCTTGTGTCGTATTTTTAACAACTATAATATTTCCGTCTTCTCCTCCTGTTGCTGAGTTTTCCACATATATTCTTAAATTCGTGTTATCATTGTTAACTGCAGACATAATGAAATTTAAAGAATTTAATTTATTTCAAATTTATAACACTAGACTTCTGATACGTAGTAAAGCTGCGATAGAATGAAAATTGCTGTTTCTTGAATGCTGTAAAGTAGCAGTACTTTTTAAATTTTTTCAATTTTATCATGAATTAATTTCATTTCAACATGTTTCACGTTGTTTCAAACATGTTTCATGATTTTTTAACATTGATTTAACTTTTTTAACATGTTGATTTAACATCAGCCAACGTTTGTTAAAATTTAAAATGAGAAAAGTTTTTTCAAAGTATTCCAATGTCATTTTTAATGTTTATAACAATGTTGATTTGACAACAGTTAATCTTGTTCCAACTATATGCAATGTTAATTTTACATGAAAAACTTTAATTATTACTACAATTGATTGATGTTATTTTAACTCTGTGAAAGGTGAAATTCAAAATGTACAATGTTATTGCAATGTGATTAATTTCAAATCAACATATTTTAATAGTTAATTAAAAATTTTAACCATTGATTATCCTTAAAACAATGTTAAAAGTAAATTCAATTGGATTTTTTCCACTTATTAACAATGACTTGATATCAACATTTGTTCATGTTGATTTTACATTGGTTTTTTTCTGTGTGTACATACAAAGACACAAATAGTGCAAAATGTTTTATCTACAGCTTTAGCAATATCAGTGTCAAATACTTCGATTGCCTTTAATAATATATGTAGGAACGTTACAAATCACTCTAAGTGATAGAACTCATTTGTAATTTCGTTCGAATTATGGAGAACCTCGAGTTGTGGAAGTTCGAGTTAAGTAAGCAGAATTGTAAGAATTCTAAAACATGGAAATCGATATCATTAATAGTCGAATAAAATGACTTTAATAAAGTTTTGTTAACCAAAAATTAAAATATTAACAATTCACATTTTTTATTTATTTTAATTTTTTTTTTGTAATAAAAATTTAAGAATCAATTTTTCGGTGGACGGCCCAAGATCGATTCCTAGGCGTGGAATCAAGTCAAGACTACTTCAATTTGGTTCAAATTACGGGTATGCAAATCAGTTATTGTACATTCATAAATTTAATTTTCCTTGGAATGAATATCATCAATAAGCGTTGGGGCTGTCCGCCATAAATCGGGATGTAATAATTATTTATAACTTATAGAAACGAATAGAGTTTTAAGTCTGGACTTTAGTGGTGCAGAAGATTAACAAACATCAAAGTTTTCGAAAAGTATCGGGACAGCCCATAACAATTAATGATATTAATTTCAATGGAATTATTTTATATTTTATCTAAAGTTATTTAATTAAATTGTTTAAACATTTATTTGAGAGCAGTTCGAGTTTTCGAAAACTTTGATAAAATTCCCAAACAATATAACAAATCTTTATCGCAATTTTTCACTTGAATATTTTATTTTTTACAGATATATTTTCACAATTGTGAGCTACTTGATTGGAGTTTTTATATTTGCTACTATTGTTGGACAGGTTGGAAATGTGATTACCAACCGCAATGCAAATCGTTTGGAGTTCGAACGTCTTTTAGATGGTGCCAAAACCTATATGAGACACCACAAGGTGAGAATATTTTGAATTATCTACCGTTTTATGGATGGAGTAGTTTACATTTAATTGAAAATTTTTTAGGTGCCTGGAGGAATGAAACGGCGAGTTCTGCGTTGGTATGATTACAGTTGGTCTAGAGGACGCATACAAGGCGGCGGTGATATAAACACGGCTTTGGGTCTATTGCCCGATAAATTAAAAACTGAACTGGCTTTGCATGTAAATTTGAGTGTATTGAAAAAAGTCACCATCTTTCAAGAATGTCAACCCGAATTTCTGCACGATTTGGTTTTAAAAATGAAAGCATACATATTTACACCCGGCGATTCTATATGCCGCAAAGGGGAGGTGGCCCGCGAAATGTTTATTATAGCCGATGGCATTTTAGAAGTTTTAAGCGAAACCGGCAAAGTTCTTACTACCATGAAAGCCGGTGATTTTTTTGGTGAAATTGGCATTCTTAACTTGGACGGCTTAAATAAGTATAGATTTGTCGAAAGCTCAAATTGAAAATATATCAAATAAATTCTATAAAATTGCAGGCGCACAGCTGATGTTCGATCGGTTGGCTATTCCGAACTGTTTTCGTTATCGCGGGAAGATGTTCTGACAGCAATGAAAGACTATCCCGAGGCGCAGGAGATTCTACAGACGCTCGGTAGAAAACGTCTCATGGAAGTAAGGTGTGTCAACAAAAAACATGCTAAGGCCCAGGCCGATAAAGATGCTGAAAACCACCAAGCCTCCCATCACCATCATCATCATCATCATGGCCATGTCAATCAGACTGATGGCGGTGAAAATAGTACATCAAAGAAAATAGTTGATAAATTGAGGCAGGACGTTAAGGGGTTCCGAAGTGTTCTTAAAAAATCACGGTATTTAGTATCAAGTTTAAAATATGCTGTCGACTTTAGCTGCTTGTGTCTAGTAATTTTAATTTAAAGCTTCATAAGGCACTCTTGCAGATTATTGTCTTAATTGAAACAATTTATAGAAAATACGTAGGAGACATTCAGGTGTGTCACAGAGACCGAAATTCGTATGAAAGTGTAAATGAAATCATGTAGATAATCTTAGATTCTTTTGAAATGCTCCTTAAAATAGAAAGTGTTAGACCTGATTCACACTCATCAAGTTTACCTCAGCAAGTTCTAATTTAACTGGTAGAGATTGCGCAATATTTTGAAAGTTTAAATAAATCAAAGAAATATTAAAAGGAGTTTTTTGTATACTTTTAGAAGTAAAGTAAAATAAATCAATCCTTACGGTGGAAAATGTCAAAACAAAAATGTTATGGGTGAATCCAGCTTAAGAATAAAATAGCAGCTGCATAAAATGTCAGTCTGTTGTCTTGAGAAATTTTTGGAATTTGTATGAAAAAGAAAAACTCGGCGGGTTATTCTGAAATTTGAAAAACGTATTCGACTTTTTTTATTTAAATATTAACTATTCGGAAATCGGTTTCTGAAAAATGTCGTATAATCGATCACCTTATTTCCTACATAATTATGGCGTTTTCTTTTTTTAGATAAAAGTGCAACATTTCTTGCCCTTTTTAATGAAAATTTGCAATATAATGATTTTTTGAAATAGTGACTTTATTAGAAATTATTGTATCATCACTTACGATCCAAAACTTTAATCTTAAGGTAACCTTGAATAGCAATTTTTTGATCAAAAGTAAAAGATATATTACTTTTTTTTTAGAAAAGAAAATGGCATTAGGAAATGACAATTTTTCACGTTCTTGCAAAGTTTTGTCACGGACCTTATCAGGGATGATAAAGTGAGCAAAATTATACTCTCTTCAGTACAATTTGTACTTCTAAGTAAATAATTCAATAATATGACATTTAGAGGAGATCAAAATCTGGTATTCACGAAATTTCGAGCAAATCTTTTTAATCGCGACTAGATTTGGACGAAATGTACCCAAAATCTGTTAGTACTCAGTAATGCAACTGTGTTTTTTTTTTTTTGCCAAATTACACACAAAAATACTACGGTGCTCAATAATGAATTTTCGAGAGGTGTGACCGCCAGATATTTTGCATTTGAATGATAATTTTTTGTATGGAATTTGATACTTGAAAATGCCAATCAATTGTGTTTTAAATGGCCATGAAATCTTAAAAAACCTCACGAATAATCCGGTGCAAACGGTATAGATTTTGATAGAGATTTCAATTGAAATGCACTAAATGCACTATTAGACATTTATTGCACTTTTAAAATTTTATAGTTCCATATATAAGCACGTACTTATCTTTTCTTTATGATTTTTCTCAAAACAGATCTACCAGGTAGTAGCGATTATACAATACAAAATTTATTTTAAAGATACCTGATTAACTGCCAAAATTGTACAAAACTGTGCCTTTAAGAAATGTCAAACATCTTATAAAGCTGTAGTCTTTGGCAGTTTGACATCAGCCATATTGTCATGAGTATATTATCAATAGAAATTTAATTGTACACAATTGACATTGAGTCTGGTAAATCAACTGTGTTATCACTACGACCTTGTTGATCTGCCTTGATTTCTCTTGTTTAAATGATTAGTTTTTTGCTGAGCCAAGAGTTGCGAGAGTTTTTGATAATTAAAAGGTGGTGCAAAAGTGCCTATAACTTTGTTCAAAGAAAAGATAAGTAATTTTGGCTTTCATAAAAAGTTTATTTGGTCTTGATATTTATTTTTTCGTTATCATTGGAAAATTATATCGGGGAAATGGTGAAAGCGATTCACAATGCAACTTTTTGTTCTTTTTAAGGCATTTTTCATGAAAATAATACAGGTAGTGTCGAAGCTACAACAAGACTGCTTTTAGGTTCGAGACTGTCAAAAAGCACAAAAGAAAAATGGCAAAATGGTTGCATTTTCTATTCTATAAAGAATTTTATTTCTTTTCCTTTTCTTATTTGCATTTGAAAGAAATGTTAAAGTGTGTTTTTTTTGTATTGTGAGTGTGTGTTAGTCATACATAATAAAATTTTGACAGACCCGAACCCACTACCTGTATTATTCTATTATGGCCCCATTTATTTATTACGGAATTGTAAACAGCAGCTGATCAAGTTTTGCTTGGCACTAAGTTTGTTGCACACAAGTAATTAAAATAATGGAAAATGTTAGATATGTACATATATAATATAAAATGAAGGCAAAAGCTTCAAAGAGGTCCTCCGCAGCAGATGCAATTTGCATTAATTGATACGTTGCAGCACAAGATCCTAAAATTATTTTGTTGTCCATTTGTTTTCACGCATGATTTTTGTTTACATAAGAAATACAATATTGCTTACTTCATCGCAATAAAACCGTTAAATTTCTTCTAAATTGTAGTGTTGTCACCACTGGCAACTTGTCAAAATTTCCAAACGAATTAATCAATGTTGCTTAACATTTTTTGCAAATTTGAACAGAGTACTAGGCTTAACATGCTAACTTGCAAACATTTTCTCCATAATTATGTTCCATATTAAGCTAAGTACTCTGTTCATATTTGAGAAAAATAAAGAAATAAAGACCATTTTGCTTTATTTCACAGCTTTGATAAAATGTTGTTTGATAAATTTTGTATTGGATTTCGTTCGATATCGAATGCCGTAATTTGCCCCCAGTATTTTTTCTTCTCTAAAATGTATGTATGTACTGCCATGTGGAGAGGTCAGGTAATAATAGAATTAATAACAAACATGTAGAAAAATTTTTTACTCAATCCTGTAGAATTTTGAAAATTTCATTTATCATCCTTGGATCTGATTGCAACTCATTTTAAATCACTCAGCGTTACAATAGGACACAGTTTAGTAGTCTTCTGTCTTAAACTTATACTATCCATTGTTAAAATTGATGTACACAGCGTATTTTAAGTCAAAATGTTTCTTTAAAATAATGCTAATTAGAAACAAAGAAAAATACATTTAACATTTTACACTGGATGAAAATACGAGTATGCAATTGTGTAACTCACAATGGTCGCGTTCATAAGACGTAACTGTTGCGCAACCGTTGGTTGTTGGTCTTAGAAACGCGAAGTTGAGTAGATCCGCTCCACGCAACGGTTGTATTTTAATATACAGTACATATCGGATATAAGAAACTTTAAAAATGTCAGAAAATTATTTCTTATGTGAGGTTTTTTCTTATAAGCAATTATTGTTTATAAGAAAGTTATTTCTTAAAAACATACATTTACTTATATGGACATAATAAGTTTTTTCCTTATAATTGTATATTCTATAACAGATACATATCTACATATTTCTTTTATTAATTGGGTCCATCTTTTACACGCAAACTAAAAGCTTTGGTTTAACAAACGCAAAGTTGTATGTATATTCAGTATTGCCCGAAAGAAAATAAATTTCTTATATGAAATCTTTTTTCATATCATTTATATTCTTAGGTATAAAAACTTTTTTTAAAAAAGTTTCTTATATCAGGTTTTTTCTTATATTTCTTTTATAGAAATTTATTAGTAGGGAAAGTATAGAAAAAGACATTGTGTTTTTGGTCCACTTCCTTATAAGCGATTTTTTCTTATATGCGATGTGCTTATATCCGGTATCTACACTAATGAAACAAGTTACATTAGGGATATTCATGTATTAGTTATATACTAGAGTTTAGTAGTTCATGAACGAACTAGTTGAATTGAACTACTCACACAAGTGAACTAAGTGAGCTGCTCATAACAGTGATCTCTTTCAGTTCCTTAGTTCATGTTTCTTTTACTGCCGGGCCTACTATGTCACACATATTTGTGCTTTCGTACAATTACATTTAAAACAAAAACAAAATTTTATAATCTGTTTTTGTTTTCAATGTAATTGTACGAAAAAAAGTATTTGATTGACATAGTGGGCCTGGTAGTAAATTTCCTATTTTCTTTTTCGCTCACTCTCACTATAGACTTTATTCAAATACCATACAAATATTTCCTTTTGTATGTTCTTGGACAGTTCTTAGAGGCAAGCGTTGATATAGAAATCCGTCGTTAGCCTTTTACATAAACTCATTTTAATTGTTTTATTAAATTTTTTACATAAAACAATATGTGCATTTTTATACTAATTAAAAAATCTTCACCGATACAATATTTATGTTCTTTATAAATGTCAAAAATACTTGATTTCGTAAAGCTCACTTCTTTTATCTTTGTATACTTAGTAACTGAACTAACTGAACTAAAAGAGTGTCCTAGTTCAGTAAAGTGAGCTGAGCTGAAAAGATCGCTCACTGAAAACATCTGAAAAGCACAAGTCTATTATATACTCGTATGTAACTACACATAACTTTCAGCTCCGCAGCTGCTCAAGAGAGTTATGGCGCTTTTATAAAGTGTGTTCGAGTACCCAAAAGTTTTTACAACTTTTTACTGAACTTTACTGCATTTTACTAAATTGCGTTCGTTTACTAAAGTTACAGTAAACGAGAACACAAATCGAGAGCGTAAAAAGACAGTTCATGGCTGAGAATTTACTAATTTTTACTGCAGAAATTTCTTGTAGTAAAATTTTGTAAAACAGAAAAACACATGATTGAAAAACAAACAAAAGTTAGAAATTAAAAAGTATACAATTTGTGAAAAAATTATTTAAAAAAAAAGAAAAAATGAGACAAAATAGTAAAAATTAAATTAAATAAATTATTTTTAAACTATTCGTTCGTTAAACATGTTCGTTTAAAGAAAACAAATGTTGTCGAAACAATTTACAGCCTTTTTCGTTATTATTTTATTATTTCTTTAGAGTTGTGAAAATGCTAAGTATATGGTTACTTAGTACTGCATTTGCTTTTAAGGTAGTCAATAGCTAAAACAAATACTTTTGAATAAATTTAATCAGACACAAATTAGCAAAATCAAATAAAATGAAAATAAACACATTTAAACGATTATAGAAAATAAATTGTTTATATTTTCTTAAAATATTCGTATTATGATTAAAATATTGCATCGAGTACAAACAAGAAAAAGAGTTGAGTAGTCAAAAGTGTAAATATATTTCAACGCAATATTGATTTGCAATCACGTTGCAATTTTTACAAATTTTCCGTTCGCGTACTTTTTTTGACAACAGATTTTTTTAAGAGTAAATTTTTCAATTTACTCAGTAATTACTCATTTACTGCATTTTACTGCAAAAGTACTCGAACGCAGCTATATTCCTTGCATCACTTATATTTCTTTTTAATTGTTTACATTAATCAGCTGTTCATTATCCAATTATTCATCAAGCCGTTTCTAAAACGTAACTGTTGTGCTCAAGAGTTTCACAACAGTTGAGCTCAACCGCTACATACGTCTTATGAATGCGACCAATGTATTGTCGAGTCGTAAATAGTGTCATGCATACAAGGAACAAAGTATGTTGACAATGTCCCTTTGAAAGCAAATCCTTCAAAACCCTTGAAATTTTCATCCAAAAAAATTAATTTCAGTTGGGAAACGCATATGAAAACTTATTAATTACTGGTATCTACATACATATGTATGTGTCCATTAGTTCAAAATTAAGGAAGCTAACAATTTAGAAGAAGCATGAGCTCTGCCTTAGCAGACACTTTTATACAATTAAATAGCTTGAAAATTTTTGTTTTTATTTTACATAGCTTGTTGTTGATATTTCGATGTTACATGTATCCAATCAGTCTAATCAGCTTAGAATCTCCAGATGTTTATTTTTATTTTAATTTCAAAACGATAAAAAATTTTTTTTAATTTTATTTAGGACGACGCGAAGAAGCGACGAATCTTTAGAAATGCAGCCATTACACGGACACGGCACTTCTCCTAAAAACGGCAAATCAATGTTAAAGCGGATGTCTCGTGTTCGTTCAGATGAAAAAGACGAAATTGCCATAGAAAAAGAAGAATTGCATGACAAAACACCAAGTCCAATTGGAGCCGGTTTGCCACTTTTACAAAGATTACGTTTACTTAAAGAAAAACAGGTAACTAGTACAGCGTTTTTTTTATTCATAATTTTAATTATTCAGCTCCTCCTTTTGTAATTTATGTACTTATTGAGAGTATGCTGCTGTTTTATTTTTCCACTGTATGCATCATTCACTATCACTTTATTCTCTTATTTGTTTAATTTTTGTGTGTTCCTGCAAAATTTCTCAGCTTGTGCAATTAACATTTAGTTTTATCAATTAACATTTTTAAATTTTAGTAGAAATAATATATCCTTGAGGCAGAAATACATTAAGAGAAAGTTTACATATCGCCGCACACTGGGGATTTCGCGGAAAAAAGTCAAATTGTCAACATACTCTTCATGCAATATGCAGTGATATTTTGAAATTTTAAACTAAATGGTACAATCAAATCAAAAAGAATTACACCGATCTGACTGCTAGTTTTTTTTATAGCCGTCTCAAGCTCAGTACTTGTATGTTTTACCGAACCAACTTAATTTAAACCTAAGAATTTCAAAACGAATATTATTTTATTATGTGAGCTAATGTTTTTCTTTTTATTTTTTATTTAAAGTAGGATATTTCAGTATACTAAAATTGAAAAAATAAACTCTGCAGAGACTTAAGTTTTTTTTGTTGTTTATTTTTATGAACATATAACAAAAATCCCTTTTTTCTCCAAGCATTTGGACCTGCAATTTTAGCTTTACTTTCCTACAGTTAGAAATCACTACTAATACATTGTCTCATATCTGTTTTTACATTTTTAATCAATTTCAAGTGCCACCAGGTGCCACCTCTTAATTTGTTGTATTACACAGCACAACATTTTTCAGCTAACTTTTTCGCGACTCAATTCTGATAAGGCTCTTTTGTTTAACATACATAACTCAAGAAGCACTAGTCGGATT
Organism: Gymnocheta viridis; assembly: GCA_956483585.1. Lineage (NCBI taxonomy): Eukaryota > Metazoa > Arthropoda > Insecta > Diptera > Tachinidae > Gymnocheta > Gymnocheta viridis. Next base: position 18,617,984 of record OY101443.1, read on the forward strand.
TTGCTTAAACAGATTTAGAAAAATCAAGAATTACAATTACTTTCATATGTTTATATAACGTTTCACTACATAAGCAACAGTTTCGCAGTTATAAATAAATCTATGAAGAAAAAAAATATTTTTTGCCTAAAAAAGATTTTTTTTTTGTAATTTATAAAAAATCCAAAATGGTGAAAAAGTGTCAAGTACTATTACTTTCACGTAAAGTCGCATATCCTATGAATAAAATGAGACATAAATCATGAAAATCGATGAACGCGTTTCGCTTTTATTCACAATTAAGTAAAGGCATGAATTAAAAAAATTTGCTCGAGATATGCCCAAAATTCTTTGGAAAAAACATTGATGTCTTTTTTTATGATTCTCAGAGCTAAAGAAAAAGTAATAAACAAAAGGTTATTTGATTTTTATGATTGCAGTAGCAAAGTAATAAGCGCTAATAAATTTGCGTGCACAATTAAAAGGAAAAAAGGAAAGTGCACTTTTTGAATTATTTGGGGTTTTCAGTTAGTTACCTGCGCGTATTAAGCTGATGGAGTGTCTTTTGCATGTAGCTTATAATATTGAATTTAAACGTGGGAGAGTCGACTCAAATACTCGTCCGATAAAAGAAGCCCGAAAATGTTTGATAAAGCGTGAACTTAAAGAGAAAAATGGAATACAGGTTGATACTGTTAAGCAAAGTTAGGGCTTTTTACATTGTAGGTAACGATATACATTTCTCTAACTTTTTTTATTTTGATTACTTTTGTGTATTACTATAGAAATAAAACAAAATTTGTGATGAAATCACTATATTTTTTGACAAATATATTTTTTTCCTCACCTCCATACAAAAATCCCCAGTGTGCGCCGTCCCGAAGTTATCTTCACGTATATTACAAAATAAAAAAAAAAGATAAATTCTATATACATTGTAGAATAATACAGGTAGTGTCGAAACTGCAGCAACACTGCTTTTTATTGTTTTTAGGTTCGAAGCTGTCAAAAAGCACAAAAGAAAAATGACAAAAAATTTTATATTCACGTGTCGTTGGTTGCATTTTCTGTTATATAAAGAATTTTGTTTCTTTTTCTTTTCTTATTTGCATTTGAAACAAATGTGCAAGTGTGCTTTTTTAGTAGAGTGGGTGTGTGTTAGTAAAACATAAACAAATTTTGACAGATGCGAACCCTCCCAAAACAAGAGTCCGTTAACGTTTCGACACTTCGACGTTCGACACGCTGAGTGACCTTTTGAGATATCTCAATGCGACGGGCTGCATCTAGTACCAATCACCGTAACCGAATACTTGGATACGGTTCTACATCGCTTGACACTAGAGATGGGATCGTGACCAAATTTTCACTCACGCTATCCATAAAAAAAATTACTTATTCAAGCTCACGTACGACCTTATATTTTTCGCTCCCGTTCAAGCACGCTCACGTGAGTGGAAAAAAGTTAGTCACGATCACGAAAACTCATGCTCAGGAAAAAAAAATTATAAAATAATAATTAAAAAAATATTACTAATCCGTTCTGCTTGTCTGATGAATAAATTGCTCCAATAATACTTTCTTAACAAAAATACAGTACAACCTCCCTAATACGGACACTCGTTAATTCCGGCTATCCAGTAATTCGGACTGTTTAGAAACTTTTCTTCTATAGTCTGGACAAGTGTTCTTTTTTCTCAGTAAAATTTTTTCGTTATTTTACCACAAGACAAAATAAGTATTTAAAATTATAAATATTTTAGTTTAATTGAGTTTGCGTGGCGAACTGTTTCTAAAAGCTATTTTATGGGCTAAATAAACCAAAGCGACAGATAAGGATAATTTATTTTGAAAAGAATTTAAAAATAAAGCTGGCAAATTACATAAAGATTAGAGTATTCAAGCAATAATAAATTCTTATTTTTCAAAATGAATATTTTTGATCACTTTTATTATGGTTCTTTATGTTTTCTGTAAATTAATTAAGTATTCTTTTTGTACTTATTTCTGTTCTCGGTAATAAAAATAAATTATACATTTAAAGGGCTCAGAGCTGAAATGAACCAAGTCATAAAATATGAAAAATTTCAAAATTAGTGCGAAATTCTCCGCAAAGTTTAACACTATTTAGTTCTGTGATGGACTAAGTAATAAAGTCTCTCGTTCCTAAGGTAATGGTACGAAAATCACAAGTCAATAGCTCTCATTTTATATGTAATTTATGGCAGTTCATTTACTGAAACTTAAAATATCTTCGAATTGTCTTTCTGTAGCTTGCTTCACTTCAGCTCTGAGCCTTCCATTTATTTATTGAGTTTAAAATTTTATTTTCACTATAGTCCGGACGATCCTATATCTGTCCGGATTATGGAGGTTGTACTGTAATTTTATTAAATGTGATTATTTTTCGAAAAAAAAAAATGGTTTTTAGTGGTCTTTTTTTAATCCAAAATGATTATTATTTTGGCTAAAGTTCGTAACATTTTTCGTCAGGAAGAATTGGACATGAGACCATATTCCAAAGGAACAAGGGAAAATTTAACATTCATTAGTTTCAACTTACACGGCAGAACAGAAAACATGGAAAACACACATGAACACTGATGGTGGGAGTGTAGCGGCTTCCGAAAAACAACGCTGTTTCTGTTCTGCCATGTAAGTTGATATTAATTGATGTTTAATTTTTCTCTTGTTCCTTTGGAATATGGTCTCATGTCCAATTCTTCCTGACGAAAAATGTTACGAAATGCTTATAGATTTTTCAAATATATTTTTAAAGACTACTTCTGCAATAATTATTAATTAATTAATAGTGGTTGTATCTGCTGAAAACGCAAGATCTAAAATATATTCTATACATTTAATAAACAGATATTCTTCCATTTTTTATAGATCTAGAGACTCCAACACTCCTTGTCTTAGGACAAATAGTGTTTTAGACAATCAGTTAAAAACTTCCATGCAATAGCTACATGATGTATAATACAATGAAAACTATTACATTCAAATCCATGCCTTTTTAACTGACCTATAAAACCTTCACATTTTCCACACATACAAACGCCAGATAATTTTTTGGAGTCTACAATAGAAAAAAGTTTTTTATTAATGACATCGAACATTTTTTCAAAAATATTGTACTCTATTTACGCATCGAATACAAATAACGAGTTGGCAAAGATCATTGGTGTCAGTGCTTTCATCTAAAGAAAAATAATAAAACTCGCAATTTTTTGGCTCTTTGTTAATGAATGAATACACATGCACCGAAAGTATCAAGCAAAAAGGGAAGTGTGGTTCGGAGAAAGATTTTCTTTTTCCTGAAATTTTTATGATAAGAAGCGTTTTTTCAGTTTGAAGGATTAAACTATTACCTAAGGTAATACAATGCGGCATCATATTTCAAACGCTTGACTTTGTGTTTGCTGGGAAAACTCGGTGTCTGCACTAACACTAATAAGCAACAATACAATCACAGTTTAAATTTTGCGCTTCAATGATCTAAATAAACAATTTAAAACTCTCAATTATTTCTATGCAAAAGCAAACTGGACAAGCAGACATGCACACCAGAGAACGACAAACGATACAATAATAGATTAATTTTTCTAGTATATCCTCGGTCACAGGTTGAAAACTCTTTAAGTTGCAAAAAAATATCTAATCGGGTTTTTGATGCCAAAAGACTGTGTTTGCCCTTCTGCATGTTAGTACGTTTCATTTATATTTTTAAAAAAATTTCCTTCAATACTTCTACTAATTTTGGTTTTTTTATTTACTTCCAACACGGTTTTTTTTGTCTCCCGAAAAGTACAAAACAACATGTTAAGAGTTGTCAACCTGTGACCGACGATATATTGAATATTTTCAATACAAAATATTTTTCTTATCTGTTCAATTTCATAATTGTATGTATCGGTGCGCATTTTTTTTATACCTGTATGTATTTATGTTCATATTTGTTTATATCCCTGCGCACTGTATCCTCCAATGACTATGAGCACATTTATTTTCCAATTTTTGTTTGATAAGTATTGACAGAAATTTTGTCTAAAGTTGTATTATGGATTTCGTTTCATAATTATTATGAACCATTTTTAAGCAAAATGCGATAAAGTTGTATTAAAAAATTCGCGTTAACTTGGAATGTATACAATTTTACTCTGAAGCAAATTTTTGCAAACATTTTTGAGAATAGGAAAAGCTATAAAAATTGATCGGAGATCCTTAAATAAAAAGCGAACGAAATATCAATTCGCCCTTAAAAGATCATATTTTCAATGTAAAGTACATATTGGTTCAGCTGAACCAAGGATGCAAGTGGAAGAGTTGTAAGGAAGGATGTTACTGAAGGATTACAATTGTTGATTTGACTATAAATAAGCACAGTTTGTTTAGTAATTGCATGTAAAGACCTTAAAAATGAATTTACTATAAAAATAATAAATGTTTACAGAAATTTTGATTTGTTAATACGTACTACGACGGCAATTTGATAATTCGTTGACTTTGTGTAATTCCAAGGCATTAACTTTAAATCCAACACAAGTATCGGTAACTGTTATTATTTTGAGGATGCTCCGTCTATTAATTTGCTTTTGACAGCGATTGAAAGTGCACCAAACCAAAATGGAAGAAAGCGAATTTCTTGGGCAGATTAAATATTATTTTTAAGTAAAAAAAAATCATCACCGAAACCAAATGAAGACGTGATAAATACTCTGGGAACTCTGCACTAACAATTTAAGTAATTAAAAAGTGGTTTACTGTACAGCTCACCCCCAAAAACGACGTCACGCTGGAAAAACTCGATAAAATCCATTGGAATGGTATTGAATGATCGGAGAATGAAAGTTCATGATTTGGCTGAGGCTTTAGGCATCTCAGGCGAGCAAGTACATCACATTTTGTTTGAATATTTGGATATGAAAAAGCTGTCCGCGGGATGGGTACCGCGATTACTCACACTGCACCATCAACGCAACCGCGTGACCACATCAAAGGAGTTGTTAAAGAGTTTCAAGGGCACTATTTTGCAATTGTAAATGAAACATGGACTCATCATAATACACCAAAAACTAAAGAGCAATTAAAACAAAGGATTTCTTCGTCTGAACGTGCATCAAGGAAGCCTGTATTTTTTGGAATGCTTACGCTGTAATTTACATTAATTACTTTGAAAAGGTTAAAACGATTATCGGCGAATGTTACTTCAGAGGTTTCTGATAGATTCAATATTGATTTAAAGCAAAAGCGACCTCGTCTAGCGGAAAAGAGACGTGCGTCACTCGGGGACTGCCGCGGCAAAGCTATTGCATAGCATTTTTTATTAACTTATGCAATTATAATTATTTATTTATTGTTTATTTATGCAGTATTTTTGTTTTCTTTGATATTAATTCAATTCAAACAAATTTTTTTCTTTTATTGAATAAATGAGCAGTTAATATCGTTTAAAACGAATTCTCTGCGTGTTTGTGTATATTATTTTTTGTCGACCACGATTGCTCGTAAGTACGCCATTTTGTGTTTTCCTACATGTAAAAATCTGTTCTGCCAATATTGTATGTTAATGAAATCAATAGCATACTTTAGGGGTTAACATACGCTAGACGATTCAAATACTTTAAAAAACCAAAAGACTTAAGAAGCAAACTTAGTGTTAGGTTTTATTTTCGTTACGGAATTTCTTGATTCGGTCGCCGCGATAAAGCTATGCAATAGCTTAAAAATATGTTGTTCTATCAGGACAATGCACGGGTGCACACTTGTGTAGTTAATATGACAAAATCCTTGAATTGGGCAGTTCGAACTGCTACCCCATCCAGCATACTCTTTGCATTTAGCTCCTGCTTACAATTCTTAAAAAATGGCTGGCTGTTAAGAGATTTGGGTCAAATGAAAATGTTATCATTCACAGAAAGAAACTCCTATTTTGAGGGTCTTGAGAAATCTCTTTATTTGGAGGGAACGAAAAAAATAGAAAGACGATGAACTAAATGTATCGAGTTTAAAGAAAAAATATAATTTTATACAGAAAGTCACGGAGATATTAAACTACCCTCGTATGTACATATGCGAACATATTTGATGTTGCCTGCTGTTTTTTATTTTTTGGTTGATTGGTTGTTTGTATACTATTGAATTTATATGTTTTTGCAAAATCACACCTTTGTTTGTATTTTTGTGTCAATCCCCGCTCCTAAAAGTAGTTTTGTATGTGTCTTTATGTGTCTTGCACTAGGATCGCGAAGAGCGAGCTGTTAAGTCCACAACACCACAGAAATCTCCACCTCACTCACATGTAACCTGTACGTTATCGCCGCAGGAATCAATACAAGAAGAACCCGAAAGGGAGATAAATGAGGGACTCCCTTTAATTCAGCGGCTGCAGCAGTTGAAGATAAAAAACGATCCTCCACATCCTGCAAATGAATCCAGTTCACCGGTATTTAAAGTTTTTAATAGCAGTTTTTATTTTTAGATCATATGATAATATTAAATATATATATTTATTTTTTTTCATACAATTTATTCTTATAGATATCATCTGTAATATCTGGAAAAAATTACAAGTTAGAAAACATATCGAATATCAGTAGTAACAGTAATAATAATCATAATAGCAATGCAACTCAAATATTACTTATACCCGCTCAAAACAAGCCCACTTTGAAGCCATCTTTTCGACAAAGAATACAGCAATTGCAACAACAGGGTCCTGAGAGTGAGCCGCCATCAAGTTCGGCAAAAGGAATTTCAAAAGGCACTGCTGAATCAACGAGTGAAAAGACTTTAGCAGCCATGACGTTGAATACAAAAAGAGAACCACCAAAAACCTTATCCGTTGTAAAATGCGGGCAAATAGAAAAAGCAACTGGTGTTGTTTACAAAACAGAGGGGTCCAACAATAATAAATCTCACAAATTGGCAACCACAATTGCTAATCAAATTTTTAAACCGTCCACAAAGACAACACCTACACTTAGGTCTGATATAGACACGCCAATTAAGCCGTGGTCCAAACTAAAATTGGCAACAATAATATCGTCGAGTTATACAAGTTTAGCCACATCAAACACTTCATCAGATGATATCACTTCGCCTTTGAAAATGTGCTCAGTGGGAAGTATACCACAGCAAATCGTTTGTGAGGAAAAATGCTCAAAAACAATTAAGTCTTCCATTATAGAAGGAAAAGGATCACTAACTGATCACAGGGCAACAAGTAGTTGCGCAAAACAAAGAATTTCAGGCAAACCGAAAAGGCCATTAAAAGATTCCTTTACAAGTCAGACGAAACTATATCGATCTGTTTTTGATCTTTCACCCGAATATAATGGACTGCCGTTTGTTAAACGTTTAAAGATTTTAAACGAACGCCAAAAATTGGCTGAACTAGAAAGAGCCTTACAGACAAGAAGTTTCAGCTTGGATAGTTCGCAAACTAATAGCGCCCATATATCAGAGGCATTATATCGATGCCATAGTGATGCAACTGGAATGAATTCGCAATTTTACTCAGCCTATGAGTCCAGTTCAAACACATCGACCAATACGTCCACATCGGAAAAGTCAAAAGTTTCACATTATCAGCGTAATCGTTTAGATACAGTCCAACACGACTATACACCCTTAAGTCCGGAATCGAACGAAACGATCGAAAGGAGAAAACTGAAAAGCATTCTGAAAAAAATAAGCCATGAAAGAGAGCAGCACAAAGGTACGACAGACGAATTGGAAAGGCAAGTGCATGGCAGAGGTCTACCATTGGAGCCCACTATTGAAGGGTACGTGGCGAGGCACAATAAACTGTTCAAGAGTGTAACATTCAATTCAACTCTTTCTAGCCCTTCTGGCAGTATATTCACCAACTCTGAGAACATTTTAGGCGGCGAAAGTCAAAGTGTCAACACAACAACCACCACCAATGCGTTGCCGTCATTTTATGCTGAATCTCTTATGTCACCACCCGATCTATTAAGAGCCGAATCGATTGCCACCTGTTGTACGACTGCAAATTGTTCCCAAAGCTTTCAACTGAATAATAATAATAGTAGTAGTCCTCCAAAAATGTTTCCCACAGATTCACATCGGCATTTTGGCTCTAGTCATGGCTTATGTCATCTTTCAATAACAAAAGGTAACCAAAAGGCAATGTTTTTAATCAAATTGCATTTCTACACTGTTTAGCTATCCGTGGATGACCTATTTATTGCCCGTCATATTTCATTTTTTATTTCAATATACAAAAAGTCACACATATTAAATTAATGCTTTTTTTAAATTATAATTACATATTTCGTTGCTTCGTTGCTTAACTTGGGCCTTACACGTTCAAGTTTCACTGTACTCACTCACACATTTTTACTAATCCACTCATATTTTTTTATTTTATTTGCTTTTCAAATGCTCTTTCCATTTGTGTGTTTCAATTTACACTCAAGAAAACAGCTGATTACAATTGTTTATTTGAAAGCATTAATTGTAATCAAATAATTAAATAAATTAATTATGTTTGTGAATAAAAGTAACAAGTGTAATGATGTGTTGCAATTCAGAGAGAAAACATTTTAAGTTGTTTTCTGGACGCTGAAATATTGCAAAACAAAATTGTTTGCAGTCTACGTCACAGCTGTCAGTGCAAATAAATTTCGATGAGTTGCATGTGTGAACAACTTGTCTGAAAAGCTTGAACGTGAGTAGCTGCAGGATAACATAAACTAGTGTTGTAAAAGTATTGAGTACCGAGTACTCAATGCAGTATATATTTCCCGGTACTCAATACCCAAAACTACTACTACTCAATACTTTCAGAGATGCATTTCGATATGTAAATACGAAAATTTTACTTGAAAATGTTTTAATTTAATGCAACTCGGTTTTGAGCAGATTTCTGGGCATTTACTCGCAAATCATTTGCAACAGTTAATAAGCCTGGCCCCGTTTCGTTAGATATTTTTAATGGATAATTAAATTTGACAGCGTTGCCGTTGTGACACTTTTGGCCCTTTTTCGTGCCAATGACACTTTTTATGATAATTTCTTAAATTTATCCCTTTGTATGATTTCAACAAAATTTATGCCACTTTTTGAAAGTGATTAATAGTTCCAATATTATTAAACAGCAGAACATATGAAGATATACCTAAAATAACTAACTTTGCAGAAAAGTTTTAGTTTGAGATAGGAAATTTTAAAAATAGATTTGATGAAAATATATATTCAAATTTATATGAATTCGTTACATACGAGTATGTACGAGTATTTACTTTGCCTTACAGTAGTGCTTCCGCTGAACGAATTTTTTCAAGACTATCACTGATTAAAATAAACTTCCAATTAAAATAGAAACTTGTGAGTCTATGCTTTCCTCCCTTTATTTGCTCGTTTCGGGGCTGGAAGAATGGACCTCAAGCGAAGAATTAATTACAAAATATAGAATAAGTATTTCTAAAAAGTGATAAATAAACATTATCAAAAGTTTTTGTAAAATTAATTTCTTTTTTTGATGATAATATGACTAATATTGGAATGTCCCTGTGAATTGTTTTTTAGTTTTAACATTGATTTATAATTCAAGTATGTATAATTACTTTTATTTTAGTCTAATTTATATAATTAATTCTTAAAATTCAGTTTTATTTTTTTAGTTGAAATAAATATTATTTTTTTGTTCAGAAAAAACTTGACCATATTTTACTTTAAAATTCCCTTTTTATGGCACTTTTTCGAAATTTTCAACGGTAACCCTGAAATTCGCTAATCCATAAATTATTATGGATTACGTGTGCAATAATAATATTAAATTTTAACCCATTAAATATTAGTACGTATTTTTATATAAGAAAAAACGTTAAAAGTTTGCAATTTTAGTATCGAGTACTCGATTGAAAAAGTATTGAGTAGTCAAAAGTAGCCGATTTTTACAACACTAAGATAAACTGTAAAATGCATTTTAGAAGACGTAGCAATTTCGCATGAAATTATTATTAAAATAAATAACCACAACTGAAATAAGTCGTTCCCACGATATTCGCACCTCAACGATCAAAGATTTTTGGTCAACTTAGCAACAGCTGAATCAAGCTTTTCTCACAGGGAGAAAATTCCGACAGCAGCATCTTTCCCAGCTAGATAATTCGAATAACCGAGTTTTTTAATACAATTCACGAAACGTCGGAACAATATGGAATAAAAACTTGCATTTTTATTTACATAAAACGCGGTAGGACAATAGCTGATTTAAAAAATCAAAATTAACAAAAGGAATTATACTTGGCCAATAATAATAACAACAACAACAACGGGAAAACTAGTTTCACTACTTCCAGGGGGAACAACACAACTCATCAAAACCGCGTACTTAGCTTAGAAGATTTGTATGCACCCAAGTCGGGGATATTTTTCGTGTTTTGTTATAAAAATTTCGTGCTGGAACTCCCGGGGGTTTTTGGGGATTGTTTTGTTTTTCTTTTTCCTTTTTTATATTCATAACGATATTTTTGTTAATATTTTTTTACCAGTATTGAAAAAAACTACTAAATTGGTCGGAAGATTGCCAAAACTGAACCATTTTGTATAAAAAATTTCAAAAATACTTGAAGCAAATTACAACTGAAAATATGAAAAGTATTTAAATACAGTAGATTTTCGATTTAACGAACCTAATTGCTATCAGGCTTCTTCGTTAAAGTGAATTGTTCATTATATCCAGTACTGAATTTAAAATGAATAGTGTATTCCATTTCATTCAAAACTCTAAATATGTACAGTATTTTTTTAATATTTTATTAAAATTATAGTAATTGAAAATATTTTTAAAAACTTTTGTTTGCTGAGGGTTTTTTAGCTAGTCTATATACACGCATTTCATTGGTACTAATGCCAAATCATCAGTAGACCTTAAACCATATTTTTGAAATGTTTCAAACCTCTTATCTTGTACAAAAAATTTTGAAAAACCAATGAGAATTTCAAAAATTACAAAAGTATAAATAAGCATATTAAGTTGTAAAACTTATTCAAAAATCCCAATAAACAAATTATATTATTCGATATGAATCTATTTTATTTTCTTTACAATCTTTATACAATTAGTCGCCTTTTGGGTGGCAATGAAAGTATTTAATAAGGCAAAACGGAAAATAAAATCTTAATTAATTAAGTATTTTTTTAAATTCATTAATCGAGATTGCCTCGATATTTTCTTTCAAAGATTTTTAGCTAAAAAACCCTCAACAAAGAAAAATTTTAAAAGTCTTTGAAAGAAGATATCGAGGCAATCTCGATTAATAAATTAAAAAAAATACGTAATTAAAAATAAATACATACTTCATTAAAAATATGTGTAAAGAAAATGAAAAATTCATAAAAACGCTGTAATACAGAAATAATTTATTTTAAAAATTGTTTAAGCACAGTCTTTTTCAAAAGCATTAAATTTTTGCTACTAATATTGTTTTGCTAAGCCGATTTAATAAAAACTTCGAAGTGCTTAATGACATCTTCGTGTTTTATGTTAAACTCTAGAATTTCTGTTTCATCAAGCTGTTCATCATTTCCATAATTTTATCATCGCATTCATCATCGGGTAAAGATTTATTTTCAATGTATCTATTCAAGTCATAGGCTGATATATTTTACATTTGTTCGTTAAACCGAGTACAACTACTGCTATTAATTTGTTATTATATGTATAATAGAGGCTTTATATAAGAGATATTTCTTTTGATTAAAAATCGCTAATTGCGGATATTACGGCGTCATGTTTTGTTTCCGCAACATACCCTTAAAATAACTGTAAAAATATTATATATGCCAATATATCAATGTTGCAAATTGGCAATTGGCCAACGAAAGTACGTCTAGTGGAGGAAATTCGACCGCCAGTTTAATCGTGTACCTATTATTTTGGTTTCTTAAACAATAACGTTTTTCCTTTTAAATGATACCACATTTTTTTCCCAAGTTCCTGTTGTTGTTTTTTTTACAGAGCTTTAAAAGGAAAAAAGTGCACTGTATAAAATAAGCTGTGAGCCACTGTACATATGTATGTATGTACATAAGCAGGTAGTACTCCAACACTCTTTGCTTTGCTTTGTTCCCTGAAGGAAACCTGGGGTTATGTGTCCCCAAGTCACTACTTCTGTCTGCTATTTTGGTGACTATTTGGCGTCATTGTCACTATAAGAAAACTTTAAAAACTGAAATGAATTAATACCATACTTTTAGTACCTATGTATATTTTTCAAACGACTGTTATGAATTAGAGCCTTTTAGTCTTTTATTTTTTTAAATTAAACTCCATCCAAAAGTTAATAAAATTTAAATTTCAATTACTGACATCTACTTCAGTAAAATATCCAAATTGTAGACTAGAATTACTAAAACGTAGTACTCCAATGTCTACATATGGTTTGGAACCACCTAGTCAATAGTACCATTGTCAGTAGTGGATTTTCAATGACACGCACATGTTAAATGTCTATAGTAAATAGCATTGTCTTGGGTATTATAATTTTCTAGTACTGCTGACTGTGTCAATAGTACGTCAGTACAGTTTCACTATTGACATTTCCTGCAGGGTTTTTACTTGAACCAATACTTACTTAAGTGAATGCGTGTACATGTGTATTTTTAGCATTTGTAGTGGTATCAACTTTATGAGCCGTTTATTACATTAATACTGAACCCATTTAAATAACATAAAAGAATGAAGATCATCGGTAGGCAAACCAAGGAAAAAGCGATATAAAAATTTGTCTTTGCCTGAAGGTAACACACCTGGAGGCAAATTACGGCATTCGATATCGAACGAAATTTCTATACAAATTCAAAAAATTTTGGAAGAAATTTCGTTCGATATCGAATGCCATAATTTGCTCCCTGGTTGGTAGGCATACCAACCTGAGTATTAATTCTCTTGAAAAAAAATATTGTCGAAGGTTGCCGTTTGAACCAATAAATTGTGCAATTACACGATTGGCGCATAAAGTAGATCAATAATTGGTGCATTGCGGCAATCGTGCAATTCTACCTTTAAAACTATAGCTTACGAGCTATCGCCAGTCGAAGTTTATTAATGTTTTCAATGACACACTGACAAGCCGATCATAATATTTTAGCGCTCGTTAACAAACACAAAGCTTCTCGGTTGCTTTCTAAATAATGAGGCGTGGCAAATTTCCGTACGAAGTATGTTAGGTAACATTATGTTGCAAGCAACTGGCCCTGTTGTTTCCATAAATGGTCCCTTTGTAATGCCTAATGTGGATAGGAAGAGAAGTCTGCTCCTTTCCTTTGTTAGGATGGGTACTAAGAACCAACCTGGTGTACGAATAAACAAGTTCATTCCTTTTGTTTTGCATTCTGTAAGGTCTGCGAGTTCGGGCAGAGTCAAATCAACTAAGTAGTACGTTTGTGTCTGTACTGGACCAACTTTTCAGTACAAAAGTCTGATCATGCCTGGCTGGAAAACTCATTATAAATAAATGCTTATAAAATATATGAAGCAAGAAACATATTTTGAACGATCACGTTTCCCAGCCACGCATGAGCAGACTTTTGTACTGAAAAGTTGGTACCGTACAGACACAAACATACTACTTCACTAAATATGTACAAATGTAGCTTTGTAATAGAACAGAGCTGGACATTTACAGAGGAGGTGCCTGACAGTTTCGTCCTGCTCATCATTTTGACAACTTCTGTAGAAGTCGTTGTGTCGAAGATTCAATCTTTTTGCTTGGACAGTGTTCTGTTACGGGAAATTCAAGCTGAATGTTTACAAACTATAATTTAACTACCCTCGTTTCCAGAAGCTTTTTTCCTACTTTCAGCACAATGCACTGCATACGTAGTGGGGTCAAACCCAAGTACTGCTTCTAACAAAAATAACAATTTAAACGCAATTACATTTTTATTTTTCACCATTTCTTCTAAACATTAATAAGGTATGTATGTATGCACTCGTATCTATTGAAAATATTTGATAAAATTGATGTTTTGATCACTTTAAATTTTCACTAATAAATATTTAAAGAGATTTTAATTTTCGTATTTAGCTTTGTGAATGCAGAACAATGAAGAAATATTTTTAATTTTCGATTTAACTAATTTCAGATGCACGCTTTCGAGCTTTAACAAAAACAAATTTCATTTAAATTGTGTACGATCATTTTTCAAAACAATATGTTGTTTCTTTCTCTTCCCCATTAGAAATGCAGGAAGGACAAGACTGTTATAATCAAATTTTGAATGGCATCAATAATGTTATACGTACACATATTAACGAAATACATTCGAGATTTGAGTCACAATTTTCCAGTATGGCGGTGGAAGTGGAAAAACGAGATGCTCTTATTGCACATCTGCAAACGAAACTAAAGACGCTGGAACTGAATACTTCTTCTTTAAGCAGAAGAAAACAAAATCGAGAAAAAAATTCCGGTCACGCTGCGGACGCTGAAGATCCGAATATTGATGATAACAGCAGTTCTGGCTCATCAGCGGAACTACTTTTCATGGTAATTATTATTTTGGTTTATTATTTCACATTTAGAATTTCAAATGTTTAGCACGATTTCTTTTATAACATAAACTATTGACAGCAACGCAATATGCACTTTTCAAAATAATATTTTGGGACAATTTCTACTCTGATTTAATTTTTAATTTTTTTTTTTCAAAAATCTTTTTACGTTTCGTTCTTTTCGTAAACGTTTGCTTGTCAAAAATTTAATAAAAACACAGATTTATTCTTTTATGTTCGATACTGTTTATTTAAATAATAACACTTTCAGAATAATTAATTAATGAATTAATTTGTAATTTGCTTAGTCCCCGTCCAAACTTACAATTTTTGTAGCAGCATTTCTTGAATATGTGGGAGAGTGGTGAAATAGAAATACAGTTGAACCTCGGTTATCCGGGCTTCTATTAACCGACATGCTCCCAGCTTTGTTTTACAACCTCTATTATCCGCTTTTTCACCTTTATATCCGTGCTTTTTTTAATACCTCTATTATCCGTGCTTTATCTCTATTATCCATGCAGCAAAATATCAGAATATAAAACATTGGCCATAAAGGCCAATGCGATGGATAATGATTAGCTTTCCTTTGGCAAAGCGTTACAATGGTCAGTTCGAAATAAATTATATGAATGTATTACGTTTACCTAGGAAATAAAATATATGCATAATTATGCTCAATAAATTACCAGACTTAGATTCAGAAGAATCTTACCAATAAGGATGTCAAACAATTCGCAAATTAAAAAAAAAAAATTATATAGCAAGATTCTATTTCCAGCGGCAATGTATTTAATCGCAAATTGGTGCAAAGAAATTTTCCCACTTTTCAATACTGTTTTAAGCAGCGAACACAATATTTAGTTCCCTTTAATATTCACTAAATGATTCAAAAATTTATTCACAAATGAAAATCAATTCAAACCATGATCCAATAATACAAGTATGTTTAATAATCCAGCTGATTTTTTGTAACGTTGTGTTTTTAATGGCTGCCTACTAGCATTATGTGCTAGAGATGGGATCGTGAGTGACTTTTTACTCACGCTCATGCAATCTCAAGATAAAAAAAATTTTACTCATACACGACCATATATTTTTGGCTCCCGCTCATACACGATCACGTGAGTGGAAAAAAAGTTAGTCATTATAACGAAAAGTCAAGCTCACGAAATACTCACAAAAAATTTTAGATTATAAAAAAAAAAAATTATTATTACTGATCCGTTGTGCTTGTATGATGAATAAATTGTTTCTATAATACTTTTTTGATAAATATATTTTAATCAGAAAATAAATTTTAATTAAAGAAGAAATGTGTAAAGTTAAATTTTTACTTGATCCAAACAATTCCTTTCAACATAAACCAAAAACAGTTGAACTAATTACGCGCAAAAATTAATATTTAAGAATATGAGAAACGTCAAACTCCATGTTTACGTTATCACAGTTGGCTGAATTATGAAATTCAACTACAAAAGACAAAAACAAGTAAACATACATAAATGAAAATACAGTGTAGCCTCGTTGAACGCAACCCTCGATATGCGCAAGCCCTCGCTTAACGCAACACCCAATTTCTTAACATTGGTGACTCTGTAAACGCAACTTTTAAAAAAACAAAGCCTCAATTAACGCAACTTTGCAAAACACGTAAGGCTTTTTTTTGTTTTTTTAGTTTGTTTTTTGATAAATAAATTCAAAATTCATAAATAAATTCATGCCGGACAAAACTTTAGTAATATTCAAAGAAACATCTGTCCCGGGTAGAAAAATAAGCAAAGAACGAATTACATTTCTCGCTTGTACCAATGCAACAGGAACACATAAAGTTAAGCCTTTTGTAATTGGTAAAGCCCAAAACCCTAGAGCTGGATTTGTCAATATGCCAACAAAAACTCTTGGATGACTTTAGAATTTTTCGAGCAATGGTTTCACGAAACTTTTGCCCTAGACGTAAAATTATTGCTATCGTTTTTTTCAAATTCTGTAGTTTAAAAATGTTGTTTTCGGTAAATTCCTTTCTATCCTCCAAACAATTTCGGTTAAAGGCTTTGTTACTTTCGGACAATGCGCCCTGTCATCCCAAAGTGGAAGATTTGAGAAGTAATGATGGAATGACAACTGTTATGTGTTTTCCAACAAACTGCACTGCAATTATTCAGCCTATGGACCAAAACGTGATAAAAATTACAAAACTTCTGTATAATAAAAGTCTTTTGGCCCACATTATTGGAAGCCGAGGTTCATATATTGAGCAAAAAATTAAATCTTTTAATTTGCGTAATGCTGTCTCTTTTGGCCAACGCTTGCGAAATGCTGGAACGTAATACTGCGCTCAAATCATGGATGGACTGAAGAAGCCGAACTGCCACTGAGCATTATAAGGGCTGAGGTAATTAATGAACAATTAACTGTTTCCACAAAAATTACAAATGAAGAAATACACTTTTGGATTTCAAAACATTCAAATTGAAGAACAAATTACTTTAGAACATAGCGAAACTGAAGACGTGGATGAAAATGTGTTGTTAGGTCCAACACCTTCAAAAATAAGATGTCGGAATGCAATAAAAAGCTTCAACGTTTGTCTACAATAGGCAGAGAAGAATAGCTGTTCTTTGGAGGATATAATGGTATTGCAAAAGATTCGTGAAATTTTGACAAGCACAAAAACTCAGTCGAAAATTTCAGACTTTTTCCCTTAAACACATGAATCTTTAACCCGATAACAACCATCAGTACAAATTAACATACATTTGAATGTGTATTTTATTAATTTTTTATTAGATGTACATATATTTTGTTTTTCTCTTTTTATTCTTTATTTCAATCAAATAAATAAAATTCTTGGTTGGTTTAAAATGAGATTTTAAATAGTAAAATATGACTAGAAATTTGTTACTTGGTTTGCGCAACAACTCAGTTATCGAAGCAGCCCAAAATTTCTATTGGTTGCGTTCAACGAGGTTACACTGTATCTATAATTTAGGAAAATATACATTTTTAAGAATTCCAAGTTTTGAAGAAGATCAATTTAGTTTAACACTAAGGCCAGACTTAAACATTTACTCTCAACTGAATGTCAATATGATTTTAAACTTTAATTTCAAACC
Organism: Gymnocheta viridis; assembly: GCA_956483585.1. NCBI lineage: Eukaryota > Metazoa > Arthropoda > Insecta > Diptera > Tachinidae > Gymnocheta > Gymnocheta viridis. The sequence goes on from OY101443.1 coordinate 18,635,612, forward strand.
TTTATTTTGGTGTGAAAAGGAATTACGTTTGGTATCAGATAAAACCATTGTGGTTGTTTCGATAATATAATATAAACGCAAGAATAAATGCAAATTATTATATGTTTTTAGTTAATAAAGAAAAAAATACAAAGATTTTAATTTGGTACTGTGGTGGTCAAAAAAGTACTATTTAAAATATTTTTTGTACCGAAGAAAAATTAAATTTTATATCACTAACATATAAAATACAATTTCTTAATGTTGTAGTCAGCTGTTTTTGACTTCATAATTTCTTGTTGTTTTTTTATTGTTAAATTGTTGTAGTTATAAAAAGACCTGTATTATTAGATCATGATTCAAACGTTTTTTAAAAATTTATATGTTAATAATTCCAATGTCTGCTCGATTAAATAAAAAAATATCTATTATAACCTGTTAGGTTTTCCCTTCAAATTTATAATCAATATCTTGTGCAGCAATAAAAAAATCACAAGATAAAAACAACAAGAGCTTCACAAAAAAAAAAACAATTATATGTACCCTTACCATGCGAATCAATGACCTAATGCCATGACATGTTAACAAATAATAATACCCAAAATGTGAATAGATACATATGTTGATATCGCACAATTGCCATCAATATTTGTCATACAGATTTCTCGCACAATCTTTGCAAATTCTCGTTGCTTTTTATAGAATATAGAACTTTCCGGTATGTTGACTTTCCTTCATTTTTGAATTTCATGTTGTTGTTGTATAATTTAGTGCTACCAATCTTGTATACACGGTTGATTAACACTGTACTCAACCATCGTGGCATTTTCATGTTCGTTAAATTTGAATTTTGTACCAATATTAACTAATTGCCGTCTTATTGTATCTTTCTAGCGTGGGGACTCAGTTGATACTGTTTTTACTTCTTCGCCTCCAACACAAGCGAAAAGACATTGTACGTGTTCGCCCAAAGCGACTACAGATAATTTCGCTGTGTCGAATTATAGTGGCAGTGGAACAAAAAGTAAAAACGGTAACAATTGGTCAACAAATCAACCAGTCGTTCTGGCAGATGTACATGAAAATCTATCACGCTTAAATGATAGTGTCATCCTAGACATCGGCGAGAGTACGAGTTCAAGTTCATCCTCGGAGAAACTTCAGGCCGACGATGACAATGATGGTAATGACAGTTCTGATAATCATGTTCACCACAATGACTGGGAGGTTAGAATGCTGGCGGCCGAAATGGAAAAACAAGAACGAAAACGGATCTCATCGTTTTCCGATAATTTGCATTTAAGAAGCTCAAAGGTATTCGGGGGGACCAGCGTACGTAGACGTCGCAAATTCAGTGACACCGAAACAGAATATAGTGAAACTGATGCAGATTTCGCTCACAGCACTGGACGGCCGAGGGCATCTAGTCTCGATCAATTCAATTTGCGTTACGGCATTGGCAGAGGAAATATATTCAAAGCAATGAGTATTGATCGTGATAGAGATAAGCTTTGAAAACTAGTTAATACTACAAAAAAACGATCTTATGTTACTAGTATTTTAGACAGTAAATTAAAGCAATTTTACAGTATTGAAAGGTACAATTATATTATAGTATAATTTCTTTTAAGATTTAGAAGAAGACAGAAACCAAGAAAAAATTAAGCAAATAATATATACGATGAACAACAACAACAACAACAACCACAACAACAACAAAATAAAAGAACCAAAAAGCATTTACACATAAAAATTTGTTAAGAAGTACTTAGTGGCAGTTGTAGTTTACAAAATTCTTTAGTAATTTTAAAATTCTTGTTATCGATTTCATATGACACTAAGTTTTCTGAATATGTTGCGATTTAATTAAGGTATGGAACACTTTCGTGGTAAATAGTTCGATCGGTCGAATAAAACTTGTTTTCTTGTTTTTACGATTCGCCATCATCATGAAATTAAAGCTTTAAAATTATTATTTTTTAAATTAAAATTACAAACATAATTAAAAATTATATCTTAAAATTCCTGTAAGGAAACTTTAGCAGACATCAATAATAGTTTTCCATGACGCGATCGTTTGTGCCCCATTTGTCTGACTCGATTACTGCGATCGATTACACATCTTTTTACATGACTTTTTTTTAAATTTGTTTTTGCTGTATTGCAAAGTGTTCCATATCTGAATGAAAATCTGAAAAATGTCTGTATATTGTAAATACCTCTGTAAAATAAGATTTAAAAGAAAAACAACTATATTTTTAAGAAAATAACTACTTTAGAATAATGAAATCTGAAAGCTTTAATAACTTATATAGATTTATTAAATATGTATATGAATTTAAAACACCAAATATGTATCGCTACGATCGTTTTATTTCTTTCTTTTGTAGGCAGATAATTAATATATTTGATCTCTTAAACAGCCGAAGGCCCGTTAACATTTAATTTTTAAATTTGTTACATTTTCAGTGTTTGGAAAGTGAGTTCATTTTTTTTGTCTTTGTATTTCTAATGCGGTATAGTTTTTATTTATCGTTGCGTTTACATATGTGATGCGGCTGGAGCATTAAAAAACCGGAACTTAAAATCGAAATCGGCAGGCTGGCTTTTTCGCTGTTTTTTTTTTCAGAAAATATAATTTTTAATCTTGGTGCAAAAATATTCCTATATTTAAAAACTAGAGATGAGCACGACCTAATATTTTTGGTTGTCTTTCATGCACGCTCACGTGAGTGGAAAAAAAGTTAGTCACAATTACGAAAACAAACGCTCTCGAAGTACTCACGAAAAAAACTATAAAATAAAAATTTATTATTAAATTTACTGATCTTTTCTGTCAGTCTGATAAATAAATTGTTCTAATATTATTTTGCTCCCAACTTTCAACTGAATCTATATCTTCATAGTCTATTTCTTCTTCTGAATGTAAAATGTTTTCTTTTTGTAGTCCATGATCTAGTCCATAATCTAAGTCTACATGAATGGCATATTCTATTTGATGTTGAAATATTTTTACATATGACAGTCATCCACTCTTAAAAATTGCAATTTCATATATCTTTCTCAAGATGATCATAGAGAAGAATGCTCCTATTACGGTTTACACCTCAACTCTACTTCAGTTGAAATTTTTCTATTTGGTATTATCGATAACAACTTAACCTGTCAAAAATGTTCATGTTGAATTTATATTGTCTTACAATTTTTTTGTGGTATTGCCGTTTACAACTCAGTTGTAAAAAATTTACAACTCATCACCAGCAGTTGTTTTGGATAAATTATTAGCAAAAAATGGAAAGCGAGCAAATTATAGAAAAAATTAAGTTACAACGAAAAACAGTTTGAAAAACTTATTGAATATTTGGATGCAGCAAAATTAAAACCATGTGGGAGGTAGGGTAGTTTAGGACCACTATCAAGAACTTCTCACAAGTGGTGACGGGTAAATAGTAATCAAGAAATTAGACCAATACAATGAAAGTGCAATGGTGATTTATTTCTCTTGTAGATTTGGATACACTATAAGGCAAATTTGAAATGGAAGCTTGCTATTAACAATAGCAATCATCTTGCGAGAAATCTTATCAAGGTCCCTCGCAAGAAATCTCATCAAGGAAAGTTTAGCGCAACTTATACAAATAAAGGAGCAAGTTGCACCTGGGGGATGAGGAAGAAACGGAAGAGACTTTCGTCGCAGTCTTGTCTTCGGCGTGTGCACCGCAGGTAGAAATCCTTGAAGACCTCCCCACTTCATCAGCAGTAAACAAAAATTGCCGCAGAAGCAATAGTTTCGAAACTGAGCATCTAGGGCTATTAAAAATGCAATCACAAGCACAATAGGAAGTGCTACAAAAATTAAGCAGTTACAGAAGAGCGTATACAAAAATTACGAAATAAACAAAAAATTACTACAGATAAAAAAAATTAAAAATGTTTATTAAAGACAACACATTAATATTAGCATATTTTACTATTTCTTTAAAAAAAACACAAACTTTAACTAAAATTTATTTTAATTTTCCTCCTTAATGCCACTTTTTTAGGCTGGCAACATCAATACAATTTCAACTAAAATTAGTTGTAATTCGTAATTTGTTTTAACTTCAACTCAACTGGGTTGATGAGTTCTAAACCGTAATAGGGGCAGAAGATGAATTTTTAAGAGAACGTGTTTTTGGGCTACGCACAATTCTCGGTACACAAAAATATCTTTGTTTCATTCCTGAAATAGAAAATAAGTTAAGAGTAAAGATTTTTTCAAATGATAGCGAATTTTTAATTGAAAATGTTCGTTACTAATTTATGTTTTACTGTCTGAATTAATAATATATTTAACTCAACCTTTTAAGGGTTTAAAAACAAGTTTTGTTATAAATTTAAAACATATATAGTAAAAATTCAACATACTAGGGCGGATTGATCTTAAAGCTACCTAAGTAGGAAAAAACATTTTTTGTTTCAAAAACCATTTATTCCTCAACATAGTCTCCTTTTAGCTCAATCCACTTAGTGTGACGATATTCCAACTTTTTTATACCATCTGAATAATACGATTTTGGGAACCCCTAAAAATACGCGTTAGTTTCGGTAATCACTTCTTTGTTTGAGATGAATCTTTTTCCCGTGAGCCATTTTTTCAAGGAAAAAGTCACTAGGAGCTAAATCTGGACTATAAGGTGGATGATCAACCAATTCGAAATGTATTTCACGTAATTTTTGTATCGTATCTAATGCTGTGTGAACCGGTGCGTTGTCTTGAAGAAAGAGCACTTTTTTCTTTTTTAAATGTGGTCGTTTTTTCCTTATTGCATCAATCAATTGATCCAATAATGCACGATAATACTTTCCTGTGATTGTGGATCCTTTTTCAAAATAATCAATGAGAAATATTCCGTGTGCATCAAAAAATGCAGTGGCCATAACCTTGCTAGCCGATTTCACTGTCTTCGCCTTTTTCGATTGATTTTTGGTTTCAGTTGTCTAGTGGTGGACCCACGTTTCATCAACAGTTATTAATCGACGCCGAAAATCAACAGGATTACGCTTTATCATGTCCAAACATCGCTGTGAAGTGGTCTGTCGAACTCGTTTTTGTTCGACACTGAGCAAACGGGGCACCCATCTTGCCGATAGATTTTTCATATGCAAATGTTCATGCAAAATGTTGAACACACGTTCATATGATATGTTTACCATTTCAACAGTCTCACGTAATTTGACTCGGCGATCATTCATAACGATATCGAGGATTTTCTTGATATTTTCTTCAGTAACCACCTCTTTTGGCCTTCCTGTTGATGGTATTGTTGCAGTGCTTGTTCGGCCTCGTTTAAATTCAGCAATCCAATATTTTACCATGTAATCCGTCAGATTACATGACTTACCGTAATGTTTATCGAGCTTTTCTTTTGTCTCTTTCGCCGTTTTCGCTTTCAAATAATAGTGTTTAATCACTGCACGAAATTCACTTTTTTCCATTTTTCAAGAAACACAAAACGACTACAACAAATAAAGTAATCGATGAATTTGGGTGAAATTTTAACAGCTTACGTTTGACAGATTGCAATCTAGCGCTAGGTAGCTTCTATATCAATCCGACCTCGTAAAAGGTTTGTCTTGAATGAACACAAAACTTACTTAGGATCACTTTCTATAACTCTAACACCAATCGAGTCTCCACCTTTAAGTTTTCTGCAAAGGTAAAAGAGGGTCTAATAGTTGACATAATTTTTTTAAGAATTTAAAAAGAATATACTTTTTCAGATATGGACTCAGATATAGACTTTCAGATTTGAACTCAAGACCCCTTTTCTTAAATTGCCTTTTCTTAATGACACAATATGCATATAATTTTAAAGGGCGCACTTTCACCTTTAAAACGATATCAAAAAAAATAAATTATCTTGCATAGTTCAAAAGTTCTATACCCTTTTGTAAGGAGACTTTTTTGGGTTTTTAACATTTTTCATATCTTTTATGACGTCATATTGAATCTGGGATCTGAAAATTTATGTTTTGTTAAAGTCCAATAACATACAACAGTTGTGGTGAATTTCATTGAAATCAGAGTTGTTGTATCCGAACGGCATGATAGTTTGACATGTTTTCACTCAATAATACTTTCTTAAAAATAATTTGAATTTATAAAAATTTTTTTTTTAAAAGAAAGTTAGATTTAAACTTTATACGATGAACAAAAAAAAAGAAAATATTCTGTGCAACCAAAAAGTACAGTTTTAAAAGTATTTATATGTAATAGTTTTTATTTAACGTTATTTTGTTACAGTTAAGGCAGAATTAGTTTGCACGTTCTGTTCTGTAACGGATCAGCTGTTTAGTTTCTGTTCAATTGAAAAACTGTATGTGTGGTTTGTTGTCACTTTTTCGTTCTGTTCTGTTGCGGACTATTCTGTAGAAAATAGAATACAACGTTAAGTGACAGCCAATAGTTTGTATGTATTAGTTTTTTGTTGAATTAAATATTACAAACTTTGTTTTAAAAGTAAGAATATTTTATTTTAATTCAAATTATTAAACATTTATATATTGTTGTCAATTAAAAAAACATTTTGCGAACTTTTACAAAATTTATCCTATAAATATATCGTCCACATCCAAAAGTTGTTGCGGGTGATGGGACCCAGCCACATCCGTACACAGGCCACAAGAAGGGTAATTTTATCTTACCGGAGGTATAGGCCATGATGGTTGGGAAAAAAGCATAATGATGATGAATGTAGGTTTGCTTTTGGCAGTCACTTTTGTAGCAGGTCATGTATGGCGTTTTTGTTCGCCATCAATGATCTTCAATGTAGTTAAGTTTGTAGTACGTGTTTTTTGTTCCGTAGATTCCAGTAATTAAATTGATTAATGTTTATAAAAGAAATAAAATAAAAATGGAAAAGTGTGTTGTGTACAAAATGAGGTTATAAATGTATGCGAGTAGGTAGGTAGCTGTCAAAGTGTCAAAGCAGTGGATGGGACGTGTTTAGTTGATCTTTCCACGAACAGGGTGGTTACAAAATAAATAAATATGGAAAACAACCCTAGAGATGTTAGGCAATTTTCTCTTAGGTGATCGAAGGTCTTGGAATATATGTTCAAGGATAGCAACAAAAAAGTTCAAGGCCAAAGAGAGCAGGTCCAGTGAACTTAGGCAGTTTTAAGTAGGCATGAGAAAACTGGTTTGAATTTTGAGGATGTATGTGTAATAACTGTGCGAAGGTGGACTGTTTTAAAATATGGAGGGATAGCGTTTTAGATTTTTCGAGACAGTTGGGAGAAAATGTGCAAAAAGTAAAGACGTGTTAAGTGGCGCTAAAAGTAAAAGAAAGAGTTTTTGCGCGAATTTAAATTTACGTTTTTGAGGATAGGTATTGGAAATCAGAATTTATTTTAAGTATTTAGGCAACAACTAGAATTATTAGTTTAAGTAATTTTTGTTTGTGTTGGTTATAAAAATTCAATTTAAATTTAATATACATTACCTGTTATCGGGCCTTAATAAGTATTAAACAATTTTTTCTTTGTAATATATATATAATTTTTTTTTATTTAGTTTTGTTGGTTTTATTTTTATTAAATAAAAATATGTAAATTTTAATGTGGTTAAAATAACAATGAAGTTAATGTGCTAAATTTATTGTTCGGGTGAGGTGATGTGAGACCAGGATTGTAAGGTGAGTGACAGAATATTGGGGGACCTTAAATGTAAATTATAAGGATCATCTGCGTCCCAGGTAGGGAGGGCTAGTAGAGGGCCAACAGCTCGTCCTCTCTCCGAAACGTTTCCGGTTCGTTGCTCTGTTGGGTTGTGGGTTGGGACCTGCCCTGAGGATGCCCAAGTTGAGCTGGCTGGCAACACAACCACAGCGGTCAAGAGCATTCGTAACAAAGTTCCGACATAGAACAAGTAAGAAATATTTTCTAGAGAAAAGAACGGCACAGAACGGCAACGAAAAGTAAAAACTAATGAGGCCTTTAGGCTAGAGTTGTGCTTTTCAGCTCAGCTCTTTTAACTGAACTAGGACACTCTTTTAGCTCAGTTGCTAAGTATACAAAGATAGAAGAAGTGAGCTTTATAAAAGTATAATGTACGAATAAGGGCAGCAAGTGACCAAAAGTATTAAACTAAATATTGTCTCGGTAAAAATTTTCAATTAATATAAAACTGCCGCATATTGTTTTATGTAAAAAAATTAATCTCACAAAATGTAATTTGTCGGTGAGCGAGAAAACAAATAGGAAATTAAAAGAAAATTAAACGAAAAATAAATATGAATGTAAAAGAAACATGAACTAAGAAGCTGAAAGAGCTCACTGTTATGAGCAGCTCACTTAGTTCACTTGTGTGAGTAGCTCAATTCAACTAGTTCGTTCATGAACTGATTTTCATCCTTAGTAATAAGACCGTGATGGTCTTCCGTGATATTTTTTTGACAGCATAATAACAACAGAATTATTAGAATTAATATGGTCATCAAGGTTCAATCAGCTATCGACAACTATATCAAGACATCTATGTATGTAAGTAAGTCAACATAACAAACTAGTTGGTCCCCGATACAAATCCAAGGATACGTAAAAATTTGAGAAGGTAAGTGAAAGTAAATCGCTTTAGTTTTCGAAGTATTAATATCAATTTCGATGCATCTAATCTACAATGGTACTTAAAAGATTTTTGACATACATAAGTACATACATATGTATCAAGATCCAGTAATTTTCATCAGCAAAAATAGACTGCCTGTCCCACGATATCGAAAGAAAGGCAGTCACTCATTTTCTTTTAATAAAGCGTCCCACTATCTTTCGACTTAACTTTCGCTTGGCTTTACGTTTGTAACGTATGTACTTAAGTCAGTTATGAATTGTCATATCATTATGTTGCCATATCTACAATTCTAAAAATTAGTCGACAATAAAAGAAAAAAATCGCTTAATTGTATAAATTGTACCACAAAAACTACAACTCTATGCTATTAAAAGATGAAACAAATGACATAAAAATTTTAAACAAAAAGGCTGTGTTTAGACGCGTCATGTCTTATTGACATGATTGCTTCTTTATAGGCGAGAGTGACGAGGGGAGAAGAAACGTAATTTTAAGCCTGAAGGCATTTGCAAGTAAATCTCGTCAACATGACATGATTTGTGTAAACAATAATAAAAGTTCAAAGAAGAAAAAGTAAGAATCATGTCAATAAAACATGATAAGCAGCGTTGCCATTGTTGGCCTTTTCCGACCAAATGTGGTCGGACATTATTCGTTTGGTCGGCTAAACCTTATTTTGGCCTTTTTGAGAAAATTCAACTCTATAAATTTTGGGAAACTCCCAACACTGATCACCTCAAAAATTTTAAGTTCTCGTTAACCATATTTATATTCCAGTTTAAAGTCTAATTTTTTACTTATTTTGAGTAATTTTATTAAAAAAGATTTGATACATCCATATAATGCCGAAGTCTATTCCAATAATAAAAGTAATCATATTGATGTTTCAAATATTTTTATTGGCACAAAAGCTGAAATGTACATTGAAAAAAATATTGGTTCGAACGACATTTTAGAAGTTAACCAATACATTCTGAAATTTTATATTGAGCTTCTTAATCAAATAAAATCTAGATTTGACTTTAATCGTGAAGACATTAAAATGTTACAAATAATTACTCCTTCTAAAGTGTTGTCTAAAGAAGACTTGCCTATATTGCGCTTAATTTTAAAATTTTCCAACCTGTTGATTGTGACCCTGATATCGTTATTACACAGTGGAACTTGTTGCGCTTAACAGAAATGAATCTTTCCAGAGACTTAAATATTGATAGTTCTGCAGCTGCTGAACGTAAGTTTTCAACAGTTTTTAATTAAAACAAAGTTGAGGAATAAACTTGAAATAAATGCAATTAACAGTATAATGCTCTGTAAAGAACTTATGAAAAATAATGCTGCACGCATTGTGTGGTCAGCAAAAAGAGATTTTTCTAAAAAGTGAAAATTGTATGTAAATATGTACATACATACATACATATGTATGTATAAATATAATTGAGTAATTAACCAAATAATTATTTATGTATATGTGTACATATATCAACACAAAGAAAAATATTTTGAGGCAGTGAATGGCGATTAATTTTTAGCATTTGTTTTTATAACATATAAATATTGTGAGTGTGAAACTATATGTTACATTTTGGGAATGTTCATTAGTAATTCCAGTTTATGCACAAAGTATGTAAATAATTTTTTTTTTATGTTCTTACATCCTTTATATTCGTTACATAACTGTTATTTTTGTTATTTATTCTATAATTTAAAAACTTAATCGAATAAAAATTATCTTTATATGAAAAATACATAGAAGTATATGTTTTTCAATATTAAAAAAATTTGTCTTTTCGGAAGGATTTTGGTAAGTTTTATAGCAAAGTTTGGTCGGATAGAAAATTTTTGAGTGGCAGCCCTGATGATGAGTCTAAACACGGTCAAAAGGAAATAAAATAAAAACAAAAAACATTCTCAATACATAAGTTTTACCAAGGTGTATTTAACTAGGTGACAGCATTACGGCACGTCTCCACGCTCAATATTTATTTCCGAACATAAGCAATAACGTCGGCAGCATGACGTCACAAATATGTTCATTCACAAGCTTATGTTTTTAGGTGGAGAACACTTAGTGCACATTGGACATAAAATTAAAAAGTTCGCTGTGAATGAATACATTAGCTTCAGCGTTTTCTGTGCTTGTTTGATTTTTTTGTTGGTCAAAAAGCTTAGCTTACTTAGCTTAATAAGTAAATATATACATACATATTTGCACGGTTTTTTATTTAATTCGCGGAAAAAACAAATGACAGAGTATTGACAGCCAAATTTGACAGTTTATTTCCAACATAATTGCTTGAAAATAAATTTGAACAACTATTTCGCAATACATGTGCAAATAAATGTTTGTGCGGTCCACACGTGAAACTATTGTGTTCGCAATAGAATTTGACAGTTGAAAACATAATTATTTCCAATTTTATTGCACGTGAAGACGCCCTGTTAGGAAAACAATTACAACAATACATAAAACAAAGAAAACATATACAGAAAAAAATAAAAGTATTTTGTATGTATTTTGACATTCGCAATGAATAGTCAGCTGCTGGAATGCTGTCACCTGGTTAAATACGCCTTGAGTTTTACCAAAAATAAAATACATATACATATACATACATAAACAAATAGTGTGTTTATTGAAAATGCTACCCACTGCTCCTACATCAACGTTCTTGTGCTTCCAAGCACTACAGTCCCCCTGGAAAACTCCGGGTTTTCTTCCATGTACCCAATTAACGCCTGCAGTTGGGTCAATGTTAACTTTTTTACACTGCAACGAACATAATTGTATGTTATGTACATAAATAAATATAAATTTATGCTCCATTTTAATATTGAATTGGTTTTTGAATATTTCAATAACTATTTATGTTTTTATCGCGAATTAACACAAAATTATTTAAAAAAATTTTCGTTTTGTCTCTGTCGACAATTAAAATACAAGTGCCTACTTTTGACATTTGTGTGCGTACAAATGACTGAAAAATTTGTTAGTGGGACTCATATTCATTTTGAAATGGTTGCGTTATCATTCGTATTCATTTTCTTTCGACTTGTCGTGCTGAAAGCTTTTAGTGGGGCGCAAAACAGCTGATTGTCGTTTAAAATGCCTGCGAACGAAAATGTGTGACATCTTGAGACAGGCAGATAGAGTTTAATAAAAGTTGATTCCATAAAAGGAATACAATCATTTCGATAGACAAGAAAAAGTAGTGGTTCCAACACTAGAGCAATGCCAAGCAATAGATAAAAATTGAGTGAGAACGCCCACTTACATAAGTATGAGTGAATCAACTGGCATGCAGACTTGGAAAATTGAAAATTTTTATAAAGTTTATTAATGAGAAGATTATGGTTTACCCGACTAAAGGCCTTAGTAGAATCAATATATGTATATCATTATAGATTTCCCATGTCTGTTGAGTTGTTTACTAACAGGATCCGTTACGAGATATCAATAAGGTATTTGTACTATGATTACGCCTAAGCGCATACTGTTTAGGGTAAAGTAGAGAAAAATGCTAAAAATGAGCCAAATTTATACTTTAATAACATGTTTAATAATTTTAGACATATGTATCTGGTAAAATGCTTAAGGGTCTTAGCTTATGCTGACCATAATTATTCTTTTCAGCTGCCATGCAACCGGAAATTTGGAAACAGTAAATATGATATTAATTAGATGTCGTAGGAGCATTGAAATAAGAGGGAAGATGATTTTCAGGAACTTAATGGGAATCAAGTCGTATCCGACAGCGTTAGGCTTAGTAATTTGAAATTTTCCTAATGTAACAATTGATACGGGAACCACATTGGTCGCGTTCATAAAACGTAACTGTTGAGCTCCAAAACGTCATTTGCAATGCAACTGAACAAAGTCATGCATTCCTTAACGCAAGCATGCGAAAATTGGTCGCGCTCATAAGAAACGGCTTGATGAATAATTGGATAATCAACAGCTGATTAACGTAAACAATTGAAAATAAATTCAAATGCTGCCAAAAAAATAAATTAAATTTGCTAAATTAATTAGTTTGGCTTTTACTTAAAAGTGTGGACAACACAGAATTTGCAATGAAGTTTTACTTGGCAGGAGTTTTCCATTTTTATTTTAATATTCACAACATAAAAATGCACAGCAAAATACTCCAATAAAATGATAAACCTGCGCCGATAGTATTTATAAGTATATCAACGCTAAGCCGGCGCTGTGTTCAAAAAATCTTTAAACCTTATATTGAACTAATTATGTACATAATTAATATAAATATTTTAATATTTTAATTTTATTTCTTTGTTTTCGTTACTTTATCGCATTTGTAATGCAAAATTTAACAAATTAAATTGCAGTCGCCACGTAACAAAACGGCGTTGCATTAGAATATAAAAGCGCACAACTCTCTTGATCAGATGCGGAGCTTAACACAACATGTTGACTAAATGTAGCGAACAAAATTTATGATAGAAAAAATGGCAGCAAATATTCAACTGTTGAGTTGCGTTTCTAAGACAAACACTCAACGGTTGCGCAACAGTTGCGTCTTATGAACGCGACCAATGTCGCTAAATAATGAAATGTTAATAACAAAAATATTGTTTAATAAGTTGTAACACTTCTCTTTTCTTTATGAGTCATTCCTTTGTTTTTCTTTTAATTCTAACACTTTTTTAACGAGTAATTTTCCTAATTTTCTTTTAATTCCGATTTTTTGGACAACTGTTCACAATGAAAGTATAATTCTACTTAAAACTTGTTCGTGCTTGATGGCTTAGCACTATACATGTTCAAACAACTGACATCAAGCATGCCAAAAATCTAAATTTTTTCATTTCCCTTCAATCGTTGTTGGTGTCACACCAGCGTTACCATATTTTTTTTTTTTTAAAACTTGCCAATCCAGAAAAAAAAACTTTTTTTTTAATAAAAAAAACTTTTTCTTTAACTAGGTCAAAATAATAAACGAAAATATAAAAGTAAAAATATTTTATAAAAAAATAAAGGGTCCGCCATCTAAAGTTTTTTTTTCAACTAGTGTTCATTTCGTGAACGGTAACACTTAGCTCATGTCTGATTTGACAGATAATTAGTTTTATCCTTCCGCTGAACGAATATGGTTGTGTATTCGCTTCGCTAAGTGTTCCTCCGATCGACTTACAGAAGATGCCGATTTTGCCAAAAAATCATCTATTCAGATGAAGCTCATTTTTAACTTGGTGGGTATGTAAAAAAGCAAAATTGTCGCATTTGGGGCACAGAAAACCCGCACGCATACATTGAAAAGCCGACGCACCCAAAACGAGTCACTGTTTGGTGTGAATTTTGGTCCAGAGGCATAATTGGGCAATTTTTCTTCGAAAATGAGCAAGGAGTGGCCGTTACAGCCAATGGCGATCGTTATCGGGCCATGTTGAACGAATTTTCGTTCACAAAAATTGAAGAGGAGGATATTGGCAACATTTGGTTTCAACAGGACGGCGCTACGTGCCACACAGCCGAAGCTACACTCGATGTTTTGCGCCCTGTTTTTAAAGATCGCATTGGCCACCTCGGAGCTGCGATTTGACACCGTTGGACTATTATTTGTGGGGTGCCGTCAAAGATAAGTGTTACGCCGACAAGCCAGAGACAATTGACGCTTTAAAGGACAATATTCGTGAAGCCATTGGTGAAATACAGCTGCACACAATCGATAATGTGCTTAAAAATTGAACCGATCGTGTAGGCTACTGCATGGCCAGCAGAGGCAGCCATTTGAATAAAATTATTTTTCATTATTAATCGGAAGGATTGTACTTTCAAATAAAAAAAGAAATTTGAGAAAATATTCAGTAGTTTTTTATAGCATTTTCAAAAAAAAAAAGTTATCTGGCGGACCCTTTACATATATTTTCTAACTAAAAGAAAACATAACACAACATAAAAAACATTACATACGTAATATGTATGTATGTATATTAACCGTTATATAAATAATAATAAAACATAAAATTAAATTCATTTTGGAGATCGAATTTGTCGTTTAGAAGAAATTTTAAATATTTACTAAAATTTCTTTTTAGATTATTCTATAATGTCATTTAATATTGTGTAATAATGTCACATATGTACATGTATTTATTTTATTATTTGTACATTGTTTTAGTAAACTTCAAAACCATTTTTTTAGATTGCTTAAAGTTTGTACAATCACTGTTATTATCAAAATACCGCATAAAGTGGAAATTTCTAATTTGTTTCTAATATTATTTTTGTTAAAATTAATTTTTGAAAAAATTCGTTCTACGTTTGCTGTAGATATAGGCAACGACAAAATTGAATAAACTATTTTCTTTAAATAATGATTTTGTTGAACAACTGCGCCTGCTACATCGTCTATGGTGGTTTCCTTACATCCTGTGGACAAGGTTCCTAAAATCAATAATTATTTACAAATGATTGTAAATATCACAATAATCTTACCGTTTTTCATTAAGTATTTATCCATGTTCTTTAAAAAAAACTTCAGTTCAATTTTCTACACAACGAATAACAGCGTCGTTGTTTTTGTGGGAGTAAAAACAAATAAACATTTTTGTACATAGAAAAAGGGAGTGAAAAATATAAGGTCGTTTCATTGTATAATGTGCATTATATCGTCAATGCATATATTCATAAAATATATTCCAAGCTCTAAGAAATTAAAAAAAAAACTTTAAAAACTGCATATATTTAAAAAAAAAACTTGTTTTTTCAGCCAGTTAATTAAAAACGTTTTGCATCTCAAAAAACTTGGTAAAAAAGAAAAAACTTGGCAAATGGCAACGCTGTTTCACACATACTATCAAATTTTCACTTATACTATAACCATGCTTAGCAAGGATTTTGAACGTGGAATATCCATCACAAACGAACTTTTACAATTTCCTTTTGACAATTTGTCGGTTATTCGAAGACCACTTGAAAAAACTTCACAGCGTCAAAGGGCGCTTAAAGATGAGATTTATATGTACATTTCATCTTCGATGAGAAACCGAACCTGTAACACAACGCGATGCAAAAGTTTTATATTACATGGCCTTTAGAAATATGTAACTAATTATGACAAGAAAACGTTCTTGTGTTAACACAAACACTCCGTGGGATCAGGGCATATTCCATCAGGTACTTCTAATAATGCAGCCGATTATTATTATTATTTAAATTTTAAGAAAAATTTAAATTTGTTTGGACCGTTTACTTAACCACAGGGAAAGTCAAAACTAATGTTCAGGAATATGGCATTTGAAATACCGTGTAATCATGTGCTAAGCCACATTTACAAAAAACATTTACATACATATGTACTTATGTTTGCATATTTCTAAACGAATTGGTAATAATAATTTTTTTTATTCCTTTCATACATTGCGAGTACATAAATGCATTAAATTTGTGTGCGACCTGTTTACAAACTATTGCATCAGTAAATAAAATATTGCCGTAGGTACATACATATATACATACTATGTAAATAGATGCAGAAACTTGGGACGAAAATTCACCATCAAGTGGTGCTTTCCGATTGTTAAACTTTCATTGCGCAGTTACTGAATTTACGAATGTAACAATAATCTTTAGTTTTCTATACTTATTGCATTTGCATGAGCTTCTGCAATCAGTGTGTGTGTGTGTGTGTGTTTGTAAATTTGAGAGAGCTTGCGAATGTGTGTTCCGCACAGACAACTGTTTTTCGGAAATTGCTTTCTTTTTTATTTTCTGCCGAGAAAAATCGTGCTGCATTTGTATTTGTTTGGCCGAACTAGGGGTGATTATTCAATGGGCCTTGGCTTGTATGTAGAGTTGTCCTTAAGGTTTTCGCATTATTCGAGAACCCGGATTTTGAAACTGTGTTTTAGTTCGACAACTCGGTTATTTTGTCTCGTATTATTCAACAATATCGAATATCTCGGTAATAATTACAATTTTTCGATTTCTCGATAATTAATAATTAGTAGAAAAATTTGGTTTTCAAAATCTCGGAGTATCTGTTATGAATATATATCAAAATATATCGACCCCTGTGCGCGAAATTATTGTATGTTACACTTTTTACGAAATCGAATTTTTTATGCAAATCGGATTTAAATCCATTAATTCATCTGTTGACAAAATATTATAGCGACAAATATAATAGTTATGGAGATAACACAATGCATATTTTATCGTAAATTACAGTTTTATATTATGTAATAGTAATAAAAACGCTCTCCTGTAAAATTTAGTTTTTGTAACATACGATAATATCGCGCACAGGGGTCGATATACATATGTATGTATGTACGTTAGAGTTTTTCACGGGAATTCCCGGGACGGGAATTCCCGGGAATTCCCGTGATTTTTCAATCCCGAAATCCCGGGAAATAGAGCGGGAATTCCCGGGAATTTTTTTTAAATGAAATGGCAACTCTTTTATGGTGATAAAAACAGCTGTTGATACAAGGCACATTTATTAGGTAGATGCGACGTCAATGTACATACAACAAAGCAACTTTTGCTGCGTTTTGTTGTAACAAGCCAATGTCAAAAACAGGTGGTTTATTTCTTCATGTTTGGTTGTGTATTTGCTTTGTTTGTTGACAGGGAAGAGAAAGATTTGTACAATTGTGCAATTTACAATTTTCTTAGAACACTTTTTTGTATCTTTTACAGATGCTCCCATGAATACATTATCACTTGCCTTAACATTACTGAACTAACTAACAACAAATTTCTTCCATATTTCATATGATAATGCTACCCATTTATAATTATTTAAATCTCTATACATTTATTTATCTTATGTATAAGAAAAAGGACTGAATTATTTTATTTTGTTTATTTTTTAACGCTTTTTGTTTACGTTATGTAATGTTTATTATATAGTTTGTATGTATGTTAAAGAACTGAACTGATTTATTTTTTGTTAACATACTTTTTAATCTCATGAATGTGATTTTTAAATAAAATAGAATTACTTTAAAAATAAAAAATAGCCGTTTTATCTTATATTTTTTTTTTGCGGGAATTCCCGGGATCCCGGGAAATTGAAAAATGAATCCCGCTTTCCCGGGAAATGAAAAAGTCCGGGAAAAGAAAAACTCTAATGTACGTACATAATAAAATACTAATTTATTAAATTTATTATTCGGGACAGGTCTAGATTTACTGCCTGTTTTTTTTTTAATGAAAACAAAATTGTGAGTGAGAATTAATATTGAAAACAACAATAAAAAAATACGAAAAATTTTATTTGTTTTCACTATAAATTGTAACTCACTTTCATTTTATAAAAACAGACAGTTAAACTTAAAATTTCTTAAATCCGTGTCAGAAAACATTTCAGTAAATAAAAGAAAAGTAATTTAAAGAAAATATTCGGGGGGCAAATTACGGCATTCGATATGGAACGAACTCACATACAAAATGTTTTAAATTTGTATGGAAAATTCGTTCGATATCGACTGCCCAGTCCTGACACAGAAATCAATTTCGATCGAAAGTTATTTCAAATACGAAAAATCTGCTCTAGAAAATAAAAATCGATGAATTTTTGTTTGAAGAAGGTCAAACAAAATCGATCGAAATGAAAATTCGTAATCAAAACCATTTCGAATAATTTTTGTGACAGCCAAGATTAAATGCTGGAATAAGTTTTGAATCGAATTAATTTTTAAATGTATATTTTTCCCAAAAAAAAAAAAACTTTCTTGTGGAAATAACCTAAAATCGGGTTTTAAATATTTTAATTTTTTTAAAACCCGGTTTCTATAGAATTATGTGTGTCGCAAATTTAACAACTCTTTGAAAAGAGTATATTTGTATGCACAAAGGACAAACAAACGAACATGTGTATGTGTGTATGTATGTATGTACATATGGACGTGCTTATGCACGTTTGCAATAGCTGAGGAAACTGCTGAATGAATGCTGCGTCTGCTTTTAATCGATGAAAATATATGTCCAGGCGGTGGTGCAAGTGATGTTAGAGATACACACACACACAGACACATAGATACCCCCCACAACAGTTTGTTGCTATTTAGTGCATTATTTCTGTTTTGCTGCTTAACTTTTATGTAGTTCATCATGAATCGTTTAGCTGTTAACAACAATCGTTGCATTTAAAACTTGAAGCACCTCCAACCGTTGGAAAATATCTTGCAAAAAAAAATTATATCGAATCAACAAATATTTAATAAACTAAAAAAGTGATAAAGTTAAAATAAATTAGTTTTGTTTTTCAACAGCAAAGTAATAAAAAAAGGAGTTCATATCTCTTCACAAAACATTCGTAAAGGTTTTGACGTTTTCGAATTTTTTTTTAAATATTGCGAAATTCTACATTTGGTAAATTTTTCTAATATGATTTACAGATTGTATTTACATTGTACTCTGTCCAAAAATTTAAAAAGTGCCATAAGCACTTTAAAAAAATATTATATCATGATTTATAATAGGTTTAAGGTACGCTCGCACTTGCCAAATATTTGCCGAAAAAAACGTGACCAACAGACAAGCTAAATTTGCATTTTCTTTAATTCCAATATTTTTTTTTTAATATGGGTTCGCATTTATTAAAAATATTATTTAAAAAATTGCATTTTGCGGCATAATTGATTTTATATTGTGATATAAAAGCCATGTTAAGTCACACTAACCCTAAGCAAAAGTAGTGGTTACGGTTTTTTGGGCAAATGTTAGCCAATTGTGACCGTTCCTTTACTCTACAGATTTTAATATCTATTATGAAGTAAAAATATATACAGTACAACCACCATAATGCGGACAGATATACAGCTATGGACATATAAATGACACATTTTTTCCCTAGTTCTTTCTTATGATACTTTATCGTTAATACTATTAATAAACAACAAATTTTTGGTTTTTTGCAAAGGTCTATTATTAATAATTAATATTAAATAAACTTAAGTGGAAATTCAATAAGATTAAAACAAATAATATTCATTAAGTTTAAACACCACTGAAATGAGGTAGACACATAAATGGCACAATCTTAAAAAAATATAAAAAAATCGTTTTAATATTATATTTCTTGATTTTTTGGTATGTGCTAATATTTTGTAATTAATATTTAGTGCTGAAGCCTTTGTTTCTGATGACAGCTTCGCACCTTCTACTCATATTTTCCACGAAGTTTTAGCATTTTGTTTTAGGTATGGCATACCAAGCTTCCTGCGCTGCCGACCACAGTTCGTCCATATTTTTACAATTGCAACCTTGACTTCGTTCCATAGGTTCTCTATGGGATTTAAGTCAGGGCTTCGGGCTGGCCAATCCAAAACGATAATCTTCTCCTCACAAAACAACTTTCCTATTAATTTTTGTTTCGTCACTCTATAAAACGTTCTTCCAAAAAATGATAGGTTTTTATTTATGGCTTGTAGCGAAGTTTATTCGTTTTGAAATATTTTTTTGAGAGCAGTGTTTTTTTCCTGGAAATGCGTCCAAACGAATTGCCCTCGTTTAATCTTCTTCTGACAAGCCTGCAAGATATTTTCAGGTTTAATGATTCAGATGCTAGATGACTTGAATGGGTCAACTTTCACCATTCTTACACTCACAATATTATTACAGTAACGGACTGTAAGTTATTCAAGAAGTAATCCGTTCAGTCATTTTAAAAAGAACAAACATTTAAAATTGTAAGCAATTTTATTTTTAACTGATTCTAACATTCAGTCAAAAAACTAAGGACATATTAATACGGATTTTCGGTTACATTCAATATAGTCCGTTGTTTTCAAGTGCTGGTTTTTTTTTTCTTTGCTTGCTTTATTTGATTTGTTTGAGAATTCCTCTCCAACACAAACAAAGTAAAAATCTTTTATTTTTACGGCCTTAAGTCAATTAATTTTTTAACATTAAAAATGAAATGATCTTTTGGTTCAATTTAAATGAAAAATGAGTAGACCGATTTTTAAGTGAACTTTCATTTGTTTTAAATTACAATTTGAGTTAATTTTACGTACAGAATATTTTGAGAGTACTATAGCTGCATCCGTACGCTCAGCTGTTTTTCGAGGCCTTGGTTTACGACTTTTACCTTTATCCAATGTATCGGGATTACCAACACACACATGATTTAATTGCATTGTACACTTTGTTTCGAGAAATTTGCATCACTTCAGCAATTTCCGCCACTTTTTTCCCACCTCCATGCATTTTCCATGTAATCCGCCTTTCCTCAACTGTTTTATGCTTGCCAGAACCCATTTTCAATAATTTCTAACTATTTTCTCCTTTTTTTAATTACGCTTTGAATTGAATCCACGCGAGAACTGAATATTTTAAGTTTATTGTGCCATTTATATGTCCACTTAAAAGTAAATTGTTTACGCAAAAATGGTAACGGAAATAATGGATCAATATGTAGCGGTTTATTTGAGACCAGTTGAGACATAAATACTTCCAACAACAATCAGAAGAGATAAAACTTCCATTTTTCAACAATTTTATTTAGATAAAACTTAAAGTTAAGCTTGTGCCATTTATACGTCCATAACTGTAGTTAAAATAAAATTTTTAATGCAATACATAATATGTATATGCACATATGCATAATTTATATTTTTATTATCGTAAAGAAAAATCAGTATACATTAGAGAGAATTCATTTAATTTACAGAAAACATAAATAAACATACTAAAAGTGACAAAAGATATTCATTTTAAAAAATAAGAACTTATTTTTGTTTGATTGCACAATCCATGATAATATAAACAGGTGGCATTATTAGGGCTACAGCTACAACAATACAACAACAAAAAAGTAATTTTTGTTTGTGTAAAGTCTAAGCTCTTGTCAAAAATTATTGTAAACAAAAATTAAATAAAATAAGTTAACAGAAACCATTGAATTTTTTGGACGCTACAAATTAGCAAGACAAGGAAGCGTGGATTTCGTTGAAAGTATTGCGGTACATGTAGAAGGTAGTGCCACTCTCAAAACAATCACAAATGTATAAGTACTTATAAAAAATTATTGAAAATTTTAATAAAAAAATAAACACAAATTGAACAAACAAAAGCTTGGATATTTTGTAAATATAAACTAGAGATGGGATCGTGAGGGATTTCTCACTCACGCTCGTGATAAAAAATTTTACTAATGCACGTCCTTATATTTTTGGCTCCCGTTCATGTATGCTCACGAGAGTAAGCAAAAAAGTTACGTACAATCACGAAAACTCACACTAACGAAATAATCACGAAAAAAATTTTAAATAATTAAAAACATATTATTATTATTATTATTATTATCACTGATCCATTCTGCTAGTCTGTTGAATAGACTGTTCCAATATTACTTTCTTAATAAAAATAATTTTAATACTTTGAAGTTTTAATCGCACTATTTGCCAAAATTAATATTTTACAACTTTGAGTTGGCACCACTGCTTTATTTGAGCACCCATTTAACAGCTGATAGTTACTTTTTGTTTAGTTTGCTTTGACATTTCATTATGGATCGACTTGCACCAGCAATGCGTGCAAATTGTGGAAATATTTAATCAAAATAATGGTTTAAAATTTCATTTTCAAAATTCAAAATTTTTTTCCCGGTGAAGCCCATTTTTGGTTGAATGGGTACGTAAATAAACAGAATTGTCGCATTTGGAGTGAGGAGAATCCACAAGCTTTTGTTGAAACACCATTACATCCACAGAAAATTACTGTTTGGTGCGCTTTAAGGGCTGGCGGAGTCATTGGACCATATGTCTTCAAAAAAGATGATGGTCAGAATGTTACTGTCAATGGTGATCGGTATAGGAACATGATTCGAAGTTTTTTCGTCCCTCAATTAGCTGGCATTAAGATTGCTGATATGTGATTCCAACAGGATGGAGCCACATGCCACACAGCGAGCGCTACAATTGATTTACTCAAGGAAACTTTTGACGAAAAAATAATTTCACGAAATTGCCCAATTAATTGGCTCCCTAGATCGTGCGATTTAACCTCATTGGATTATTTTCGTTGGGGTTGTGTACACTCACTTCTGTACGTCGATAAACCACAAACAATTGAACACCTGGAAATCAACATTCGAAGAGTTATCGGCGAGATACGGCCGCAAATGCTGCGAAAAGTTTGTGAAAATTGGTGTTCTAGATTGCGCCTTGTACGCGCCAGCCGTGGCGGCCACATGTCCGAAATCATATTTAAACATTAATGTCATAAAATTTCCTATCCAATAAAGACTGTTTCATTGATATCAAAAATATATTACTATGTTTTATTATGATTTAAACTTGTATCACTCTATAAAAAACACCCTTTACATATATGTAGCAAAATATTAACACTTTTATTAAAAACATATTGAAATTGATTATTAATATTTTACTATATGTGTATGTAAAATATTAATTATGGGAAATAGTGCGATTAAAAATTTACAATATTAAAATTTTTGCGATTTCCATAAAAAGCAGCAAAAATAATTTTAGTTTATCAAAAAAATTTCTAAAATTATTAAAGAAATGAGTAAAGTTTTGAACTTGAGCCAAAATTTCAACATGAACTTAAAAGAATTTAAGTAATTACGTGGAACTATTAATTACAAAAGTATAAGAAAAACTAACAATATAGAAAAAAATCACGATGCAATCACGTCAAAAATCTACTTATGCACGCTCAATTTAATTTCATTGTATTCGCGTTCATGCACGCTGACGTAATTGAAACAAAAAATTAATTACGATTACTCACGCTAATCACGTGAGCGGTGCCCATCGCCAATATAAATAAAACTGACAGAAGATTGGAAAAACAATGCTAGAGCAAAAAATTATCATATGGCGTTGTAATGCCACCTGTTTATTTCACCATGGCTCAATCTTTATTTAATTTGTCAGCTTTATTTTTAAATTCTTTTAAAAATAAAATATCCTTATCTGTCGCTTGGGTTTGTTCAGCCCCTAAAGTAGTTCGATGCGCAAACTCAATTAAACTAAAATCTTTTACATTTTAAAAACTTAATTTGTCTAGTGGTAAAATAACGAAAAAATTTTACTGAAAAAAAAGAACACTTGTCCCTACTACAGAGGAAACATTTTTAAACTGTCCGAAAAATGTAAATGTCCGGATAACTGGATAGTCCGAATTAGCCAGTGTCCGGACTAAAAAAAAATGGAGATAAAACATTTAGATTGACCAAAAACAGCTAAATTGCCCTTACGTTGGAAAAAGTTTTTTTTAGCAGCCAACTTCACTAATAAACGTGCTGTCAAAATCGGATTTTCCAATTGCAGAGCGTTGATGCCGCACTATTTGTATTTGCTTCATATATTTTGTATGAGCATACGAATTTTTTATAGACAGAAAACGCTTGACGCGATGATTTATGTAGATTTGGCTGTCAAGTTTACCAACATAAAATATCTTTATCAGGGACCGTAATAATTATTCCTTTTTTCATAAAATGCAGATGAAAACAGTTATTTTTTGATTTTGATTTTTTTAAGCAAACGTAACAGTTCTTTTCTGTTTTGTTATTTTTTTAGACCAAAAATAATAATAAATAATATATTTTGATTTTTATATTTGGAGCAAAACAACAGTTATTTTTTATTTTTAATTTTTTTGAGCAAAAATAAAATTTATTTTCTAACCAAATGTATGTACATACGTGTTACAATAATTTAGTTAATGTTAAATATTTATTTTAATATGCATAAAAAATCCCCATGATGATCAAATTTTTGTTTTGTTCGGGTATTTACAATTCAATTAATGACAATGTTCGCAAAGCTTTTTATGAAATTGATAACTATGTACATATACGAATGGATGTCGATGAGGATTTGGAATGGATGTCGATGAGGACTGGTTTTCCGACATTTACTTCTGTATGCTATTTTTGATTTAAAATTTCAAAATAACTGTTATATTCGGTCCCTGATCTTTATAGTTTTAGCTTCCTTATTTTACAAAGTTAAGTTGCATACACAAGCAAAGTTATGAGGGAGGCAAAAATAGCGCGAATGGTTTCGTATAATATAGTAGACACTGTGTGCATAGGCCTGAACTTGGCCAGGCGCACTAACGTACTTTTTGGTGGTAAGCAACTACCAATAACAATAGAAGCAGCGTTGTCAATTTTTCTATTGCTTTTTTATATTAATTTGAAATGATAACAAACAATTTGCAGCCAACAACACAAAATGTTTGCAAATAATATTATGAACTTGAATGAAACAATGTTTCCCCTCTTTTTTTTTATATTATTTGTAGCTCTGCTTAAAATGCTATGTTGCTAGCCTTTCCGATGTACATACACACACATATCCATACATACATACATACATATATTATTCACAACAATACAAAAAGAAAATTATTACAATTACACTGAGAATGGTTTAAATTTGTACCAATACTAGAAATCCTATCGCTTAAGATTCAGAAAAAGAAAGAGTTAATGATGAAACAGAACAAAGTCTGCATCTTCAGGCCCATATTAAAATCGACGGCAGAAACTTCAGATACTCTCTCTCATTATTGTTTGATTTTCTTTTGTTTGCATTTTTCGTATGAAACATTTACATACATATGTATGTATGTGATTTCATTAAAATAAAGAGAATAAGTGTCTTAAATTGAGAGTATCAGAAAAAACGCATAGATGTCTTCAATTTAGGACCCTTTAAATTCCATAAGATCCCGCAAATGTATTGTAGTAATTTCTACCAGATAAATGGTGGCTTTGTGTTCATATGCCGTTTGTGGAATTCCCATATAATTGCAGCAAACCAAAATAGAAAAAAGTCGATAATGCTAAACAGGCACTAAGTGCGTTCGAGTACCCAAAAGTTTTTACAAATTTTTACTGAACTTTACTGCATTTTCCTAAATTGCGTTCGTTGACTCAAGTTACAGTAAATGAGAACACAAATTGAGAGCGTAAAGTGACAGTTCCTTGGCTGAGTGTTTACAAATTTTTACTGCAGAAATTTCTTGTAGTAAAATTTAGCAAAAACCAACAAAGCCTATGATTCAAAAGGTAAACAAACAAAAGTAAGAAAACAAAAAAGTGTACAATTTGTGAAAAAATTGTTTAAAAACGAAAACTGGTATAATATAATAATAAACAATTCAGAAGTGAAAAAAATATATTTTATTCGTTGAGGCGAACGTTCCAAATTTCTCTTTTTTGGGCTGCAAACAACATTTCGTTCGTTCATTCATTTCGTTGTCTTATTTCAATTTTTTGGAGTTGTGAAAGTGCTAAGTATATGGTTACTTAGTACTGCACTTGTTTTTTAAAGTAGTCAATAGCAAAAACAAATAATTACATAATTTTGAATAAATTTAATCAGACACAAATTAGCAAAATCAAATAAAATTAAAATAAACACTTTGGAAAATATTACAGAAAATAATTTGTTTATGTGTTCTTCAAAATTTCGTGTTATAATAAATATTGTGCATCGAGTACCAAAAAGAGTTGAGTAGAGTCAAAAGTGTAAATGTATATCAACACTACATTTAATTGCAATCAGCTGTTTCCTTAATCTTACTAATTTTTCTTCCGTGCTCGTACTTTTTTTTGGGCAACAGCTTTTTTTTGAGAGCAAATTTTTCAGTTAACTCAGTAATTACTCATTTACTGCATTTTGCTGCAAAAGTACTCGAACACACCTTTTATTTGTAAAAAGCAAACTAAATAAGTGTAAACAAAGAAAATGTGAACAGCGCGTGTCGCCGAGTACCGAATGCAAAAACGATGCTTTAACGACGCTTCTCTTCCAAATGTTTTACTGTCTAAATGCAGACTTTGAGTAATAAATGTTAAACATTTCCCCAAATACATACATATGTATGTACATATGTATGTGTGATTAACTGTATTTTGTAAACAAAACAAAAAGTTAAAATGGCAGCATTGAAGAAATGTTCTCAAATTTACTCTTCGCCAACATTTTGAAAATGAACTTGCACTCGCATGTGTAAACAAAAATGCTAATTGCAACAGATTCGACTTTTTCGAACCATTTTTGGTTGATAAAGCACCCCAAACTCATTTCAATCCAATTGGCAACTGAGTCGGCTGTTGTCTAAATCAAGTCATGTTATGGCTCTGTCAATTGTTTAGTTTGGCAGTTTGTCGAGTTGGTTGAAGAAAAATCAAAAGATTTTGATTTTTTCCAGTCTTTCAATTCGATTCGATTGTGTGTTCGAGTCTTTTGATCAGCTGTCAAAATTTCTATTTCTAGTTTTCTTTTGCAAAGAAAAAATTAAGTATTTTTTTTATTTCATTGAATTTTAAATAAAAAATATAAAAATGAGATTGGTGGCAAACATGGATGCTTGGAGAGAAATTTTCCAATTGCTTGAAGAAAATCCAGCACTTTGGAAAATAAAAAAAAATCTTCGTCGCTTTTCTTTTTTTTCATCATCAGTGCATTCTGCAATAGAAGTTTTTAATTTTTAAATATGTATGTAATTGTAAAAAACATATAAATTTGACAATTGAATTAAAATGACAATTCAATTTTCAGTTTATGAAGTGTGTGGTCAAGAATCAAATCAATTGATAGACTAAATTGACAATTAAATTGAAACGTGTATGGGGTGCTTAATACGTATGTTCATATTTATATGTATGTACATCAATTGCAACCCACTACATACACACATTGATGTCAGCACAATGTGTCCTAATGTGTTCGTTTTTAAAATTCCGAAAGAGAAAGCAAAACGAATGGATTGAGTACCACAGGATGTGTACTTCTTGTTTTCTCCTTCTCTCTCTCTCTCTCTCTCTGGACTTAAAGGTAATAAGCTTATCAATAAGCAGTGTTGGTATCTCTAGAAAGAACAAACGCACCGTAAGCTGTTCCAAAAAGGGTAAAAAGCGCAAAAAATTACAAAAAAAGTGTAAAAAGCAACATAAAAAATATTTTAAAAATTTTAGTTATATCAAACAAATATTAAATATTATTGGCTTTTTAGTTGGTATACATTTGGTTTGGATTAGGCATACATATGCTACTGAAAAACTTTTCACATATAAAGAAATACGTTCAGCATATTTTTTTCTAAGTAACTTGAAAGTTTTGGTTTTTTAAAATATGATCATGTTGCATAAAAGGAGCGATGTGTAGTATACAAATTTCTGTAAATTCGAAATAATAAGGAATCGATTAAAAAGAGGGAATTCAAATTCGAATGAAATTCAAGATAGCATTTCAATCGATTGTTATTTAATTTTCATTTATTTTGCTATCAAAAATATCCATTTCGTCTTCTCAATCAGGCCTCAAAACAGTTGTAATAAAATATTGAGATTTTTGGTATGATTCGTTGGAATTTACTTTGCCACAAACATTTAAAGGCAGTTGAAAATTGCTAAAACTGAATATTCTTTTAACCTCTGCGGAAAAAAGTCATGGTTGCTCAAAAAGAACTATTTGCGCTTTAAAGAAGTAGCCAATTTTTGTAACTAAAACCATTTCTCCGTTGTACAAAAAAGCACAAGAGGCACTGTGAGCAATTGAGAAAAGCACTGTAAATACCCGCTTTTTAAAAACGGGTATTTAATAAAATTTCACGCGTATGAAGAGGCAAAAAGCACCAAAAAATACCTGAAAAGCACCAAAATGTCATCACTGTCAATAAGACTTTTATAGCATGAACCACGACTGAGCGTAGAAACACAACAACCGAGGGATAATAACTTCCATACGAAGCTGACTTCGATTTGCCGGTCGACGGCAAGCAGTTGGAATAACATTTATTTTCTTGTCTTGTTGGTTTTCATTATTCTCCCAGCTTTTGTATCACAACAATATTGTCGCAAACATTTATGTATATTCTTTGAAGAAATCTATACCTAATAGCAATAATTCACAATAAAACAAAAATTCCACAATAAAATTAAATTGAGTAAATTTTTGAAAATTAAAAAAAATAAATAAAATATAGAACAAACAAAATGCAGTTTAAAAAAAATTTTAGTGAACAATTGATTGAAAAGAAAAATATTAAAAGAAATACCTATGAGGTATTATTTTGTTATATTTATTTTATTTTTTCTTAGTCGTGGAAAATCGTGCCGGTTTCGCTGCTCTCTGTATTCCTACATTTATGTTCTGCAATACACTAAAAAAAATTACATTATTTGTTTATCGGGCTTATTCTGAAAATCACATTTCAAATCACATTTGATTTCAAATCACATTTGATTTCAAAAGTAATAATGGCCCTGCAGACATTTTCAAAATCATATACGATAAATTTCTTTCAGAAATGATATTTGATGCTCTGTGCAATAGGAAAATTAAAAAAATAGTGAAAAAGAAAATTAAAAAAAGAGTGAAAAAATATCTGCATGACCATTATTACTTTTAAAATTAAATGTGATTTTCAGAACATGTCCGAATATTGTGTGCGAAAAATTGTGCTCAGCATTAATAATAATAAATGAAAATTTCTTGTTTTTTAAGTCATACGATTTTTTTTCGGGATAAAAAAGTGTTGTGTAAACTTGCCGTAAATTACACTTTATGTGAAAAATATGCCAAACAGCTGAAATAAAGGAAAACAATAAAAATAGTAATAATGATAGTTGAAATGTTGGTACAGTAGTTATCGCTTACATGCACGTCGGTTATTTGCATTTAACTTTTAAATGCATCCTAACACGAACAATTTTCTATTCGTATTTAAAAAAAAACATTAATTATTTTTTCTATATGCATTTCTCGCTTTTATGCACCGTAAAAAATGTAAATTTTTTATTAAATGTATTAAAAGTATACTCATATATGCACGGTACATATTAAGTACATATTCCAAAAATTAAAATTTGTGCAGTGGGGTGGAGGAGAGTGATACATATGTGCCAATACCACCGCTAAGTAATGCTTTGGAATCTTTAAATACTCTTCGTACTTTTCTCCTATCAAAAAACGGATGTGTTGAAGAATTAGAAACAATTGAACAATTAATTTTTTCTCAATGCTGCGGAAATGTACAAAGTAAAATATCCGATTTTTTCAAAAAGATTAACTTGAGAATATACAATTAAAATCACACGGAATTAAATTTAAAAATTTTAAATTTTTGTTGTTTGTGCATTTCAAAACTCAAATTTACGTTTTAAACTATTTTTCAAAAGTGTTTAAATGTATCTAAATGCCAGAAAGACTGAATGTAACGTACCTTTTTATTTAATTTACTTTTTATTACTTGTTTTTTCCTTGTGTATACAAAATAATAATTTTAATTAAAGTTTTGTAAAACAAAATTTGGGGTTTTATTTACTCCACCACTGCAGCATATAAGCGAGTTTTTTTATAAGCACCGCCAAAGCATATCAGCGAGTTTTTATAAATGCATTTCTCCACCACAAGTCGAGCAAAATATGAAGTGCATATAAGCGATAAATACTGTAGAATAAAATGAAGTCATTCACCCTTATTGTGAACAAAAGGCGAACATATATGTATGTACATATGTATATACTACATATTTATTTATTATTATTATTAGACAAAAAGAAAGAATGAACTAAATAATAAACAAACAATACATAAATTTATCCACTATAAAGTTGGTTCGCAGGGAAACCGGCAATTATAAAATTTTTTTTGCTGTTATTCGCTGGATCAGTCAGACAACATGTTTCTTGCATTAAATTTAATTTTCAGAGAAAACTTCTTCAATTGGGTTCATCTTTGGAGAGTGTGATGGCTGAAAAACTAATGTATTTATACATGCGTTGTCTCACTAAATAAATTCCACAGTTGCTGCGTCTTGTGAATAGCAGCATTGTCCATAACTGGCCATACACCCTCAATCATCTCTTCATCCAATTTTTGAAACGATTACTGAAGAAATTCATAATAAATATTGGAATTTACAGAACAATTATCAATAGTTTTGTGAAAAGTTATTCCTTCAATGCTCGTGGCAGCACTAATGGACATATTACGTCCGCGAGTTGTTGGTACAACTACACAAGACGCTGCACAAAGGGACAAATTAAAAATTTAGTGCGAAAAAATTATTTACTTCATATAGCTCCTTTATTGCAACATAGTCATATCTCAAAAAACGTGATTTTTGAGTTAATAATGCAAAAATATACGGCGTATCGTTCTTCATCTGGTACAAAAAATTCATTCAAATATCTTGTTTGCTCTCCTCTTGAGGAGAGAATATTTTTTTAATATTTCCATTGAGATGTGCGTAATTTAAAAACTTTAAAGTCGTTTTATAATAAACATCTGCATGAAACTAAATAATGATGAACTACGAAATAAAAATCGTTTCAATGAACAATGTCTTCGTGTTAACGAAGTGAAATAAAATTATCTCACTCATGGAATGACTAAAGCAACAGTGTGTTTGGTGCTCTGATTTTTATTCGAAATAGAGTTTTAGTCAATGAATATATGAATACGTTCATTGAGGACCACGTTCATGCAACTCTTTATAAAGAACGAGTTTTTTTGAGATATGACTACGTTGCAATAAAGGTGCGATATGGATTCAATAAATTTTAATACAACTAGGCAGCTGAATGTTTTTAGGGTTGCTGATGACGAATCTAATGTAAATCTTAAAAAGGTTTAAATGGCGGATCCAATATGGCGGACAATTTTTAACAATTGATCGAATTCGCTTAAAACTTATTACACGAGATATCTTGGGGTCGCTGATTACGAATCTGATATTAGTTTTTAAAAATACAAAATGGCAGATCCAATATGGAGTACAGAAAAAACAACTTAAAAACTTAAAACGAGAATACTTATAAAAAGCGGAATGAATAATTATCATTTTTTTTAAGTTTTTATTGAAATTTGTTCAACTGGTGTGATAAGACTTAAAATAATAAGAATTATAATTAATTTGTTCAATTCACAAGCTCTTATTAATGTCGTATGTGTTGTGTAATCGTCTAATTATACAGTATTGCATTTTTGTTTGTTGGTAATTTTCATACAAAAGTGTGTTATAATTATACGTTTGAATTTTATTTGTTTTAAAAATGGTTGTATTGAGGACAGGTGTGGAAAAATTTTATTTGTTAGATTAATTTGTAAAAATCTTTTAAATATGTGATAAGTAAACCCAGAAAATACATTCTTCTTAATGATAAATATATACTTCTTGATTCATTTCAATTTAATTTGCAAACCATTTTAATCAAAATTGTTTGTCGCGAAGAAATTATTAACTATTTCGCGTAAAATTACAATTCTAATATCTGGTTTAATTTCATGGTATCAACTGAATTGATTGTCGACTGTTGTGGAAGAAGTAAATTAAATAAAGATGCACTTACTTGAATCAATCATTAACATATCGAAATTATATTGGATTCATAAGACATTAATTAATTAATTTTTTTTCAGTTTCAGTTTTCGTGTTTTTTTTTATTTGATAAAAAGAAATTTGTTGTTCGACATAAATTATTTACTCACAATGGCTTGACTACATTGAGTTGATATTTAAAGTACGGCAAAATGACGATACAACAAATTTGTCTGTTCTCAAGCACATAAACAAATATCGTTTTTTTAACGTTAAGCCATACGACTGAGCTTGTGAATTGAACAAATGTTTTTTTTAGAAATTTTTAAAAATCAATGATATTTTCCTAAAGTTTTAAATTTTATGTTTCATTGTAGTATTTTATTCAGAACTTAATATCATAGAAAATACCACTCGCTGCCTTGTAACTGAGTTATATGGATGCATATATTTCGTAATATAAAATTTGGAATAAAAAATACGTACGAGAACTTTAAATTAATTTTTTGTAAGGACATTTCCATCTCTCATATATCCTTAAACTTAAAAAATTCGTAAATTCAAAATGAAACTGAGAAATTTTAATTTTAAATTGAGAAAATTTATGTATATACATAATTTTTAATTTTCATAAATATTCATACCATATAAAAACTTACATAACTCAATATATGGATCAAAGTAAAGAAATCATATGAAAATAAATGCAAATCGTAGTATTATTCACCAACAGGCATATCTTCCAGATCAAGAGCAGATTGATAAAACATTTTTGTGTGCTGTATAGCTCTACATGTCTTTGAAACATTAATTACCTCTTCTAAAAAATCCAGTCTCTGCTCTCCTACATGTGGAGGACTTACG
Source organism: Gymnocheta viridis (assembly GCA_956483585.1). NCBI lineage: Eukaryota > Metazoa > Arthropoda > Insecta > Diptera > Tachinidae > Gymnocheta > Gymnocheta viridis. Next base: position 18,668,356 of record OY101443.1, read on the forward strand.
TTCGTTACATTCATCTTTGTTTAACTTCCTTGCTGCTTTCCTGTGACAATTGTATGTAATTCAAAAAGCCAACTTGTCCGAAACTCAAAAGAAAATTATTGCTGTGAAAATAAAAAAACTCCATAGCTTGAGAACAGCCACACTGATTTGGCAAAATTTTTTACTTAATATCTGCTATAGTAAATATTTCCTAATTATTTGTTAAATTTTCTCAATTTTATTTGGAATTTTCTCAATTTAAAATTGAAATTTCTCAATTTTCTTAGGAATTTCTTAATTTAAAACTAAAATTTCTCAATTTCATATGGAGTTTTCTCTATTTCAAATTGAAAATCTCAATATTATTTGGAATTTTCTCAATTTTAAATTGCATTTCTTAATTTCATTTGGAATTTTCTCAATTTCATTTGGAACTTTCACAATTTCAATGAAAAATGGTGTAGATAGATATGCGATTGCTACGAATTTTTTATATTTAAGGATATATGAGAGATGGAAATGTCCTTGCAAAAAATGAACTAAAAGTTCTTGCACGTATTTTTTATTGTACCATTTTTTTTAACCAATTCTAAAAATTTTTGTAACTCTTACACCATTTTTGACTGTAATGATATATGGGAGGTTGGGCTTGCCCTTGCAAAACATTTACTCTATAAGTGTTTTGTGTTCGGATTTAATTTAAGAAATTTATTTAGTTTTCTTAATTTTTTTTTAATTTTTTTGAATAAGAACATTTTCGAGCTTAGTGTGTCCTAAAAATTTGTTCAAATCATTAATGATATTAAACTTTTTTCTAGCTTATGATATTTTTGAATTTCAGCATATATGGGAAGGACACTTCCCATATATTTCTAAAATTTTTGAAAATTTAAATTTAATTATGTTTTGTCAACTTCAATATGAGTGCCAACTCTTTAAACTCCTTCTATTTATGGCCACTCGTTATATGAAATCACGACGCGCCGTCGTAATATTTTTAATACTCAAGCGCCCCTCTAAGCTGGGTCAAGAAAGACAAATAACTAAAAAGTGTTTACAATAATTAATGAAATGAAATAATTCCGGTATAATCAACTTTTTGTGAAAATTTTTATGGAATCCACCAAACAGTGGCATGTAAAGCAAGACAATATTTATTGAATCTGAAAATTGTGGAAATGCAACAAAATTAATGCTTGATATCTCACAATCCATAAATCTTTTCGCGAAAGAAACTTTTGAACTTTTAGTATACCTATACCCCATTCCTAACTAATTTTTTTAATATTCCCCGCGCTAAACTAGAAGAGAGCTGTCGGTCGATATGCTTCTGAATTTGATTTTGTAATTATCTTTCCGTTTTATTTGTGTTACTTTGAATTCTCTGAAAACTACCCAGCAAAAACTTTGATGGCCAAGTAATGAGTTGAAATGTCTAATAAACTTATGCTTTGGCATTTGAACTCATTACTTTAACAATGGCGATGTCATTGGTGGCAGGTACTTATTAACTTAGCTGACAAATAACGTTTTAATAATATCAACATTTAAGAATTATTGAATATAAAGAACTCGATCAAAATTAAATATGTATTTGCTGTCAGTTTTAAAATCGTGTTTTTCAAATTATAAATTATTCTTGTATTTTATGTCAAGTGTTTTACTCGCTGGTTCGACTCTTTTATTACGCATTAAAAACTCTTTTTCCCAAACACACACACACATACACAATTAAAAAACACATTCCTCCGCCAGGGTTTAAGCTCATGATCGTCTGCTTGATAACAGCACATCCTAGTATTTTTTCCATTTAGAGAATAATTTAAATGTTTACTTACCGGTAAGCAGCTATATAACTACTCTAAGGTAATGCACACGGTATGTAGTTTGTGTGAAAAAGTATGTTACTCTTAAAGGGAGTTCACTGACAAGTTTTTGCTGGGTAATTTGGCACCATACTATTGAGTATAAAATATTCAAGCTTAACCAACGCCTTTATCCTCTTTCAGATTCCCTTTATAAAACTGCAACACTCAGCTTGTAAGCTTTTGGTGGCAGTTGCAACTACCTAGAACATGGCTTTAGGAATTTAGAAAATGACAATACAAATTAAAATTCAATTCAATATTTATACAATTATTTGGATAAAAAACAAAAATAATATTGAAAAGAATGAAATGAAACATTCAGTTGATTATCGTTTATTAAAAGAAATTTGCCAAGCAAATTCAGATTACAACTTTAGCTTAATTAAAAACAACTCAGCCTATTTCGCTGTTAATAATTCGTTACTACAAAACAAAGATACGAATACAACAAACAGACATCAACAGCAAGAGATACAACAACAATTCCGGATGGATGGTCATAAAGAAAATCAAAACATTTCATATGCAAATGCAAGAGAAAAGGAAGTCCTAAGTAATCGTGAAAGCATCGAAAATCAGATCGATAAAGAAATCTATTTGAAAAATTACAATTGCGAAAATATTATTGGCGTCCGTCTAAAACGAAATAACCCGAATAATAATGACTATAAAAGTTCCACCAGCATTACTTACGGTAAGGGAGATAGTAATGACTACGTTGTCCATACAAACGTTAAGAGGAACAATATTTGTTTAAACAAAGATTTAAAGGAAAATAAAAAAATTCCAAATCGAGTAGATGACAGTAGTCAATTCGATCATGATCCATTTTCAACACACAATCAATATCCATTACACATCAACAATCATACGAAAACAAGTAAGAAATTCATATTCGGCTAAAACTGAATGTTGTGCAGTGATACAAAATTCTATTTAGTTTGTGAAAAGTAAATACGCCTCGATTTTAATGAACTTACAGATCCACATTACAAATGTCTGTCTGTAGGATTTGTTTGCTCATTATATTTATACTAAATTTAAATGTTATTATAATATAATTTCTTTCTTTTTTTGACGGATGTGCACAAGATTTATGTGCTGTTTTTTAGGGTTGAAGTTACACTTGTATGCAACTACTGTTGTCAGCCAACAGTAGCGATTTATTTGTCCTTGGAGTCTTAATAAAGCCATTGCATAAGGAAATCCTCTTCACTCGACTTATAGTTTCTTATAGAACGCAAGAACTCCCAAAATCTTCTTCTCTTATACATCAAAATGATTTTTAAATTAGTATTCCGCCATGTATCAAAGTATATTTTTGTCGACAGGAAAAACTACAGGGTGTCCGCCGGGAAGGTATACTACTTTGTTTTGCTGCCATTTTGGTAAACATTAGTCTTGACAGTTCATATTTGGCAGTCGTAAAGTAGACACGTGGCAAATTTATTATGGAAAAATATTCGATAAACCAACGTGTTTTAACCGTTAAAACATTTTATCAAAATCAATCATCAATTAATTTGACAATGAGAAAGTTACGTAAAATATTTGGGAGAAACAATGTGCCAACAAAACGCACTATTTATCGTGTAGTGAATGATTTCGAAGAAAGAGGGTCTGTAGGTGATCAGCCCAAGCATGCACCACAACGTACTGCAAGATCGGCTGAGAACATTACTGCTGCTCAAGAAAGTGTTCAAAACAATCCATCAACCTCAATTTGAAGCCGTGCTCCGGAGCTTGGTCTTCGAAGAACAACTTTGGCCACAATTTTGCACAAGGATTTGCATTTGTTTTCATTTAAGATTCAGTTGTCACAAGAGCTTCTTCCACAAGACCATTTACGCCGCCCGCCGTACATTTGCCAATAGGATGTTACAGCTCACCCATGACAACCACGATTCTCATGAAAAAATCATAATGAGTGACGACGGGGCACATTTTCATTAGAATGGATATTTGAAAAAACAGAATAGTCGGTTCTGGGCAACGGAAAACCCTCAAATTATTCATCAGTGTCACCTTTGCATGCATTAAAAGAGACAGTCGCATGTGCAATTTGCTCTGGAGGAATCATTGGACCTGATTTCTTTGAAAATGAAAACGGTGTAACGATAACTGTGAATGGGGAGCGATATCGTGATATGATTGAAAACTTTTTAACGCCACAACTGCATGCTTTAGGGTTGATTAACATGTGGTATCAATAAGACGGTGCCACATCACATACAGCCAGGATTACAATGGAATTCCTGCGAGACCTGTTTCCACAAGTTATTTCAAGAAATGTTGATGTTGATTGGCCTCCACGGTCACCTGATTTGACTGCTCCGGACTTCTTTTTGTGGGGATATCTGAAAAGCAAGGTTTATGCAAACAAACCAGAAATGCTTTAGCAACTCAAACAATATATTCGTGATGAAATTAGTGAAATACCGCGTGAAATGTGTGAGAATGTAATGAAAAATGTGCTCAAAAGGACTCGCATTTGTGAGGTTAACAGAGGCGGACATTTACTATATATTTTATTCCATAAATAATTGCCGCCATTAAATGCAACATTTATCAATATAAGCTCCATTCTCTTTCATTTAATAAAAAAATTATAAACAAACAAAGTAGTATACCTTCCCGGCGGACACCCTGTACTTTATAGTTTTGATGATCGGTGAGTGCGTCGAAGGCAAAATTAAAGAGCTTTAATGGGATATTTGTAGCTCGTAAATTATAGTTATAAAGAGTGGGCTTGGAAACATGTATGTATGCCTACCCAGCATAAACTTGAATATGACTTGGAATTGAGAAAAACATACTTTTCTACTTTAAATCAGTTGTACAACTAGCTACTAGTAAATACACAAGTACGTGTAACAATTGTAGAGCGTCCACTTATCATACAGTAAATGAACGGTTCAATCCCAGTCGAAGCAACGTCCATTGTTTTAACTGTCTGTGCATGTGTTGGTGAAACCAAGTTTTTAGCACATAACAAAATAGTTGTGTTATCAGATCACTTTGTAAAAAACTTGATATCAAACACAGCAACAACTTCAACTGCAGGAGTTTAATACTCAGAGTAGACATATAATTTTGAATACGTTTTGTGTATTGAGCATGGTACACCGTTTATCATTTCGGCAAACTGCTGTCAAAATACCATATTAAAAAAAAGTCATGCGAAATAATTGAATACAATAAAATGTTTCTGGCAAGATATTTTCAAACTGAAAAATAATAAGTGCGTTCGTGTACCTAAAGGCTTTTTGCCTAAAATACAGTAAATGAGAGCACAAATTGAAAGCGTAAAGTGACTGTTAATGACTGAATATTTAAAAATTTTTACTGCAGAAATTTTTGCTGGTAAAATTTAGTGAAACAAAAAATCATATGAATCAAAAGGTGTACAAAAACAAAAGTAAGAAAACAAAATGTATACAATTTGTGAAAAAATTATTTAAAAAAAGGAAAATTTAAATACTAAATTAACAGTGAATAAGAATTAATGTTTGTAAATAATTAGTCGAACTTATATTTGTATATATTGAAAAGAAATTTTTGGCTCAAGTTCAAATCCGAGTTTACCCATTTCTTTTTCAAATTTTTGGATAAATTCGTTATTCGCTAGTCACGAATATCGTTCACTGCGACCAAAATCTACTAACATATGGTGCGACTTTAATGTTTGTTACTTACAAAATATGCTTAGAAATTCGCATATTTTTCTAATATTATAAAATAATTTAACGATGAATAACTTATTTAAGAACAAGATGAAAAAAAATAATCACAAACAAGGCAGAGTGCACGTCTACTGGAGGCGGAATTTATAAACAAATAATACTTAGACCGCTGGAATAAGCTGTTGCAAGCCTGCTTCAATTTCAGAAGCAACTTATAAAATTTCACTTCAGCTTGGAGTTGTACATACATACATTGCTAACGTAACGACGTAATCTCTTTTGATAGTTTTCGACATGAGTCATTTTATTCTCACTTTTTCGAGAAACGATGGAATATTTCGTTTTACATCTTTTCGACGCGAGAAATACTCGCCAAAGTTACAGATCAAAGGTATAGAAGTTGACATCGCCATAATAAAATAACAAAATAATAAATAAAATTCTTGAAATCTGATTGGTAAGTAAAAAGAATGAAGTGGTTAGCGAAGAAGTGAGAGTGTAGTTCGACTTTCAGACATTTACTTTAATGTGCAAATGCTGAGTAGTTTTGCCAAAATTGCTTACTTTTCTAATATAGAAAATAATTATGGGAAAAAATGTTGCATTGTTAGAAGGATACATAGAAATGTGATGATATTGTACTTATGAAGAACTGGGCCCTCATTCTGATTTCACTACTTATTACGAAAGGTTTTTTTTTTTTGGAAAGGAGCTTGCCCTCATTTTCAAATTTATGTTTTCGTGCGGATATATTTCTACAGATAATCAAACGCGCAAAAAAGTTAAGATACCAGAAATTTAAATTACAAATAAATTAGACTTCATCCTATCACGAAACTTTTAGTATTAACTCAACAGTTGGATAAAATTTACGATTCTTTAGACAGCAAAAGCATTATATTGACTAAAAGTTTAATTGAAACATTTAAGAGTTCAAGAATTGTTTGTTCAGCTTGAGGTCTGTCTCTTTTATTTAATAAATAAATTCAAAATAAGAACACTTCTTTAAGAATTTTATTTTTTATTATTTATTAATTTATTTTCCAATATTTCGACCAACTTTGTTGGTCATCATTTAATTAAATAGTTTTATAAACTCAATTGCAAATTAGTTGAGATATTTAAACAAATTAAACTAGTAAATTTTTGGAGCAATCTTGCAGCGCCTTTGGTGTCTGGTAGGCATACGAATTTTATAGCCAAAGTTTACTTTCCCGACATTTACCACAGGACGTTATTAAACATCTGAAAATTATTGGTGTCGACACAAAGTGGGATATTTTGTAATGAATTGGAAATCTGCAGTTTCTGTTGCCCAAATCTAATAAAATTTTATACGACATTTTAAGAGGTATTATTAAATTTAGAGTTCGGATCCTTTATGTTTTAAGGGAGCGGTGTCACAAGACCCCTTAGAGTTGGTCACCTCTAACTTATGAACAATTCAAATCTATGACAACCAGATGTTTCTGATTTGCAAAGAAAAAAAATATTTTTGCGCGTAAAGTTTCCTATCCAAGATTTAAAAGAATAGTCGACTAACATTAATGGGTGTCCGCTTAGAGCACTATATATTGACTGCGATCCAGTATCGCGACACAAGTGGCGAGAGAACATTTCGGTATTCTGATTTGCAATTAAAGTGTTGCACACGTAGAGTGCAAATATACACTACTGTTCCTTATTGATACAAGAGTAGCAAGTGCATATCTTTGTATTTTGTTAGTGTAGAGTAAAAATATGCTACACCACTTTTCAAATGCTACGATGCAAGACCATTTGCACAAGATTAATAATTGGGCTGATGTATAACCTATGCAAATTCGAATGATTACCGTTTCGAATCGAAATATATAATAACCCCCCTTTTTTTTGTGGACACGTAAAAAAAATTTTTGAATTTGTTTTTAATTTAGATGTTTGGCTTTTTAGGTAACGATATGTATGTATGTATGATTGCTATCGTAGGGTGTTATTTCTTCATTATAATCATGTGATCTGTGAAAGTCTGCCATAACTTTTCGCAGCGATTTCAATACCTCTAAACAAGTATAATTCCACTAAAAATATGAGATTTTTTACTTCTAAATTTAGATAATAACATAGAACGAGAGGAGGTGCTGAATATTGGTGCTGAGGAAGATGGTGAAATTGAAGGCAAAGAAGAAAATCTTATCAATAGAGAGGCAAGATCAACGATTGTTGCTGATGACTTGGTAAACAGTTATACCCCAAATAAATGTACCATAAATGATGACTCAGAAAAAGAAATGTCCAAGGATGATAATATTACATCGCTTAAGACACAAACAACTCCCCCACAACCCTTAGCAGCAGACGAAACACAGAGCATAGGAACATCTCATGTGCAAAATGTAATAGAACATCAAAACCAACGACATCTTATACAAGATTTCGAAGAACAAATTTTACACGGACAGCAAATAAACGTTCATAACCTTTTAGATGTGGCTGGCAGCATTTGTGCGGGCCCCATGGGCGCTTTATGCGACATAGCCGCATTTTCGAAATTGGATTGTAGCACACTTGGTGATCTCAAAGATCATACACAGAGCAGTCAAGAATTTCTAGCCAAAAAATACTATCATCCCCTGTACGCACACGGTGTCTGTCGGTGGCCTGGCTGTGAGTTGCCTCTTGATGATATGGCTGCATTTGTTAAGTAAGTAAAGAGTTCGTCAAATGAACTCACAAAATGTTGTGTAAAGTTATTCAGCGATCATGAACGAATAACTTAACCAGAAGGGTAACAGACATATATTTACACACATATCAGTCCCGCTGAATAAATGACGCTATATAAAAAAAAAATATTTTAAAAATTTCTTTCAGCAATTTCGACCCTTGTGCGCGATATTATCGTATGTTACAAAAAATAAATTTTACCGGATAGCGTTTTTATTACTATTATACACTCCGTTGCATAACTGTAAAGTCACTTGATTTTGTTAAATTTCTTAAGTTATCATTAAGGAACCGCCAACGAAATTTCTTTTTGAGAAATATTGTGGTTCCTTGGGTAGATCTCTCCAATAGTTGTTGTAACCATCTGGTCCATCAAGGTTGAATTTTTTTTCGCATCAGAACAAACCACCTTGTAGAAGAATTTAATGCTTAAACTACACAATCAGCTTCATTGATTATAGACTTAACTTCCTCCAGTTCGTTTGCTAGTTTCGTCTAGCGAATTCGAGAGTCGTGCACTATTGTGGCGAGGTAAAACTCTCGGAGCAGGCACCATCTTCTGTCGACTAAAAACCTGGTAATCTTTTAAAACTCTACACACTGTTGATTTGGACACATTTGCCTGACACTGTTGATCAGTGTTATTTGGCGGAGACTCTTCATTGAGTTGCTGGCACAGTTGGTTATTTTACGCTTGTCTCATTCAGAAAGCTTTTGTTTTTTGCCGCGAGTTTTCTTTTTACCATGACCACTCGGATTATCTACATAATTTCTTATAACTTCTTATAACTTTTCTCGAAATTCCCCGAAAACTTAAGCTTTCTTCTTCCAAATAGACTGAAATTTGGCCTTAGAAATAATTTGCATAAAAAGGTCGATTTATTTAAAAGTGTAACAAAATCGGTTAGATACATATGTATGTACCATGCGGCATTTTGTAGCAAACTGATTGCAATTGCAGAATTAAAATAAATAACTGGTTTTTTTAGTTTGTTATTCTTTTTTATTTATTGTAAAATTACTTTATATTTATAAAACACTAACAAAATATAAATACTTAATATTTCTCTCATTTCAGTGAATTGTTCTCTTAAATTTTGCACAATAAGAGACCAGTTATCACTCTCCCAAATGCACTTCTAATATAAAAAAAATATTCTTAACTCAAGAAAAAATAGAAAAAAATCAAGTTGCCTTATAGTTATGCAACGGAGTGTATACTATCAAACTCTTACATACAATGAAATGTGCATTTTGTTATCTCCATAACTTTTATATTTATCGCTATAATAGTTTTTCAACAGATGAATTAATGGATTTAGAAATAATTTGCATGATAAGGTCGATTTCGATAATTTCGAGCACAGGGGTCGATACGATATTAATTTTGTAAGCATAGAAATCATTTTAGCCCCTCCCCTTCATATTAATTGTTTCATGGCAGATCTACCAGATAGTAGCGATTCCACAACAATACGAAATTTGCTATAAAACACTTCAATAACTGTCAAAACTTGTAAAAAACCGGATGGTCCCGTTAGCACAGTTGAACCTCTAACAAATGCCAAACATCTTACAAAGCTGTACTGTTTCGCAGTTTGACATCAGCCATTTTGTTATGAGTATATTATCAACACAAATTTAATTTTACACAATTAATGCATTGTTTCCACGCTACGTGCTTCGCTCTCTATTCATGCTTCAATCCCTAATCATGAGCGAAGCAACTCGCTTCGCCATACGAAATTTTGAGAGCGAAGCAAGTTAATTCAATACGAATCTACTTGCGAAACACAAAAAATTCTTGTCTTCTCTAATTTTTATCGCAAGTTTATCTGAACTAGTTGTCAAAAATAATATTATCAAAACAAAATTTTCAATTAAAAAAAAGTTATTTATTTTAAACATAAATAAGCTAAAAAAAGCAATGGATACAAAGAAGAATTTAGTAAAGCGGTCGTATCCAGAATACCTTACAGTTTTAACGGACCACAGAAATGATTCAGAAAATTGAAGTAAGAATGTGAGAAATATAAATAGTATGATTCATAAAAATGAGTGAGAAAGCGAAGCGGATGATTCAACTCGTAGTGGAAACAAGCTATAACATCTACTCAGGTTAATCAGCTGTGCTATCGCTGCTACCTTGTTGATCTGCCTTGAATAGTTTCTTAAACCAAACACAACTTCACTCATCACTATCAATATTCAAATTTTATCATCAATATTTAACGTTAAATTAACTCATTGTTTTATCTTATGCATCATTTTCCTTTCTAATATTTTGTTTTAGACATTTTTTTGTTTGATTAGACTGATGACAAAATGAAATAATTGCTTAAATTGTCATACGAACTCAAAGCAATTCTGCTAGAAGTTCTAATCTGGAACTGAAAAATATTGTAGTGAATTACAAATTGCTTAAATTAATTTCGCGATTAACAAATCTTCTTCTTAAAAGTAACTTAATCTTAACGTCAAAAACTGGCTTGAAAAATATTAAAACAAAAAATTAGAATAAGTGAATAAACATTGAAATTGTTATTTTTCTACCAAACCAGCAACATTCTTCGGTCATGAAAGTCAGCACAAGACGGCGAATTCGTATCCGAAGTCGGTCAGAAGACGTGCCGAAAACTATACGAAGGTTTTTTTTAAAGAGAAGTAACACTCAGGCAATTGGTATGCCTATCAACCAGTAGGTGTGTGTTACCTTCTTTGGGAAAGGGATAGTGAGAGAGGACAGATGCTGAAAGTGAGAAAAGCTAAATTTTACAAATCTGATATTGGGCGTTGTGAAGAAGATAAAAAAACACGTCAATCAGTCCATATGTGTGAGTGTCGTGTTTTTGTCGTTAAAGCTGACCACGCGTTCTACGCGCTTGCGTTTCATGTCTTTTAAGCTTTTGACGCTTTAAAAACTGCAAGTTACACATCACGCTTTATACACGTTTTTGCTTATAAAATTTCAAGTAAATTTTGCAGACTTTTCGTTCGTTTTTTTAAGTTTTTAAATTGTTTTAATTCGTTTTTCATTAACTGCTCACGAAAATAGCTTTCTAATAATTAAACGTTCGATCTCAACAATATTTCATACTCGAAACTTGGCAGCACTAACAGATATTTTGTATACGGCGCTTGTGACGCGTAAAAATAGAAAGCTGTTTAACTTTTCACGCGTTACAAACTTTTGTTTTGTAACTCGCTGTATGAAAATATTCTGATTCAACTTTTTTGAGAGACGCGTAGAAAGCGTGGTGTGGACTTTCAGCTTAAAAGGGAGACGTACAAATAAAATCGTCAATCATCATTTGTATTTTGACTTCGTCGCGTTAGTTTCTCAGCATGTCGTCATTAAGTACATAAGATAATGCCTGCCAAAAAAAACTAAAAAATACAAACGTTTGACACTTTTTAAACACAAAACTACTAAACTAAAAAATTAACAAGTGTCCGTGTGCTGCCACCTTTTTACTTCGGTAACAAAATAACTGACATTTTCTATCATCAATCACAATGGGAGACTATCAAAATAATTATACGTCAACATAATATATCCAAAGTTTATCCAAAGTTTTTGATTTTCATCAATTAGAGCCGACATCCTATAGGTGTACCCGAAAAAGCACGACTGCACGCACATACTTAGAACGTAGACGTGCGGTTTTTGATCGTCTCCAGGGCACTTTAGTTCTTAGATCAGTGATGAAGCGCATTAAATGTGTTTTGTAAGCTGTGTAGCCATTTTATAAATTATTTTACTTCGACGGCGATTTTGCTAAAATACTGACGAAGGAGAACGCTGTGATGTCCGTTAGCATACATCAGTATCAAGAGCTGCCAATACTCTTCAGTGACCAGTTCTATTACTTCGTCACTTAAACAGTCCAACAACATGAAATACAACGCACATCTGAAAAAATTCTGGATGTTATGAGTTGCCTGAAACAGGGCTCGAACCCACGTTCTTAGACATTATTCGCTTTGTAGTCAACGCGATAACTACTTCAGCCCAGTGATGCAAAGAGTAAGGAATTTTCCCTTTTTGTATGGAATTCATTGAAAATTTTCAAGGGAATGGGAAAAAGGGGCAGATTTCTCATTTTCAGTTAAATATAGGGAAAACTTTGTTTTCTTACTTTTATATTGCGGTGTAATTGCGTAAAACACCCTACAAAAGTGATAATACATATAAAAATCTAAGTATAAAATTTTGTTACAGTAATAAAGGGTGTTTTTTATTGAGGTATAGAACTTAAAGTTGGCATCACTTTTTTAACTGGCGGCCATTTTGTCAGCTGTCAAGTGATTAATATTTAGTTTGGTTTGCCATTTCATCATGAACAGGTTGACAAAAGAACAACGCTTGCAAATCGTGCAAATTTATTTCGAAAATAATGGTTCAGTTCGCGAAGTTTACCGCAAGCTCCGTCCATTTTATGGTCGACATAATCGTCCATCAGAGCAATTAATTCGGTTAACCATGGATCGTTTTCGCACTACGTTTACTCTATGTGATAATACGCATCCGCAGAGACGTCGAACAGTGCGCACCGAAGAAACAATTGCCGCTGTAGAGCAAAGTGTTGAAGAGGACCCGAATGAATCGATTCGCCACCGTGCACAGCAATTGGAGCTTTGTCCATCAACTTTATGGAAGATTTTGCGCAAAGATCTTGGCTTGCGACCTTACAAGAATTAAAGCCGCGAGACCATGCAATGCGTCGTGATTTTGGTGTATGGGCCGAAAATGAGATTGATCTCGATGCTGATTTTCATCGCAAAATTTTGTTCAGTGATGAGGCTCATTTTTGGTTGAATGGCTACGTCAACAAGCAAAATTGCCGCATTTGGAGTGAAGAGAATCCACATGAGACCCTTGAGACGCCATTACATCCACAAAAACTGACTGTTTGGTGTGCTCTATGGGCTGGTGGAGTCATTGGGCCATACTTCTTCCGAAATAATGCTGGAGAGTCAGTTACCGTTAATGGAGACCGGTATAGAGCCATGATAACCGACTATTTTGTTCCCGAATTGGATGGCATGAATGTGGATGAGTTGTGGTTCCAACAAGACGGCGCTACATGCCACACAGCGCACGTCACAATCGATTTATTGAAGGAAACATTCGATGAGCGCATAATTTCGCGGAATGGACCTGTCAATTGGCCACCAAGATCGTGTGATTTGACACCATTGGATTATTTTCTTTGGGGATATGTGAAGTCGCTCGTCTACGCCAACAAACCAGAAACGTTAGGGGACTTGGAAGCCAACATTCGTGGCGTTATTGCCAACATACGGCCCCATATGCTCGAAAAAGTGGTTGAAAATTGGACCTGTAGAATTGGCTTTATTCGAGCCAGCCGCGGCGGCCACATGCCCGAAATCATATTTAAACATTAATGGCATAAAATTATCCTTCCAATAAAGCCAAATTGATGGACATTAAAACGATTTCCTTGTGTTTTATTTCAATTCGAAGTTCTATACCTCTAAAAAAAACACCCGATACAAGAGATATTTCATACACACAGAAAACATCTTTTGGTAAATAATATATAGAGAGACAACGAAAGGCAAAGAAATGTCCGATTTTCTTGAGAATATAATTTATATGAAAAATTTAAAAAAAATAGAAAATTTTGGATTACTTTTTTTTGGTTTAGTGCATAAATTAAGACTTTTTAATAATATGCATATATTAAGCCATTTTAAATATTCAAATGCGCTCTTAGAAACAAAAAAAAATAACTTTCATTCTTTCCATTCCGAGTCACATTTTTTTTAACTCGAACAAAATTCTAATATCTCTACATCCTTACATATATTAGAAATTCAAGAAATCTATATTAACAATGCAAGCTACAGACTTTGCGACCGCTGCTACGAGCGCTACTATTTATGTTTCGGGAATAGCAAATAATCAGGTATGTGATGGAAATCGATGGATTTAAAAACGATCGTTTTGAAATGGTGTGACGAGTTTCGAAAGATTTTAAAAATAATTTTTAGTCTGATATTAAATTATTGACTTAAGAAAGGCAAACCAGAAAATAGTATACAAACATTGTAAACATATTCTTATACATATATTTGTTTGAATTTTTTTTAAAACCATACATTAAACCTGGCACAAGATAAGATTTTGCAATCATTTGTCTAATATTTAAAGGAGTATAGTATTGCGTTGACCAAAGACACCTTAGCTTTATATATGTAAGTTAGACCGACGAGTGTATTAACATGATTTGTCCAAGTAAGACTATTATTGAAAATCAGCCCAAGGGTTTTTGGCAGCATTTACAGAATTGATGTTTTCTCCGTTTGTTAAAATATCAAGACCGATATTAGCATCATGTATTTTCTTATGAATTATTATGCACTTGGACCTACGAGGATTTAAACAAAGTCCATTTGCCGTGGCCCAACAGAAGATTCTATCAATTCATCGTTGAGTCTCAGAATGTTTTCAGTCACAGATTGCACTGGACTACTTAAATATAACTGCACATCATCTGCGTACATATGAAATTTGCAGGGTACAAGATGTTTTGGCAAATCGTTTACATAAATTGTAAAAAGAAGTGGTCCAAGAATGGACCCTTGAGGTACACCTCTAAATAAACGTAATGAGGAAGATTGGGTATTGTTAGAATGAACAAATTGCGAACGATTTGAAAGGTAAGAAAATAAAAGCCTCGTTGAAGTTTCGGAAAAGTTAAAAAAGTGCCTAAGCTTCATGGGAAGCATGCTGTGATCAACCGTCTCAAAGGCTTTTGAATGAACAAGAAAGACCAAGAAATTTAATTTACCTTCATCAAGCTCCCGCCGTATATTTTCAGATTCATCCGGTAGCGCGCAAACACAGCTATGATTTGTATCAGATTGCCCATCTGATAGCAAATTATTATCACTGATGTATGTTGACCGAGTCAAGTTTAAAGACTAATTGGGGTTTATGTCCTTAAATGTGCCTTTATTAAAGGCACACTTATGGACGCTTCCAACTTGGTGAAGCCATTTTACTTTGCTGTTTATTAAGTGGATTTTCAATAGTGTGACAGCACAGCAAGCCTGGCTAGAAACAGAGAAAATGTTTCTTAAGGTATGGTCACATCTGACAAACATTTGCCGAAACAAAACGTGACTAACAAACAAGCTGAATTTGCATATTCTTTAATCCCAATATTTTTTTAAATATGGGTTCGCATAATAAAGATTGCATTTTGCGGCATAATTGACTTCATTTTGTAATATAAAAACCAAGTTAAATCACACTAACCCTAACAAAAGTAGTGGTTACGTTTTTTTGCGCAAATGTTTGCCGTACCTTTATTAATAATTTAAATAACGACTCATCTTCAAAGAATAATATGGGTTTATGTCTTTAAATGCGCCTTTATTAAAGGCACATTTATAGACATTTAAAATATTTTCAAAGACATGGCAACACAGTAAGATTTTGTAAAAGAAATTTATTTTTGTTAAAAAAAAATTGTGATTTCTGTCTTTAAATGTGCCTTTATTAAAGGCACACTTATAGACGCTTCCAACTGGGTTAAACGAACCATTTTGCGTTTTTGTTTACGAACTGTATTTTCAACAATATGGCAGCACAGTTAGCTGTTGCTAAAACACGAAATTTGTTTATTTTTAATAATTTACATAATAGCTTAAGATAAAAGAATAATAATGGCTTATGTCTTTAAATGTGCCTTTATTAAAGGCACGTTTATAGACATTTAAAATATTTCACTTTAAAGTTTACAAAGTGTATTTTCAGCAGTATGGCAGCACTGCGAAATTCACTATGTTTTTGTTTATTGATTATATTGACATTGATATTGATTGATTATTGACATAATGACTCATGTTAACAGATTAATAGTGGTTTATATTGGCCCTATTCACAAACGATTAATAAAGTTATTGTAGGTTTAATGTTGGATTTTTATATGAGAAAATGTACACATTAACTTTATTAAGCGTTTGTGAATAATGTCATATGTCTTTAAATGTGCCTTTATTAAAGGCACACTTATAGACATTTACGTTATCTTATCTTGCTTTTTGTGAAGATTATTTTCAAGAACATGGCAACACAGTAAGATTTTGTCAAAATAAAAAGCAAAGAATATTTTTGATAATTTACATAACGACACAAGTGAAAAGAAAAATTGTGGTTTATGTCTTTAAATGTGCCTTTATTAAAAGCACATTTATAGACATTTCAAATATTTTACTATGCTGTGCGTTTTTAAAATTATGACAGCACATCAAGATGTTGCTAAATGCAAACAATCAGTGTGGTCACAGAATCCAATTAAGCCGAAATTGGATGTTATCGCTTTTATGTTCAAAACATATAATAATTCTTAATTGAACATAAAACCGATAACATTGAAATTGATCACGCAAAATTATTTTTTTGTCGTCTTTTCAAATCCAATTCCGACTTAATTGGATTCTGTGACCAAACTGAATATTTATTTTTTTATAATTTATCAAAGACGAAAGTCAAGAGAAAACAAGCAAAAAAACGCGCAAGGTTACTGTCTATTGCGATGCGCGGCGATAGAGAGTACCCCACCTGGTTTATGTCTTTAAATGTGCTTTTATTAAAGGCACACTTATAGACATTTGAAAGTGGATTTCAATAACGTCCAATAATATCCATGGACATTATTTTCACTTAAAATAAATATTTTATTTATATTTTTTCTCCGTTTGAAAGACAGTTTTTCAAAGTAAAGAGTTTGTGTCTTTGTCAGCTCTCGACCGATGCGAAGGATTTTTCCCTCTCGGTGTGTCGAGCAGAGAACACGCTTAACACAGCGAAGCCTTCATTGGATCTATCTAGAGAAGGAAATCAGTAACAGTCATACCTAAATCAGAGCGTTGAGCGTCGCGTTCGCAACAGGGCACGTATTTGCAGTACATTTAGACAAAATTTTTTTCTTAGAATATATTGTAAATACGTACCCTGTTGCTAACGCGACGCTCAGATTTAGATATGGTTGTAAGCCCGGCTGAAGACTGGCAAAACCAGGGAGGCTACTCTCTATTGTGATGCGAAAGCAATTTCAGTGTTTCCAATATTTCGATTTCATACAATTTTTCTTTCGCATCGCAATAGAGAGTAAACCCCCCCAAGAAATTTTTAGACAACGAGGCTTCCGTTATACCCTAAGTCTGCTCGAAAAGGCCTTTAAGGCAGAAAAACTTTACTCTGAAAATTGTACTCAAAAGTTTTGCCTCTCCGGGCGTTATTGCATTTGAAACGTTTGAGATCAATTTCACTTTTAGTGAATATCATTTTCAATAATATCAGCCAGATTTTGTTAAGAACAATTAAAATTTGTTTATTTTTACCAATTAATATGAGTTAACTTAAAAGAAAAATAGTGATTTAAGTTTTTAAATGTGCCTTTACAAAAGGCACATTTATAAACATTTACAACTTGATTGAACCATTTTCGTTTTGTGTTTGTCAACTGTATATTAACACTATAAGATTTCGCTAAAAACGAAAACAAATTGTTTTTTTTTGGTAAATTTGCATAACGACTTAAGTGAAGAGAAAAGTGATCGCTTATGTCCTTAAATGTGCCTTTAGAAAAGGCACACTTATGGACATTTGCATTTTGTTTGAGTTTATTTTTATGTATAAATTTTATTTTCAGCGTTATTATTGTTGACTTTTAAAACGTCATTTGCTTTGTATTCGCAGAAAGTATGTGGTACAGGTAAGTCGCAGTACAAAGATTGACAATACATACTTTTTGAAAACGTCATTGGTGAGTATTAGAAAAGGCGCAAAAATGCAATAAGGGCACCGGCTTCAAAGTTAAAACACTTGCAGCCCTTTGCCACGATCAAAGTTTACTTTGACAAAGTCTTTTCAATTTTATTTCAAACTTTGTTTCGCTTCTACACACGCAAAGTTTACTTTGAAAAATTTTGTGTTCGTTTGTTGGATGAACATGCAAACCAAACAACACACTTGCAACCAAATTGAAGTATGTGTAAACGATGAACGAAGTAGAAAGCAAATTTTCGAGTACACTAGAGCCCCGACTTGCGTCGTCCCAATTTGCGTCGTTTCGATTTGCGTCGCTTTTTAAAAACTGGAATAATTCGATTTGCGTCGTTTTGACCCCGATTTGCGTCGTTTTGATTTCGATTTGCGTCGCTAAAAACGGTTAAATTTTTTAATGAAGCATTGTGGATTACCATTTTTAGCATTTGTAGTGCAGTTGCACAATTTATTAGCCATTAATATTCAGCGTGTTTCAGAAGAGGATGTCATAATAAGTGATGATATATTAGAAGAAAAAAATTAACAATCGCCAATATTTCCAAAGCTATGCAATTAATTTCCGATGCAATGGATATACTTTCTAAAAACGATCCTGACGAAAACCGTAGAGCACGGGTGTAGCAGCATCCGTTGATCAAGCCATTAGTTGTTACAAAGAAATATATCAACAAAAAAATCTTTAAAAATTCAACAAATTTAGACATTTTTGTTAAAAAAAACAGTAAGACCATCCAATCAAATTGATGTTGTTGATTTAGATTTATTATCTGAAGAGAGCTCAATGCAAGCTAAATAAATTAAAATTTTTTAATGCATCTACTTTTTATGAATATACATATGACTGCATATGTAAATGAATTTAATTTTTGTTGTTTTTTTTTTAATAAATTGTTTTGTTATTTCTTTATAATAATTATAAAAATTTATTGCAGTAAACGAAATAAATAAAAATGTATTCATAATTGTTTTTTTTTATCAAAAATACAAAATTTTTTACTTTGTTTTGAATATTTTCCTCAACAAATTAAATTTCAGTGCATTTATATAGAAAAAGATGATTCGATTTGCGTCGTTTCGATTTACGTCGCGTTTCTCCGGTCCCCATTAACGACGGAAGTCGGGGCTCTAGTGTACAGTAAAGTGTGTACTCACTCCCTTTCTTATTTCCCTTATCACCCTTAAACCATCAGACATTGCAAAGTAAACTTTGACCGTGGAAAAGGGCTCTTGGTTGCATAGTTTCGCAACTGTGCATTAATGCACGACCTAAATTCCGCAACGGAACTTATACAAAGTTTGTATGGATGGATACGTTTTAGAAGTCAGCCTCTGTCAGCACAGCAAGATTTTAGTAATAAGAAATGCGGTGTGGTGTACAAGAGCAAAGCTATCAATCGACATTTTAAGAATTTTTTAAATAAAACTACAAAAACCTATTATTTATAAAAATTTATAAATTTATTATACACTTATACCCCGGTTAGCGTCGCTAATTGGGATCGGAAAAACGAAAAGCAAACTGAAACGATGCAAACCGCATCACAGTTTTCTATGCATTTATATTAATTTTTATTTAATTCGTTCTGAGACTCATAATTTTAGTAAAAAAAAATATGTTTTTTTTTTTTTTTTTTTTTTTGTTTAAAAAGAGAAGTAACACTCAGGCAATTAGTATGCCTACCAACCCGTAGGTGTGTTACCTTCTTTGGGAAAGGGATAGTGAGAGAGGACAGATGGTGAAAGAGAGAAAGCTTAATTTTTACAACTCTGATATTGCGCGTTGTGTTAGTTTTTAGATCAGTGTTGCAGCGCCTATGATGTCAAGTAGGCGCATTAAATGTGTTTTTTTTAAGCTGTTGTAGCCATTTTATTAATTATTTTACTTCGCCGGCGATTTTGCTACAATACCGACGAAGGAGGGCGCTGTGATGTCCGCTAGCATACACCAGTATCAATTGCTGCCAGAACTGTTCAGTGACCAGTGCTATGCCTTCATCACTTAAACAGTCTGACAACAACAAATACAATCGCATACTAATGCACATCTGAAAAATGCTGGATGTTATGACTTGTCTGAAGCTGGGCTCGAACCCACGTTCTTAGACATTATTTGCTTTGCAGTCAACGCGCTAACTACTTCAGCCAACAGCACCCTGGCTGTAGAAAATACCAATTTTTTATTATTATTTGTGTGATAATAGTTTTTATTAAAATAAAAGACCACTTTACCAAATGCAATTTCAAACTATCGAAGAAGACAAACTTGTAGACAATTTTCACATAAAAATTTACATTAGACTTCGACGGGAAATCCCCCTTTTCTATTTTTGCTTTGTATATACAAACATTTATTAACAACTCAAATCGAAGCACTAAAGACGCAACTTCGAAGCCATACGACGCAAACTGAAGCAAAAATGACGCAACATCGAAATCGCGGAAATTTTAAAAAAGGCGCAACTTCGAAACGACGCAAACCGGGGTATGAGTGTACTGTAGAATAAATTTGGGTGACGATATAAGGTAAGTTTGAACAAAATTCATATACAGTTTTAGCGGCAATTGATTTAAGAAATATGAAAAATGAGGACTACCGTCTCTACTTATTTTTATTAATATATACTCGTACATATGATAACTGAAGTTAAAGGAAGAAAAAAATAGCAGTTTAAGTATTTAAATGTGCCTTTGTTATGGGCACAGGAAATTCACTTTATTTTCACTTAATTTTTGTAGGCTTTTTGACAAACTTGATGATAGTCACAGAAATTATTCGGAATGGTTTTGATTAGAAATTTTCATTTCGATCGATTTTGTTTTACATTTTTCAAACTTTGGTCGATTTACTTCATTCCGGCAAATATTTGTTTGGTTATTTTTAAAATAAATGTGGAAATATTTTTTAGGCGGAGAACAGTTAGTGCACATTGGATATAAAACTAAAAAGTTCGCTGTGAATGAATACATTAGCTTCAGCGTTTTCTGTGCTTATTTGATTTTTTTGTTGATCACAAAGCTTAGCAGAATGCTAATAAGTAAATATATACATACATATTTGCACCTTTTTTATTTAATTCGCGGGAAAAATAAATGTCAAGGAAATGACAGTCAATTTTGACAGTTTATTTCCAACATAATTGCTTGAAAATAAGTTTGAACAACTATTTCGCAATACATGTGCAAATAAATGTTTGTGCGGTCAAAACGTGAACATATTGTGTTGGCAATAGAATTTAACAGATGAAAACATAATTATTTTCAGGTTTATTGCACGTGAAGATCCCCTGGTAAGTGCAACAAAAACGTACATATGTATGTACATATGATTGTTAAAGAAGAAAACAAAATAACACAGTACAACATTTTTCAGCGCATTGATTTGAGACTCAATTCTGAGAATTGCACGTGAAAGTCGTCAAGTTGGCTGCATTAAGAATTAATAATAACCGGGGCAAGGTTTTTATGCCTCTTGCATGAAAAATATATGCATTTGCATATTTTTAAAAATTTTTCCAAGAAAAGCATTTTTGACATAACTTGCACAAAATTTGCATATTACGCAAATTATCAACTCTTTTTAACAAAAATTGCTTGTGATAACTGACGCAGCTCCATATATGCGATCAATACGATCATTAAAAATTTTTTACCCAAAAATGTTGCATCTTAAGGCCCCACCATAATATGCATAAGCTAACTTAAGATAAGATACTGTCAAAATTTAACGAAAAGTCTGTCAAATGAGTCAGCAAATTCAAACAGACTTTTAGGTAGCCATAATGTACTTTGGCGAACTTAAGGAAAATTTACCAATTGTTGGGAATTTAAGCAATATTTGTATTTTTTGGGAGTAATCCATATTGAAAAAATGAAAAATTGCAGGGGTGTTCATTATTGCATTTTGAACAGCGTTACCATTTTAGCATTTAGCTTGAACTTGATGCATTAACATTTTTAGAAAATATGCTATATTAACATAATTTGCTTTAAAACAAATTGTAATAGTTTTGGGAGTAATATTTGTTTTACTTTTTTGTAATTTACATTAAACATGGATTAGTAAACCTTCAATATTAAAAAAAAAGATTATATATTCATATAATCGAATTTCAAATATTAAAAAACAGTTACATAATATTCTTAAGGTAAAATTCGACATGAATTTTAACTTGAGCTCTAATATACAGTTCCACAGAAATAGAAGTAAAATTTGTAAAGAAACTTGCTGCTACACTCACAAAATACCAGAAAAATTCGATCATCTGATTAAGATGGAAAAATCTCGAAGATATTTAAATTAATTAAAACTATTTTTCATCCGCAAAACCATTTCATAATTTTACAAAAAACTTTCTGTCATTTGAAACTTAAAATAAATTATGTAACCAATACACAGTCATGTAGCCAGTTCAAAGTATTGCGAACGTTGATTGCTATATAAAAACTGTCATAAAGGTTAAATTCAAATGACAGAAAAAACATAGAAATTATTATTAAAGGAAAACAATGTCCACAAAACAGACAAATAATTATTTTAAAAATTATTACTAAGAAAATTTTAACACACTAACCACATTATTTCCTTCTGTTTCCATTTCAGTCATTGCTTTTATATTTTTATATACAGCAAATTCTTAAATAGTTTTTTCATCGGAATTATATGAATTTTTGAAAGTAAATTGATATTGATAGTAAAATTTTTGCTCGAATTCAGAAGCAAATAAAAAATAGCACACTGAAAAAACATAGATAACAAAATTGTAGCATATAATATTTTTATGTGAAAATATTATCCACATAACATTTTACCACATAGTACAATTATGACACAATAGAATAATTTGTGAATTGGATAATAGTATTTAAAATTTAATTTAACATTAAATTTTTTTTTATAGAACATTTTAGCATAACTTTTTTACCCGCATACACGTACCATTTTCCATTTTTGGCAACACTGATTGTAAGCAATCATTTCAAACTAAAAGATAAAAACTTTAAAATTGTTTAATTCTGATGATTTTAAATTAAAAATGGACAAAAAAATAATTTAACGTTTTTTATTATATTAAATATAAACGTATTCTTGGCCGCGCATTTCATTTTTTATAAATGAATAGTTTTTATGTACATGCATACACACACAAATTCTAAAAACAGCTGATTCCGTACAGAATATCCGTTCAGTTTCGCACTTTGCTTAAGCAAATGAAAGTTTGTAAAACTTAACGAAAAGTTTCCTTAATTACATACATTTTATATGTAAGCGCACAGTTGCTTAAGCTGGCTTAAGCATATTATGGTTGGGCCTTTACATTTCTGGGTCATGGGTTGCATAGAATTGCAGATTTTGTTCGCTTACATTTTGCAATGTCAATTCACTTGTTGCAAATTCCAAAGCCGTTTTTCTTATATGGCATTTACATCAGACTATAATCTAGTACTTATGAGAATTCAAGCAAAATCTTATTGATTTTGACTAGATTTCCCATACAAAACAAAATCTACTTCGTCACTAGATTTTGTCAGAATCTACTTACTTAAAATCTCGTAGAACTTAGTGATGCAACTGTGGTTTTTCGTAAATTGTACTGAAAAATACTACTCTGATACACATAAAATAAAATTAGCGAAAAATTAGTGTGCTATTCAATTACAATCGCAAATTATAATAAATAAAATTAAAGAGCCGTAAAATTCGACGTATTGGTCGACGCCTCGAATTTAAAAAAATGACGGAGATGGTTTACTTTGTTTTGTAATACCATGTGTCTAATTTGCTGCCTGTCAAAAATGTGTCAGTTGTGTCAAAAATTCTACTAGCCCTCAGGTCATGGTAGAATAATACAGGTAGTGTCAAAGCTACAACAACACTGCTTTTTATTGTTTTTAGGTTCGAAGTTGTCAAAAAGCATCAAAGAAAATTGGCAAAAAATTTTATGTTCACATGTGTCTTTGGTTGTATTTTCTGTTCTATGAAGAATTTTGTTTCTTTTCCTTTTCTTATTTGCATTTGATACAAATGTTCAAGTGTGCTTTTTTAGGAGAATGGGTGTGTGTTAGTAAAACATAAACAAATTTTGACAGATGTGAACCCAAAAAAAAAGTTCGTTAACGGTTTGACACTACCTGTATTATTCTACCATGTCCTGAGGGCTAGTCAAATTTTATTCATCTCAGTAGTGTCAAAAATTTACTTGTGATGGTACTTTGCTACCGTTTGGCACACGCCCCAAATATGCAAGTATCGAAACGCTTTTATAACCGAGGCGTATTTAACCAGGTGACAGCATTACAGAAGCTGACTATTCGTTGCGAATGTCAAAAGCCATACAAAATACATTTGTATTTTTTTCTGTATCTGTTTTCTTTGTTTTATCGGTTGGGTTTTTGACATACGCAATGAAACTACACAAACAAAAATGCCTGTTCGTCTTGTATTGTTGTAATTATTTTCCTAATGATGTCACCTAGTTAAAAACACCTTGTTTATAGCTCGGTTGTTGTCTTTTTTTGTGTTTATGTCCTTAAATGTGTCCTTATAAAATCACACATACAACATAGCTACATTTATAGATTGTTTGAAAAATTTAATTTCTCGTTTTAACAACTTTGTTTTCAGCATTATGGCAGGCAGGGCACCCATAATAAATGATGGGTAATGGAGCAAAGATAACAATCTCCATTTGAGTTACATATTTATTTTATTACAACTACTGTTAGTCTGGGGTCATGACTTCCAGTCCTGTTGCGACCCTGTGTGTATCTGCATATACGAGTACATGTATGTAAGCCACAAAAGCTTAAGCAGTTTGTTTGTGTCTGTTGAAAAATATATTAATTCATTACACTGTATGCATTTCAATTCAGTAGAATAGTTTCAGATAAAGATAAGTATGTTGGTATAAGGTAAGTTTGTACTAAATTCATCCAAAAGCTAAGCGGCAAGTAATTTAAGAAATATGCTGAAATAATTGAGATTTACTAAGCTGATATGCCCTGCAAATAAATTTTCAGCATTTTAAATAACGACGTACAATAAAACATTTACTGGGTGTTCCAAACAGACGTTTAATTTTAAATATCCCGTCACTGTCTTGACTTATCCTGTAACTACTGGACGGATGACAAGTAAAAGCTGGCACCACGAAATAAGCCCCAAATCGAAAAATGAAATAAGCCCCAAAAAATTTTATGAAATAAGCCCCAAATTTTTAAAAAATGAAATAAGCCCCAAAAGAAATGAAATAAACCCCAAACAAAAAATTTGAAAATTTTTTGGGGCCTATTTCATTTTTTGATTTGGGGCTTATTTCATTGGGGCTTATTTCGTGCCACCGTAAAAGCTACGCCATTAATAAAAATGAAAGGATATGCAATAAAAAACTCTCAAAGAAAATTACAAAGTATCTTTTATTTTAAAGTGAAATTTAAAATAATGTACATACGAGTATTTAAAATATTTTTATTAAAATCATTTATTTTGTAGCTCAAAATCAATCCGTGTAAAATATTAAGATTAAGCAGGATATTGTACTTTAGCTTTAGTAGTTTGATTTAGTTATCTATAGAGTTACAATTTTTATGCAGAACTAAAATCTGTTTCGCATCTCTTCATGTATTCTTCCTGATGTTGAAAAAACTTCTTCGCTTGTAGCTGAGCTGGATGATACACACAGTATTTGTTTAACCAATTTTTGCAAAAACTTAAAATTTTTAAGCCATGTTCGTCTGTGTGAATGCGAATGAAAAAACGAAAGAGAATTCCAGATTTTAGTATTTTAAATTTTAATCGCACTATTTCCCATAATTAATATTTTACTTACATATGTATGTACATATTTAGTAAAATATTAATAGCTTTATTTGAAAGTACATTGATTATTTAGGGGTATAGAAACAAAATTTCTATGCGCATTTCACTGTTGCTAATGCAGATCATCAGGAAACTTAAACCAAATATTTCTTAGAACAACTAGAGATATTACACATTGAAGAGCGTCGAAATATCGATTCATTTAACTTTTACAAAAAGAAAGGAGAAGAGCTGTCGGGATGTTTTCAATTTAAAACAGTAAGAACTGTTAAAGGAAAAAAAGCAATTCGATGAAGGGGCATCCATCAGCCGAAACACACAATAAGTGTGTTCGAGTACCCAAAAGCTTTTACAAATTTTTACTGCATTTTACGAAATTGCGTTCGTTTACTCGAGTTGCAGTAAATGAGAGCACAAATTCAGAGCGTAAAGTGACAGTTCATGACTGAGAATTTACAAATTTTTATTGCAGAAATTTCTTGTAGTAAAATTTAGTAAAACCAAAAAAACATATGATTCAAAAGGTAAACAAACAAAAGTAAGAAATAAAAAAGTATACAATTTGTGAAAAGATTACTTAAAAAAAAAAGGAAAGTCTGAAATAAACTAATATAAAATAATAAGCAAACAATTATTTTTAAACTATTCATTCGTTAAACATGTATGCATATGCCTTTTAAAACGAAATAAATGTTGTAAAAACCATTTACAACCATTTTCGTTGTTATTTTGTTGGAGCTGTGAAAATGCTAAGTATATGGTTACTTAGTACTGCACTTGCTTCTAAGGTAGTCAATAGCCAATAAATTTGTCAATAAATTTGATCAGACACAAATTAGGAAAATCAAATAAAATGAAAATAAACACATGGAAACGATTATAGAAAATAATTTGTTTATATTCTCTTAAAACATTCTTGTTATAATAAATATTGCATCGAGTACCAACAAGAAAAAGAGTTGAGCAGTCCAAAGTGTAAAAATATTTAAACACTATATTGATTTGCAATCACCTGCTTCCTTAATCTTATAAATTTGTAAAATTTTTCCGTTCGCGTACTTTTTTGGGCAACAGATTTTTTTTAGAGTAAATTTTTCAATTTACTCAGTAATTACTCATTTATTGCATTTTACTGCAAAAGTACTTGAACGCAGCTAATATGATACAAATAGTAATTTTCGTATAACTATACATACGAGGGTGGATTGATATTGAAGCTACCTGAGTACGAAAAAAATTTTTTTTTTCAAAAACCA
This sequence comes from Gymnocheta viridis, assembly GCA_956483585.1. Lineage (NCBI taxonomy): Eukaryota > Metazoa > Arthropoda > Insecta > Diptera > Tachinidae > Gymnocheta > Gymnocheta viridis. The sequence continues at coordinate 18,695,490 of OY101443.1, forward strand.
TTTCTTTCTCAACATAGTCTCCTTTTAGCTCAATGCACTTAGTAAGACGATATTCCAACTTTTTTATACCATCTGAATAATACGATTTTGGAAATCCCTCAAAATACGCGTTAGTTTCGGTAATCACTTCTTCGTTTGAGATGAATCTTTTTCCTGCGAGCTATTTTTTCAAGTTTGGAAACAGGAAAAAGTCACTAGGAGCTAAATCTGGACTATAAAGTGGATGATCAACCAATTCGAAGTGTATTTCACGTAGTTTTAGCATCGTATTTAATGCTGTGTGAACCGGTGCGTTGTCTTGAAGAAAGAGCACTTTTTTCTTCTTTAAATGTGGTCGTTTTTTCTTGATTGCATCAATCAATTGATCCAATAATGCACGATAATACTTTCCTGTGACTGTGGATCCTTTTTCAAGATAATCGATGAACAATACTCCGTGTGCATCTCAAAATACAGTGGCCATAAACTTGCCAGCCGATTTCACTGTCTTCGCCTTCTTCGGAGCACTTCCACCAGCTTCCACCCATTGTTTCGATTGATTTTTGCTTTCAGGTGTGTAGTGGTGGACCCACGTTTCATCAACAGTTATTAATCGACGCCAAAAATCAACAGGATTACGCTTTATCATGTCGAAACACCGCTGTGAAGTGGTCTGTCGAATTCGTTTTTGTTTGACACTGAGCAAACGCGGCACCCATCTTGCCGATAGCTTTTTCATAAGCAAATGTTCATGCAAACACGTTCATATGATATGTTTACCATTTCAACAGTCTCACGTAATTTGACTCGGCGATCATTCATAACGATATCGACGATTTTCTTGATATTTTCTTCAGTAACCACCTCTTTTGGCCTTCCTGTTGATGGTATTGTTGCAGTGCTTGTTCGGCCGCGTTTAAATTCAGCAATCCAATATTTTACCATGTAATCTGACGGAGCAGACTCACCGTGATGTTTATCGAGCTTCTCTTTTGTCTCTTTCGCCGTTTTCGCTTTCAAATAATAGTGTTTAATCACTGCACGAAATTCACTTTTTTCCATTTTTCAAGAAACACAAAAGTTGCTTACTTTAAACGACTACAACAGTAGTAGTTGTGCTCCATGCTTGGGCTGATCACCTACAGACCCTCTTTCTTCGAAATCATTCATTACACGATAAATAGCGCGTTTTGTTGGCACTTTGTTTCTCCCAAAAATTTCACGAAACTCTCCCATTGTCACATTAATCGTTGATTGATTTTGATAAAATATTTTAACGATTAAAAGACGTTGATTTTTCAAATATTTTTTCATAATAAATTTGCCGAGTGTCCACTTTACGACTGCCAAATATGAACTATCAAGACTAATGTTGTTTACAAAAATGGCGGCAAAAGAAAGTAGTATACCTTCCCGGCGGACACGCTGTATATAGACCACCTGAAAACCACAACAGACAAAACACATCTTGAATAATAAATTTAATAATTATTTAAGTATCCCCTGCACAAATTGTAGCGGAGAAAGATCGTTTTCAACTCTTTTTAAGTGAATAAAAAATAGTTTGAGATCATCTTTATGACAATACAAATTGAATAATTTAAGTATTTTATCAATAGAATCGGATATCCTAGAGAAACTAGATAATAACGAAATTATAGCAAAATTTGCTCACAGCAAATGCTGCAAAAGGCATATTTAAATTAATATTTAATGAAAATTAATACACATATTACTGATCGAGGACAAATTATTTCCTTTTCATGAATTGATATAATAAATACTTATTTTTAAAAAATCAGTTTGCCATTATTGTAATTTTTTTAATAAAGTTAGTTGAGCAGTTCATATGAATACAAGTTTTTGATGCTTTTCTTTGCAGTATTGCCACACATTCCTGAGAATATTTTTTTGTGGGGACCTGGAATATCCCCGAAACGATGGTCATTTCATTCTGTGAAACTCTGTGAAATATTTATTTAGTTGTAGAATGTTTTCATAAAGAAAAACTGAGTTTTTAAAAGTTCTTATTTTATCGAATTATAATAAGAAAATAATTTGGCCACGAATAGGAATAAATTCATTTTCATTGCAAAATTAAAGACCGAACAAATTTTATTTATTTTTTAAATATAAAACTTATTAAACAAACAATATTTAATTTAGTAAAAGTTAAGTTATTAAATATTTAATTTGCACATATTTATAAAACATTTTGAGTTATTTTCTTTTGAGTAAATAAATAAATATGAATTTAAGTTTTGAATTAAAGAATATTTAAAAAAAATAAAATTTTTATAAAACTATGTTTACAAGAACGAAACATTTCATTTAGCCCGTGGCGCTCCAACTTAGACAAAGCCAGGATATGCGATAGCTTATGAAATTTTTAGAAAAATCAGTATAAATTACTTCTACTTGAGTGCCATAGTATTTATCAAGCTTTTCTTTGGTTTCGGTGATGGTTTTTTACTTAAAAAAATAATGTTTAATCCGGCCACGAAATTCTCTTTTGCTTCATTTCCGTTCAATTTAACGAGATTGTGTACTTTCGGTCACAGAAGCAAACTAATAAACGCAGCTTCCTCGAAATTCAACAGTAGCCTAGTAAAGGACCAACCAGTGTTGGCTTTATAGTTGGAGCTTTGGAAATGCAGAAGTTCACGGAATTATCAAACTACCCTCGTATATTTGGATAATCGAAGAAAGAGATAATAGCTTAGTTCTTGTACTTGATAGCTTGTAATAAAATGTATAAATTTTTACGAAATGTTAATAGATCTCGTTGAGTTTACATTCAAAAATAATACAAGACAAAAATATCTATCATCAATTTACTGGGAATAATAATAATAATATAATTAAATAAATAAATAAATAAATAGAAAAGGTAGCAAGTTTCTTTGGATGTCTATGCACAAATGTTAAAACTGTTAATATTGTACTTTTTATAAAAAGTATAACTAATAATTTGATGTGACTGATGAATCCTTTTAACCGCTCCCATCCCTGTTTGCTTGCCCATCAGCCACACGGTCAAGTTTTTCACACAAATTTCTATTAATGGCAAAGTTTTATGGTATGCCAAATTTATTATTGTATTATTTGCCATTTTAAGGGCCTTTCACACTATCATACAAGTCTTAAGATTTTCATTGGATTTTGTGTGAAAGAAATCTAACGAGATTTGTTGCGACTGTCAAAAAATCTAACGTATCATTAGATTTTGTTTTTGCACTATCAGATCCCAAGTAAAATGACAAATATGAGTAGAAAATAAACGGCGGCTGTACAGTTTTAGCAGTTAAAGTATATATGTGCCCTGCACGAAATGTCAATAGTGAAATTATACTGATTATCTATTGACGATGTCACCAGCATTACTGACATATTATACTCCAACTAATGTTATCTGCTATTGACATTTAACACTGGCTTGTCCTACGAAATCCACCAGTAGACTGTGTCAATACTGACTAGGTAGTTCTTTTGGGACCAGATGGAGAAAATGTCAATAGTAAGATTGTACTAACTCACTATTGACGATATCACCACACTGTGGGAAATGTCTTTATCAAAACTGTACTGATTCACGCTGTCAACATTACAATTATACTGACAATGTCACCAATACTATTTTAATTTAGTTCAAACAGGAACGAGTATTTATTTAAAATAGTATTCAAATGTAAAATAAGGCATAAAATATTTTAAGTCTTCTTTGACGTATAATTTTCTTATTGTTAAATAACATAAAAAATACTTCGTTTCGTTTTAAATCAATGATTTGATTTTAGTCGTCAAACATTTTCTGTACCTACCAAAAGCAAAAGACAAAAAAAACCATTTGTTGACAGTGTCACCAAAAAGTCACCATAATTGTTGACAAAAATATTTACATGTACACACTTAACTCCATGATTCCTTCAGGGTATACACTATAATCAAAGTACAACATTAAATAACACAAAATTTCATAAATTTTGAGCCTGTGTAAGACACAAAAAAAACAACCCAATCAGAGACGGCACGCTTTCGGCGGATCACGTAAACGAAAAATGTGTTTACAGAACAATATACATATATATGTATACAAACACACACACACATATCCACATACTCAATATTATACTTTTCAAGATTTCTGAATTATTTGCAAAAAAAGTTTTTGAATTTATAATTGTTTTGCTGCAGCTTCAAAGTTTTCTTCATTATTTATTTTTAGGCATCTCAAAACTGAACATTGCTTAGACGATCGGTCAACGGCCCAGGCTCGAGTACAAATGCAAGTTGTATCACAACTAGAGATGCATTTGCAAAAAGAACGTGACCGTTTACAGGCCATGATGCATCATTTGTATTTAACAAAACATTTTGTTATGCCTGAGGAGGCGCAGACTCAAGTATTTTTTTAATTGTAATAACTTCTATAAAAACATACGTTATTGTGGCTTTTCTTCTTGAAACACTAGGAAAATATTTCACATATCCGCTACAAAAATGCCATACGATCAGTGTCTACCACTCCCGATTTAAATAAAACCAATAATAATAACAATAATAGCAACGATGACTCGGACGGAGCAAGTGACCTGCAGTCTCTGCTTATAAATTCCGGCAATATGAGTGCAACCAGAAAACGAATATGTGATAAAAGTCCATTGGCATTAGCAGGTGGTAAGTTTTCCAATCATAGAGAAATGTTTTCATTTTCACTTATTAAAATTCGTAATAATGTTTTCCAAATATTCAGCAATCGGAATGAAAAGTTTTCCTTTTTCTTTTGTTAAAATCTTGTTAAGGTCTTCCATATATGCTGGAAAGAGCAGGACTAGATGTGCAACAAGGTATCTTCCTTCACAACAGTTTTTTTTTATTATTTTAATTTTTCATTTAACAGCCAAATTACAATTGAAAAATCGCTGTCGACAAACCACATAAAAATTAATTGCATTAAGCGTTTTGCTGTGGTGAAAAGGGTAACGCTTTATCGTGTTTGCCGTGAAAAGGCCAAGGAAAGTAGCTTACGGTTTAGGCAAAGTAACACAGAATGAAAATTGAATGGACAATTTTGTCAATTGTCTGTCCTTTAAATGTTTTTTCTCTCCCATCGTCATGTTATGAATGACATATTTTCTGTTATTTTCGAAAAATTACCGATTAAGACCTCCACATATGAGTTTATCAGGGCTGTCATAGAATCCAAGTCGTGTTTGTTATCTTCGAAAGCAAATAAAACCGATATTCGTATCAGCTGTTGTTTACATTTGTATAATTGTTTACAATTTTAATTGTATATATTTTTTTTTAAATAAAATATAAACTGTTTATTGAAAATATTAAAAGTATTGCAGTGTTTTTATTAAGATAAAAAAATAATTAAATAAAATGAACACTGCTGTTGTTGTATATTTGCCCAAAAGCCCAAAGAGGCCCCCCTTATATCGAGGATGTCCACCAAACTATTCGATTTCGTCGATAGCGGTTATTGTATCAATTGTAACTTGGCTGTAAGTTTTTAAGCAATATTTCAAAATTATCGAAATTTAAAGGGGACATCAAGTGAAAATTTGTAAGTAAAACACACACAAAACAACAAATACTAAAATATTTTAGTTTTTTTGAGAATTTGTTTTGTTTTACTTGCAAATATTAACACTTGTGCTTTGCGTTTTATAAAGCAAATATCGGTCCAGGATTTCATTACTAAAATTCTCTATTAGGAATCACATACATACCTCGTTTGCTTTTTTGAGTTTTAAAAAGCTTAAGCAAAAATTGTATTTTCGAATTGCGAATTCATAACAGGTGGACTTGATGGCCCATAGCTGATAACTTTTGTTTTTTAGTTTTATTGAAGGCGAATGTCAAAATTTATTTATTTCTTTCGTTTAGATTCAAGCTGTTGAAAATTTACAAAAAAAAATTAAAAATTTAATTGTAAAAACAAAGAAAATTTAAACGAAATTTTAAATAAAAAGATTAAAACATATACTGCTTGTTCGTTGATATCGAAAGAAATATTTCTTTCGAATTTTTATATTTGAAACAAAAACAACTTTTCAAATTTTGTTTTTGTTTTAAATGAAATTATACGAAAGAAAATTTTCTTTATTTAAAAAACGCAAATTTTCGCAATTCAAGCAAAGGTGAAATGAAAAATATACATCAATATCTTCTATTTTTTTAGTCGTAAGCCAGCCGAACTGAGCCAAAATTTTAAAATTCTACATAAATTTAAAAATAAATATTTTAAATATTTAGAATTTTTTTTAATGTTTTGATTAAACTTCAGCTTTATTTTCCATTTTAAACTTTAGAAATTATTTTTTTTTAAACTAGAAAATATTTAAAAATGTTAAAAAACACCTGCACTCAACTATTTTTTCAAGTGGACTGAAGACTTTAATGCTGTAATGTTAAACGGTAAATTGCAATTTACAAAAACAAAATGCATTTGTGATTGCTCTGATGTGTTTGCTACAACAAAATTATAATCGTAGACCATGTAAAATATTTAGTTTTGTCCAAAAATTTGAATTTTGGGACTTTAGTGGGATGGTAGGGTCAATAATTGATCAGCGGATCTTTAAAACATTTCCACACAACAGATTTCTTTAACAAAATAATATTTGTTAAATATTTCAAGGGATTTATTTAAAAAAACAAAACTTAAAAAACAAAACTTTTTTCAATAATTTATTTTTTCGCCCCAGTAAAATATTTTTGACAATGTACTTTGATTTTACAAAAACCAAAATGTTTGTGGTTTTTGTAGTGTTGTACTTGTTGTAGTATTAAGTTCACCTGTTATGAATTAGCCTTTATTTTAACAGTTTTTAATAAAAAAAATTGTTTACTCTTTTATAACAAATTCCAAAAATATGTGATGACAGCGGTGCAAACGGCATTGATCTGATTAAATTTCACACTCACTCTGTCCCGCGATAACATTATTGTTCGCTGAAATTCCAAAAGAACAAACAATCTATTATAGTAATTTGATTTTATGGGTCAAAGTTCCTTAAGGTACGTTTAGATTGATGAAATATTCGACTGAAAACATCAAATATTTCTTTGCCGTAAATTACAGCTGATTTTGAGCAAATAAAATTATTTGCCGGCAAACAAATACTTGTCCAATGTGAACAAAGTGAGAATACAAAAAATTAAATGTTTTAATAATTTTTGAACAAAAATTTATTTGATCTAAAATTTATTTATTTATTTATTAAGAATCTAAAATTGTTTTTCAAAGAGTTTCAAAAAATGTTTATTTGTTGAGAGTCTTTTAAGCTAGTTTATATACATGAATTCCGCTGGTGCTAGTCCCAAATCATCAGTAGACCTTAAACCATATTCTTGAAAAGTTTCAAACCTCTAATTTTATACAAAACATTTTAAAAACTCAATGAGAATTTCTTTGAAACTTATTCAAAAACCCCAACAGAGAAATTACATTCGATATGAATCTTATTTATTTTCTTTACACCTTTATACAATTAGCCATCTGCAATGGGTGACACAAAAATATTTTATGTATATGGAAAAACTTAAGCTCTTAAACTTTAAGAATATAATTTAAAAAATACACTTATGTACATAACTACATATCTAAACTATGTATATATTTTACCAAGTGACTATATTTCAACAAAGTTTTGGGAAGCTTAATAGCTTGATAGTTGCATTTTAAGTAGAGGTTATAGTAATATTGATGATTCGGGGTTTGTCTAAAGAAAACTAAATAAATAGAATAAGAGAACACCAAACACGTTTATTTTTCAATGAGTTTTTCATTTATACCAAATCTTTCCGATACGGGGAACATCACCAAAAAAAAGAGTATCAAAGTACCCACTTTAGCTAACTTTTGCCTAAATAAGAACACTAAGGGCCAGTTTTTGACTTTGAGATTAGAGATTAAATTAACCTTAATCTTTATCTGTGGTTTATGGGTAGTCGATTTATATGGTTTTGCTTGCTGGTTTAAGCGACCAATCGTAGTGGTTTAATCTTCAACTAGAACTGTCACATATACATGCTTAACATAAACAGTTTTTGAACAATTAAAAACAAAGTAAAAAATACCGAATTTTAAGAAACCCAAATAAAAATCACTTATTCTAGTGGCGAGGAAGATTTTAGTGATTCCGAACTATATAAAAACCTTATTCCACCTCACTAGTTGTGAAAGTCGCCGATATTCTTGAATCCACATTCATGTCACTTGTAAAAATAGTTAATTCATTCAACACTATAAGATTGTAAATATGATCAATTCCCCGCATTTTCTTTTTCTGTAAAAAAGAAACCGTGTTGCTTTGATAACAAATTTGAAAGTTGCAAGAAAATGATGCCATTTTATGTTATTCAATATGGTAATTCTACAGGCTTAAGCCACCGCCAAAAAACATTATATTCATTTGATACTAGATTAATTTAATTGTCAGATTAGCTAATTACAGAATAAAATAAGTTTTAATATCAAAGTCAAAAAGTGGCTCTAAATGTTTAATAAGGTTATAAACTGTATGCAAAAATAATTCTTCAAAAATATAAAATACAGAGTGTTCGCCAGGAAGGTATACTACTTTGGCTTTAAATTACCTTTTTAGCTCTTTTTAGCTTTATTTGAAACGTGATTTAGCTTTATATTATTTTAAAATCTGGTCACACAACTTGGGCTTTTATGAATTCGTATGACGACATGTCTTATTTTAATTTGCTGCCATTTCGTCGATATCGAAAGAAAATTTTCTTTCGTGTAATTAGATTTAAAACAAAAACAAAATTTTAAAAGTTGTTTTTGTTCCAAATGTAATAATTCGAAAGAAATTTTTCTTTCGATATCCACGAACAGGCAGTTAAAGTTATGTCGGCCTTTAAAAAACACCCTTTATACCAATTCTCTTTCATTATTTAAAATAATTTCTATGCGCAGTGGCACTGTCTTTAAACTTTTTGGTGGAGTTGTAAGTTGTTCAAATGTTGATGGTAATTTTTTTATAAACATTTGCTTAGAAACATATTTATTATGAAATTAGCAACAAAATGAATACAAATTACTACTCGTACAACAGGTTAGGAACTGGACTTTAACTAATAATTTTATAGTTTTAAGTGCTTTCTTTTGGTTCACCTTGTTATAACAACAACAAAAAGAAACCTACGTAAACTGCTCTTCATATAAATATATTTAGAAAAGTAAAAGAAATGAACTCACCTGCTGAAGATGACAGTTTTCATTCGCGCTATTTTAGTTTTTATATTTCATTCTTCAATTTAAAGAAGTTCACATGACCGCACACAAAAATAATAAAAACACCACTCGAATTGATTTTTATCTTGGAACTGAATTAATTATTCCAACAAAATATTATATTTTTAATTAAAGAAAATTAACTACTTCACACACATTGACAGCACTGAAAACTGTAGAAGGTATGAGGACACGAACAAAAAACAATCACAAAAGCAATCGGCTCTTATTAACACAAATTAATTGAATTCGTGTAAATTTTCCATTTATTTTAATTTTTTTAACTAAATTATAATTTAATAAATTATTTCACCATGAATAAATAACACCCATTTTATTCTATTTAATTTTATAAATATTTTAAAATTTTACCATTATTTACTAAAATCGGTTTAAGAAAACTGCGCAGACCTTCCAACTCAACGAAAAATTCAAATAAGGCACAAATAAAAGCAACAACAAAAAGTTAAAACTGCAAACCGTATTTGCCGAAGAATTCTATAGAACAGAAAGCTTTTCCAAACAATTCTGAGGATTTGATTGGATGTGGAATAAAATAATCACGGACACAAATCAATAACAAACAGAAATATTAAAAAAAAAGATGCAGCACGCAGCTTTTAACCGGCTAAAGTTGGAGCTTAATGTGTGTCCGCAATAACAAAACGCTCTATACTTTTATACGAAAGCTTTTATTTTGTTAACGAAAAATGAACTTAAAATATTTGGTGGGAAACGGATAACGAAACAAAAGGAAATGTTTAATAATTTTTCGTGAAGTTGGAATTTTTTATGCATTTTCTTTTTAGCCAAACAATTAATTATGTTATTTGTTCACAATAATTTATCTTTATTACATTAAAATATTTATTTATATATTTAACACTTTTAATTTGCATTTTTTACACTTTTTCACCATTCCTTGTTTTCAATATGACACCGATAAGACAAGCCACACGCGCACGTCCGTCACAAAGTCCGCAAGTATACTAAACGAAGTAAAATTGCACTCTCCGCAAGCATCAAAACAGAGTGACCGTTGAGAAATTTCGAAAAGTGGCACAAAAAAGGGAATTTGTAAAATAAAAGTGACACCATAAAGGGAATTTTTATTTTAAAAAAAGGGGCTAATATTTAAAATCGAAAAAATTCAAGCTGAAAATACGATTTTAAGTATATATTTTATTCTATATTCATAAAATAATCAGGTATGTGATGGGAATCGCTTTTGAAAACGAAATAATTTTAAAAGGAATTTCTTTTTAATACACTTTTCAATTCAATTTTTATATTTGTGATGAAATTCCTCTTAATAAAAAAATATTTCTACAATATTTGCGGTAAAGTACTTTTCAATAAAGAAATATTATTAAGAAACACCTTTTAAAATGGCTTCGTTTTCGAAATCGATTCCCATCACATACCTGAATAATTTTTATTTGCCAGTAATAATTCAAAAACATATCGAAAACATTCTAAAAAAAGTTAATTGTTGTTATATCTTTTATAAGAATTTATTAAAAATTTATAAATAAAATAACAATTCATGATTATATAATAAAATCAGATATTTTGGTACTTTAAATAAGTTATTTTTTGATAATATGTGTGTGAATTTATATTTTTAAATGTACTTATATATTTCTTGACAAAGTTTTCTGTCGGACTACAATCTTTCCCAAGTACTAACATAACTATTTGGCAATTTATTTTTCATTAGTGCTAATTTTGAAAAAATATGCGATTAGTTAATTTGTACGCCGAAAATTTATATGCATTAAAAAATAAATGTTCATCAAATGCATTTTTTAAAGTATCAAAAATTTTCCGGATTTGTAATTGTGAAAATATATATTTTTTACTCTCTAATATCTTATACTCACTAATAAGCCCTTCTGGATAATTAGTGTCTTCATTGATTCTTAAAAAATTTTAAATTCAGATATCGGCGCGCATTAAATTGTTTGTCAAAAATGTCAATTCTTGATATTATTTTTTAACTACACAATTTTTGGTAAAAGTTTAATAAACTGCATTTAATTTGAATTAAAGAATGTTCGTGGAGTTTTTTTAGCACATATTTTACTTTCTCCTTCATGGCCAATTTAAATGTTACTGACATTCTTAAAGTATAAAGAATTTTTATAATCCATATTTTCAAATGTTTAAGTGTTCTCTTCTTAATTTTTTTTAAATAATTTTAATAAAATATTTTTTGTAGAAGAAACAATACTCGGGAAGACTAAAGACCGAGGCACATAGAATCCGTCGTACGTTATACGTTGCTTTTTTCAACTGACATTAAAGTACAATTAGTACTTTGTTGGTGGACATTAAATTAGCTTGATTTTATTAAAGTACACATTTTCAATGGAATTCGGGGATATTCTGGAGTTTATTTTAATTGTAATTTTTATTTAATTCTATTTAATTAAGTTTTGTTACCACACAACACAAACAGCCAAATAAAAACGGAGCAAAAAAAACTGATAGTTGTCGAAGTACTCAACGTACGTTAAAAGTTGTCCAACTTTAGTAATTTAGGTTAACGCAGACGTCCGGAATGTGACAAAACTCATAAGAAAACCTGTATTCCAACTTAGTTGTCCGTTGAAAAAGGCAACGTGTAACGTAAGACGGATTCTATGTGCCTCGGCCTTCAGTTTGAAAAGTCTTGTTTAATTTGTTCATAGTTTTAAGTCCATACGCCAAAACCTTTAAATAAATTTTATAAACGATTGCATGACAAGTATTTTTTTTAGTTTGCAGCAGATGTTTTTTTGAAATTGCGTTTGAATAAGAAAGTCTTGCAAAACTGTCCATTTTTCTAACATTCTTGCTGCAACGGATTCAAATGATAACCATCTAGTATCGCTCAGTTGTAGCAGTTTATGTTCAGGTACATCAAAAACAGTTTACAGTTCATTAAACTCGTTCTGCCTTTTCGATCTTTTAAAAACATTTCTTAATAATTGCTGAACTTCAATATTCATGAAAAAGTATATTGAGTTTGATAATTTGGAAACAAAATGAGAGACAGTTGTTTATTCCTTATAAAAATTTCAAACTTTGTTGCAAACACATTTTAGCTTTCAAAAAGACAGAAATAAGAAATAAGCTGTCATAAGAAATAATTCTTACACAAATTAATTAATTAACACAAATGATAGATAGCATTTCTGAAAAGAAGCAAAAAGGGACAAATTGTAATAAAAAGTAGCAGATTTAACACATTTTAAAACTAAGAGTGACGCGAAGGTAAAAAAAGTAGCAAATCGATACTTTAGTGGCCCAGACGGTCACGCTGCATCCAAATAACTAAATCAGGGGTGCCAGATGATTTAGTTGAAAATTTTAATAAATCGTTATTTGGTAATCAAAATAAAAAAATCGACAAATCAAAAATACCCATTTTTAAATACAATGAAATACATTTTTGGTGCTTTTTATGGAAATCGCTAAAATTTTTGTTAAGAAAAAAGAGCAATTCACATAAAATAACTTAAAGTTCGATAAAAAATAAACGTTGTATAAATAAATTGTACTCAATTTAAAATAAATTATATTTACATAGTTTTTTTCTTTTGGATTAGACCCAAGCCACACTGGCGTCTTTAAAACACACGTTCCTCTTTTATTTTTATTTAATTTGAAAGTTTTAAAATTTAAAACTATTGAAATTGAATGTTGTAAATTTAAAAAATTCCCAATTTTGTTAAAAAAAAGTAGAAAGTTTAGTTTTTTAAGTTCTTAAAATTTATTTTTACTTTTTTTTATAGATATGTATATTAGGGGTATAACTACTTCCCATTTTTACAAATAACAAAATGGCCCTAGCATAGTCGAACAACAGTCCATTGAAAACTATTAAAAAAAATGATATTAATTTTTCGTGGTTTTCCAAAAAGGTCACCCACAAAACGCGGTAAAGTTGGAAAATTATTTGTACCTGTACATTTAGCCAAAAACTTACACACATTAAATTTTAAATTCTCGTCCTGTAACAATTAAAAAACTTTTTAACTTTTTTTCATTTATTAATAAAATATTAAAAATTTTTATATTAAATTCTTTCCTTTAGGGATTTTAGAAAATCGCTTTTGTGGGTGAGGTTTTTATTTTCAAACGACCCAAAAAATTGTTTTCGTAAATAATACAATATTCGCTATGGCGTAGTGCTACGGTCGAAATTTGGTTATACCCCTAATGTACATATTTGAGTTTGACATTTTTATTAATTTTTTTAATATCAGCTTCAAAACAATTTGTTGTTGTTTTTACACATATTTTCTACAAACTTCTTACAACTACAGTTGAGCTGAAAAAAAGTCACCCTACGTAACAGTAAAGTATAAAAGAAGGCGTGCGGCACTCGGGGACTGCCGCGGCAAAGCTATTGCATAGCATTTTTTATCAACTTATGCAATTATAATTATTTATTTATTTTTTATTTATACAGCATTTTTTTTTTCTTTGATATTAATTCAAGTTACACTTTTTGAGCGAGGAGAATTTCTTGATTCGGTCGCCGCGCTCAAAGCCCGCGATAAAAGCTATGCAATAGCTTAAAAAACAATCGGTTGATTTTCGAGTTATTGTAACACTTTGATATTGTTTTCATTTATTTTAATGCAGATTTAATGTTCTTTAATTTTTCTAGTTGTTCTAAAAAATATTTGGGTATAAGTGACCTTATGACCTGAATCGCGCAAAGGAAGTAGCCCTCAATATTCGATTTCAATTTGTTATAATAACACAATTAATATATAGAATATTAATTTTGAGCAGAAGTGCGATTACATATCAAAAGAAAATATAAACAATTTTAACTTTATTGATTTTTTTTAATTTAAATAAACTTATATTCATTTCACTTTGACAACGTTGTCAAACTATTTTCTTCTAAAAATAATTTATTTTTTCATAAAATTGTAATTGAAGTCTAAAACTTATAAATATATTACTATAAACTACAATTTATTTGTAAAAAGTTTATTATTTATTGAATTTTATATTATTTTATAGGAATTGCTCTTTTTTGTTAACAAAAATATGTACAATGAACTCGCAGAAACGTGAACTAATTTTTGCCAAGTCTGTTTACGTTTTCAAATTTGTTCATTTTAGCGATTGTAAAAATTTTAGAGCAAAAAAAGCACGGTTTACCATCAATTGTTAGCTTCTAGCAAATAAACCAAAACCAAATATTCAAAAATGGATTAAAAATTTAAAATATTTCGTTTGTTTATTTTCGCTTTTAACTTTATTTTAATCAGATCCATCAGATGCGGCTGGACAGAAAGATTTTCTCCTATAATTTTAAGCAGTCGAATACCATATCTTTGTTTAAAATTTTGTAGCCATCCGTCGCTACCTTTAAATCCTCGATTGCTTTCATTAATTTGTTTATGAATTTGTTTGGGTTTCGCTTTAAGCTTCAGTGCACTTGATGACATATTTTATTCCTCATGATAACAAGACATTTATAGAGATTTTTCTTCATTCGCGGGAGCTCAGATGCGCGCAATTGCAAATTCCTGAACAACAAAATATATTTTTTTAATACATTTTTTTATTGCTTTGTCCTTCTTTTTAATTGAGCAAATAGCAGATTTTGCCCCTTGATATTTCGTGGCTAAATCAGTTACCATGCAACACTTTTGCAAAAGGTCCACAATATCTGTTTTGTCTTTCAAAACTGTAGTATTTTAGAAGATATTTTTTATTTCCTTTCATAATTTATATCTGTATTTTAGCAAAATAATATGTAAGTAATTCTTAACTTATCCGTTGAATGTTTAGAGATCAAATGTCATACAACAGCTAATTCAGAAGAGGTACAAAAATACGTATGCATGTACATATTTGTTGAAAGCACTCCAACGTAAACATAAAATACGTGTACGTATTCTAATTTGCGGGGGTCCCAAAATTAAAAAAGAATGCAACAAATACAAGGAAAAAAATCTCAGAAATTTTTGTTCGCCTTTTAGAACTGTTAAAATTTGTTCGCGTTTTAGAGTAGAAAATGTAAAAATAAAAGTGTTTACGTTTCTGAGATGTTTATGTTAACTGATATTCACATTTTCGCGAGTTCACTGTATTTAAAAATGGTTATTTTTAATTTGTCGATTTTTTTATATTGATTTACAAAAATCGATTTTTTTTAAAATCAGTTGTTTTTTACCAAAATCATATGGCACCCCGGAATCAGTCAGTCTCATGTTTGCGGAGAGTGCATTTTAGTTAGTTTCATGGTAGAATAACACAGGTGGTGTCGAAGCTGCATCAACACTGCTTTTAGGTTCGAGACTGTCGAAAAGTACAAAAGAAAATTGGCTAAATGGTTGCATTTTCTGTTCTATAAAGAATTTCGATTCTTTTCCTTTTCTTATTTGCATTTGAAACAAATGTTGAAGAGTGCTTTTTTAGTAGTTTGAGTGTGTGTAAGTAGTACACAATCAAATTTCGATAGATTCGAACCAAAAAAAAGTCCGTTAACGCTTCGCTACTACCTGTATTATTCTACCATGGTTCGTTCATTAGTATACTTGCGGACTTTGTGACGGACGTGCGCGTGTGGCTTGTCATATCGGTGTCACATTAAAAACAAGAAATGGTGAAAAAGTGTAAAAAATGCAAATAAAAAGTGTTAAATATATAAATAAATATTTTAATGTAATAAAGATAAAATATTGTGAACAAATAACATAATTATTTGTTTGGCTAAAAAGAAAATGCATAAAAAATTCCAACTTCACGAAAAATTATTAAACATTTCCTTTTGTTTCGTTATCCGTTTCCCACCAAAAATTTTAAGTACGTTTTTCGTTAACAAAATAAAAGCTTTCGTATAAAAGTATAGAGCGTTTTGTTATTGCGGACACACATTAAGCTCCAACTTTAGCTGCTTAAAAGCTGCGTGCTGCATCTTTTTTTTAATATTTCTGTTTGTTATTGATTTGTGTCCGTGATTATTTTATTCCACATCCAATCAAATCTACAGAATTGTTTGGAAAAGCTTTCTGTTCTATAGAATTCTTCGGCAAATACGGTTTGCTGTTTTATCCTTTTGTTGTTGCTTTTATTTGTGCCTTATTTGAATTTTTCGTTGAGTTGGAAGGTCTGCGCAATTTTCTTAAACCGATTTTAGTAAATAATGTTAAAATTTTAAAATATTTATAAAATTAAATAGAATAAAATGGGTGTATTTAAGGTGAAATAATTTATTAAATTATAATTTAGTTAAAAAATTAAAATAAATGGAAAATTTACACGAAATCAATTAATTTGTGTTAATAAGAGCCGATTGCTTTTGTGATTGTTTTCTGTTCGTGTCCTCTTCCTTTCTACAGTTTTCAGTGCTGTCAATGTGTGTGAAGTAGTTAATTTTCTTTAATTAAAAATATCATATTTTGTTGGAATAATTAATTCAGTTCCAAGATATAAATCGATTCGAGCGGTGTTTTTATTATTTTTGTGTGCGGTCATGTGAACTTCTTTAAATTGAAGAATGAAATATTAAAACTAAAATAGCGCGAATGAAAACTGTCATCTTCAGCAGGTGAGTTCATTTCTTTTACTTATCTAAATATATTTATATGAAGAACAGTTTACGTAGGTTTCTTTTTGTTGTTGTTATAACAAGGTGAACCAAAAGAAAGCACTTAAAACTATAAAATTATTAGTTAAAGTCCAGCTTCTAACCTGTTGTACGAGTAGTAATTTGTATTAATTTTGTTGCTAATTTCAACCTAAATATGTTTCTAAGCAAATGTTTATAAATAAATTACCAGCACCATTCGAACAAACTACAACTCAAACAAAAAGTTTAAAATCAGAAGAGAATTGAAATAAAACTAAACAGTCTTATAAACAGCCTTATCAAATTTTTTTAACAACATTTATTTAACATCTGCCGTACAGAAGTGAATTCGTGGTGTTTAAAGTAAATCTGTATCTAATTTTACTGCTTATTATACAGGGTGTACGGCGGGAAGGTATACGTGTTACGGAAATCAGCGAAGGATAATGTTGGAAATCGTGGGACATGTCATTAATATCATTAAAACTATTTCATATTATATTATTACTTTAAATTACTAAAACATATTTATTTTGTAATTTTCTTCCTTTTATTTTTTGAGTACAGAAATCCAGCGAAATAGAGAATTTTACAAAAACGCTGATGTTCGTCCACCGTTCACATATGCTTCCTTAATTAGACAAGTAAGTTAACGATTTCGAAACAGTCGTAAACGACAGATCTGTTATGTTACAAAATAAATATATTTTTGTAACAAAAAAAAATGTCCTTAAAACATCGTTATTATATTAAAATATGAAACGATATTTGAGTTGTAACAAATGAATTTGTTTTAATTATTTTTAAGTCGATTATTGAGTCACCCGACAAGCAGTTGACGTTAAATGAAATTTATAATTGGTTTCAAAATACATTTTGCTATTTCCGGCGCAATGCTGCTACTTGGAAGGTAATTAGAAAAGTCTTTCACGTTAAAAGAAAATATTACAAATTTATTATTTTATATAAATTAGTGGCACTATTATAAAGTTTACTAATTAATAATATCTGAGGTTTTTTTTTTGTAAAATACAGAAATTTCGTTTGATTGTTTATTGAGAAAACGTTAATTTTTATTGCAGTTAATAACATACATTTGTTATTTTAGCGGTGCGCGATAATACTTTTCTATATCTTTGACAAAACATCTGACAGGAATAGAGATCTTGAGTGGTTGAAAAAATTAGATTTTTGTGTGTCTATTTCATTTAAATATTTTTCTTAAATTTTTCATTAAATACAGTAGCGAGAAAAAATTGCAACCGGATTCCATATGCATCCCATTAATCTGTTACTTTGGGCTTTATTTTCTACAATAATTTTTAATTAATTTTTATTTTTGTTGCTTTTTAAGAAAATAATCTCTTGGGTTAAAGGAGAGAGAGAGAAAAAGGAAGTGCTAATAATTCAAAAAATATTCTTAATTTGTGGCATAGCATTTGTTGATGTTGTTACCGCTTTCATTCTGGATCAGTGATGGGCAAGGCGATACTATTGTACTTTTTATTGATACAATTTGCTTTTGAAAAAGACCGCGATATTCCCCAAACTCATTTCTACGCGTTAAATAAAATTATTTTCCAATAAGATTTCCCATTATATGTTCATGCAGTGTTGGTGTCTCTAGAAAGAACAAACGCACCGTAAGCTGTTCCAAAAAGGCTCAAAAGCACAAAAAAATTACTTACAAAAAAGGGTAAAAAGCACCGTAAAAAATATTTTAAAAATTTTAGTTATGCCAAAAAAATATTAAGCAATTTATAAAAAAGTTAAAATATAATTTAAAGTTTTCGCTTCAAAATAAATAAAAGACTTGAGATCAAATAGCAGAATTTATTAACATATTAATTAAAATAAAATCACAATTCATTTGATAAACGTAAAAACACGTAACAAAACGAAAACAGTAGTAAAATAAAACTTTTTAAGTATAAAGAAATACCTTTAACATCACTTTTTTTCTAAACAACTTAAAAGTTTTGGTTTTTTTTAAAGATATAATCATGTTGCATGAAAGGAGCGATGTGTTGTAGTATACAAATTTCTGTAAATTCTAATTAATAAGGAATATGTTAAAAAAGGGAATTCAAAGTCGAATGAAATTCATGATAGCATTTCAATCGATTGTTATTTCATATACGTTTATTTTCCTATCAAAAATATACATTTCGTCTTCGCAGTTGAGAATTGCTACAACATGTATTTTATATTACAAACTGTATTTAATATGCAGCAACGCATTTACTGAATTCAAAGATAAACGGTTTTTAATTTTTGTTTTAAACAAATTCATCAAACTGAATGTTCTTGCAACATCAGCGGAAAAGATTCATGTTTGCTCAAAAAGTATTATTTGGGCTTAAAAGAAGTAGACAGTTTTTGTATAAAAAAGCACAAAAGGCACTGTGAGCAATTGAAAAAAGCAATGTAAATACCCGCTTTTAAAAAATGGGCACTTAACAAAATTTCGCGCGTATGAAGAGGCAAAATATATAAAAAATAACCCGAAAAGTAAAAATCATAGAAAAGAATTAAGAATATTAAAATTTGGAGCACTGTTAAAGGAAAAAAAATCATTTGCTTTCTTTATTATTTATATTTTTATTTTTATAACTTAGAGCTCACTCTTGGAGCTCCCAAGTGTAAGTTAATAATTGAATCTTCAATACTAAATACATTAGCTTATATATTAATGATGAGAAGCTCTAGACGACTTGAATGAACGTTGCCTAGAACTTCACTCAAAATCTATATTTCTATTCTTATAATATATTTATTTTATATTTTACCAGGCAATCATAAATTTTAGACAATACCCAAAACCTATGATTGAGTGGCCTCTTAATATTAATAATTAAAGTGTGGGAAACCAAGAGACATATGATCGTTTAGTTATGTTAAACATCAGTTTGAGTTCTTTCAGTTTCCCAAGGGGAATGTACGGCGCGTGACTTAACAGTTTCTAAGGTCTTTGCGAGTGCACACCTGTATGTGCCAGCAATAGATCTTTTAATAATTAAAACACAGAAAATCGTCCAAGTGACTTATGCAATGGCCACCGATTTAAACACAAGGTGTCAAGTAGCCGTTGCACAAATATTTTGTCTGGTATTTGTCAATGTAATTGGACGCTGTGTAGTTTTCGGTACTGTAGACTGCAATGGTTTGCTGTTGGTTATAGTGACTGCTAGATTACGCTACAGCACCAGTTTGAAACACACGGTGATCTATAGGTTGTCAAAGTAGACTACCACGGCCATGGGAAACCTTGTTCGCTTCATAGTTTTTACAAATACTATTTGATTTAAATTTTTGTCAAAATTTAGCCATTTTTCAAAAACTTGACATTGATTTTTTTTTTCACGACAACATGAATTGAGATCAATAAAATTTTTTTCAGCATATTATCAAAACCTGAGTTCAAAATTATACAATATTTTCTTTTTAATTTTATCTATGCTATTGGGAGCAAAGTCAAGGTCAAAAACAAAAATTTAAAAATTAAAAGTCAAAATGTCTTTGAAAATATTAAAGAAATTTTTGTGAAATAAAATTAAATTTCGGTGCTTTTTATGGAAAATTAAAAAATACTAAAATTTTATTTTCTTTATCTATTAATAAGCTTTACAAAAAATCAAATAATATTTTTAAAAGCTATGAAGCAAACAAAGTTTTACATGCCCGTGGTAGTTCAACCTTGACACCCTGTAGCCCACTGTATGTTTCAACAAGTTGCTTCAAATTTAAATATATTCAAATATATTCTATGATTCTTAGATACATCATTTTGTAATCGGATAGCAAGTTTCAAAGATACAGATTTACTACCCTTTTTTTATAATTGGAACCACTGTGCGTTGATTCGTCTTGTTCAAAGCCGAATTTGGGGTCATACGCAAATTAGTTGTCAGTTTTTTTTATTCTAAAACTAATAGTTTTCAAGTTTTTTTTTTGTTTTTAATAGCAGTTGTTTACATATTTTATCTTCTAAGGGATTGTGTTGCATTTTTTCTCGCCAAATTTTTAATAAATTTTTTTAATTATTATACAAAATATTAAGTTAACAGAAAACCGTGTTATTGGATTCTGTTATTAGTAGTTTTGAGTCTCGAACGCATATTGCTGTAAGATATGTTGCATATTTTTGCTCGCTACTGTATACAAATCTGCATGTATGTATGCATTTGTAAATTTGTTTATTTCCAGATGTTTTGTAAAAATTTCTAAAATTGTTCATAATGCGAAAAAATTGTTGTATTAAAAATATGTCGGTAGATGACAAGTCAATTCAATATGTCCTCATTTCAGCTGCGAAAATGTCTGAAGTGAAAACCTGATTAATTTTAAAAATTATAACTGGGCGGCAAATTACGGCATTCGATATCGAACAAAATTTCCATACAAATTCAAAAAATTTGGCATGAGATTTCGATCGATATCGAATGCCGTAATTTGCCCCCCAATCGGTAAGTCATCGTCGCTGAAGTCTTCATTAAAACAAATTTGCATGGCACGCGAATGTAAAAAACTGCAGCTGTAAATTAGCTCTCCGATATAATTTCAGTAAATATATCTGGAAATTATTATGCCGAGAAGAATCAAGCGAAAACTACTGTATTAATTAATTAAATTTTAACAAATAAATTGGAGCGTTCAGAATACTTATGAGCTGCAGTCTTTTTAAACTGAGAAGTAAATATTTCAAAAAAAAATTGTATAACATGCAAACTTTGCATTAACTCTCGTACATATCGAAACTTTAGTGATACGAATTTAATATTATTTTTTCAAAGCAAACGCAATCTGTGAAATCTTTCTGGCTGCAGAAACACCCAGGGTCTTGGCAGGAATCGAACCTGCGTCCCTCAGACTAATAGTCTAGTACACCATCCACTAGCTACTTTTAGTCAGTAAATAATTTTCATTGTGGTATTTATTTATTTGCCTAATATATATTATTCAGCCAAATGGATTACAATATTCTTGCAGGCCAACAGTGTATAATCTTAGTCTAATAATACATTCAATAATTCCTTATTCTCTAAACACAATTTGAAATCCTTATGAGATATAGAAAAATCTAAATTAATAATAATATTTAACTAATTTAAAATGCTCAAAGCTCGTAACATTGGCTCATTCACTGCGTAATTAGTATTATCTGCAGTTACAAAGAAAATATTATGAGACCTGAGAGATCTAAAAGGTATACAAAAGCATATCAGATTAAATAGATATTCACAGTCAGTGATATCATTGATTAAATTAAAAAAAAAAACATACAAGATTGAAGTGTTCTTCTCAAGTAAAGTGGCTTTAAGCCCAATCGCAGGCAACGAGCATAATATGAAGGTGATGATAAGTCCACCCGATTACCACGAAGAGCGAATTTCACAATTTTTTTCTAAATTTTCTCAATTCTATTTATATGAACAGCATAGAAAGGGCTCCATACAAAGGAACAATGTTCTAATTTAGAACGAACAAAAGCAGTGTATAACATTTTCAATGTCAAAGGATCTTGCAGTTTCTTCTAATATATGCACACGCAGAACGCGCTTTAGGTATTATATAATCAAGATGGCACGTGAAATTCAACTCACAATCAAGCACTATGCCAAGATGTAAAATTTTAGTGTGACAACTTTCAAATTTTCACCACACAATTTTTATTGGGAAACAAACCCTGTGATTACGTAAATTACACCTACAAAAAGTCATTTGGTAACATTTATTTACATATATATAACGATAAATCATTAAGAGAGCACCAATTAGACACATCATCGATACACTGTTGCAAAATAAGAACATCACTGTCTGAATGAATTTCCTGAAAAATTTTTTAGATCATCTGTATATAACAAAAAATGAGAGTCTGAAATAAAATTCGTTATATCATCAATAAAAAAAAAGCAAAAAAAAAACAATAAAGGGCCTAATATGCTGACCTGAGGTACGCCAGAGGTAGCAGTATAATGCATAGACACAAAAGTTTCCACTACAACTGTATATATTCTATTAGACAGGTATGACTAGGGTTACCACCTTTTTTTTTGGAAATAAAGTACATTGGTTATAAAAGGTTAAAAAAATAAAGTACACAACATCAAAATAAAGTACAATTTAGTTTTCTTTATTGTTAAATTTAAAGGCATATTTTTTATTGCTTTTCGCAAGTTTTATCAAATAATTATCATTACTAAACAATTGCACAGCATCATTACAGTCTATATTTAAGTTAAAATAAATTAAAAGTTCATTTTTTATCAGATTCAGAGACGCTTTGTTTCTTTCGTCGCGCCATTTGCTATTCATTACAGAAAAAACTCTTTCTGTAAATGCTGACGTGGCAGGGATAGATAGTAGAAACGAAATTACTTTGTACAAATTCAATAAATTATCATCAGTCTTCTTGAATAATTCTCGCCATTTATTTGCAGTAGACAATTCTGCAAAACCCTCAGAACTGTATATTTGAGCATAAATTTTGTTTAATACCACAACTTCTCCATAAAGTTCATCCATATTTATTTTAAGTTTCTGCAAATTTAAATTTTCAATTATGTTAACAATATTATCAAATTCAATATTGCTCTTTAAATTTATATTGCTAATTGTAAATAACCAGTTTGTATTATTGAAATCAAACCATTTATGCAGGTACTCTAAGGCTTTATCAATAAATAATACAAAATTCATGTGAATTTCTCTTGTCAGTTCCGTTGAAGACAAAATTTTAATTCTTTTGCCTGTTTCATAGCCAAAAAAGAGATCTTGTTTTCTTTGTGTTAGTCCATTTCTTAGATTGACCATTATTCCATGAATATCTAAAACTGTTATACAATTGCCTTCTAGACATTTTATAGCTTTGTTAAATAAATTTAACATGTGACTGCAAAAATGTAAATAAATTTCAATCATATCATCATCACCCTACGGCTACACCTAACATAATAAAAAGCAATTTATGTTGAGTGGAGATATGGTCTTCAAAATGAATAGAGAATCATATAAAAAACTTTAACAAATCGTCATTCAGAAAAAAACTATTTTATTCCGTTCATTACGACCTGATTAAAATAATCCGAATTTGTTTTTAATTCAAGATAAATCAAACCATGCGAAATATAGTACTTTCGCGTACTTTATTGTTCTAATAAAGTATATAGTACAACTACTCGAAATAAAGTACAATACTATATTATATAGTACGGGTGGCAAGCCTAGGTATGACGTCAAAAAATTGAAGAAAAAAATTATAAACAAATGAAAGAAAAAAAATTTAAACATTGCACTTTTATCTTTAAAATTTTTTTCTTTTATTTGTTTTTAATTTTTTTTCTATTTTAATTATTTTGTTTTTTCTTCGAACTTTTAAATTTTCCGATACAAACAAGAAGAAAAGAATGTAGCGTAAGAGAAAATAAAAATTTATACAAATAAATCAATATATATTTATTTGTTCTTAATACGAAAAAAAAACAAAAAAAAAATATTATGGTACAAAAAGAAAAATAAAATCAACCCTGATTACAAAAAACAGACGTCTGTTAAAAATCATCATGCGAATGCAAATGATTTTTGGAAGCAACAGCAGAAGAAAATTAAGAAAAACAGACAGACGCTGCAAAAATCTTCATTCAGGCATTAGGAGAATAATTAATTCAGATGTTTGACATATTCTAAAAGATTCATGTGTGCTGACTGTGCCACCCGATTTTGTGTATGTTTTGACAGCTACTCAGGTATTTTTACAACAAATATTGTACTTGAATAAATATACTTTGAATGTATGTGTGTGCCAGCTTTTTAATAAAAAGAAAAAAGCTTATTAGGTTAGGTTAGGTTCCATTGGCAGCCGTGATCAAGCACAGCTCACGTGGGTCCATTAATTAGTTCCCGTTGTGCTACCATGTTGCACCGTCTCCCAAGAGTCCTGTGTTTTATTTGGCTGCTGATATTCTCACGCAGCCATCCGGTTGATTCAATGAACGAGTGGATCCTGTTTAAATAAATATTAGAGAGACAAGTTTTGTCCCCAAGCGTTCTTTGACCGAATAGTTTAAGTCTTAGATCATCGAATGCCGGACAATGACAGAGAAGATGTTCCGTCGACTCTTAAAAAGCATAAATTTTGTCGAAAATAAAACATCTGCGCAAATTGTCTTCACTCATATTTTGATTACAAAAGGATCGAAATGTAGGGATTTTTCGGCTACTTCTGGCAACAGTGGCAGCTATATCTGAACAAAAATAGTATGTATGTATATAGAAGTTACTCGACCCCGTACAGGATAGTCTATTATTTAGGTTCACTGCGGCCTCTACGCAATGGGTGGGCTGCACTTCATTGTTTTATTGTTATTACGGTGAAATGTGCTGCAATGAAATCAAAGAACTTATTACCGAAGCTCCTCTCATGTTATTGAATACAATAAGTTCTTCATTAACAGCACATCCATTTAGGGTCGATTAGTCAGTGAATCGCATTGCGCTTTTCTTGGCTGCACTGTTCATATGCGGAATAAACTCCGTGCAGAAGCCTCCTCCGACGCTTTCTATGTTGAAAGTTTTAAATCGAATGATCATAAACGCTGCTTCCTTTATTGTTCTTCCCATGACCAATTGTCCTAGACACAGCACAATGAATGCATGCCTTGCATGGGTGACTGGGGGGATCATCCCATGTTTGCACAATCTCATTAATGCCTCCTCTAATTTCATCAATATATTCTCCTCGCAATACATTGCGGTACATTTTCTTATTATTTCTCAGTAAAAGACTGTAACTCATAAAAGCAATTCAATATACAATAACAATTTTAAAACTAAATTATTATTTTATTATTAACCAAATTTGCAAAGGTCGGTGAATTGAATAAACGAAATAAAAATAAAATATTGTAGGAATTTAATATTTTCTTCTTTCATGCAAAGAATTTATAAAATGATATTGATTATTTATTTTATTAAGAAATATTTAAAATCCTACAAAGTTCTCGTACATATTATCAGGCATATCACAGAACTTCATTCCGATTGAAAGTTGTTTTAATTCCGCAAATGGCTTTTTCCGAACGAAAATAATGCAAATTAATTTTGTGAATGGAAAATCACTTTTTTGTTTTGTTTTTAAAGTGCAATAAAAATGACTTTCACTTTTAGAAGCAGCAAATAAATATTGTGGTGCCATAAATTCTGCAAATAAATAAAAATCTCAAGCTGAACTTTGCGTTTTTAAAACAAGTTAAAGTTTGGGGTTTAAAAATTTAAAATTTTTCCTCCTGAAAAATAAAAGTACAAAATAATCGGAATCGGCAGAACGTGAAATGAAAATAATCGGTACTGCATGTTATTTCCTGCATTCGATTCCGAATGGAACGTGTGACATGCCTGTATATATTTACATTTAAGATATATCTATATACATATGCATACAATTTTAAATCTAAATATTTTAAAAATTATCTGTTGTAAAGTTGCAATTGTTAAGGTTCAGTGTGTTCGGCAAGTTGAACTTTTAAAAATGATTGAAGCAAATTAAATGAAATTTGTGTGAAATTATCAAGTTAAAAACGACAGCGCTGAGCCTTAAGAACATTTTTAATTATTTTTGCTATGTATTTTATCTTCTCACTATTTATCAATTAATATTAAATACGTGACTGCATGTGCATGTTTAACTTATTAACACGTCTGTATATACATGAGTATTTACGCACATCTTGTGTACAAAAGGGATATAAGTACCATTTTCCGTTTTTTAAGTCCGAAAACTTGCAAAGTGTAGTCAAATAGAAGATAAAGAACTTTTCGGTTAAAAAGATCACGCACCGCAAACGTAGTAAAAATTTTCATTGAAATTGTTTTCCAATATAATATTGTTACAAAATTCAAATGTAGATTCAAATTTAACGAACATAAAAATATAGCGATGATTAAGCCTTTCATTAGAAATCACTTTCGGTGAGTGATTTTTTTGATCATAAAAGACTGTATTTATTATTTGCTATGCCAAAATTTTGGCTAAAATAATTTACTTGTATTCCTAATGTACACTCATTATCAGAGTTATTCTTAAAGCACAATTTCACTGAAAGTAACTTAAATATGTGAAACATTGTATTAGAATGCGGTTAGACACAATTTGTCGTTGCACAAGTGTTTTATGAGGGTTGAAAATGTTAAGGGTGCTGTATGGACAGTTGATGAACTGGAGTTTTACAAACGTCGACCACAGCGTTCAACGACAGCTGCTTCGGCTGCCGCCGTTGTGTTTTCATCATCTTCAACATCATCGTCATCTGCAGCGAATGCACCATCATCATCCTCTTCACTTGTAGGCTTAATGAACAACAGTAATGTTTTCGGCTTTG
Source organism: Gymnocheta viridis (assembly GCA_956483585.1). Classification (NCBI taxonomy): domain Eukaryota; kingdom Metazoa; phylum Arthropoda; class Insecta; order Diptera; family Tachinidae; genus Gymnocheta; species Gymnocheta viridis. Next base: position 18,722,695 of record OY101443.1, read on the forward strand.
GGTATGTTCACGTCTTCCATAACACCCTTGACAAAACATTAAAAATGATAATTTAATATATTCTTTTTTTAAATTGTCTCTTTTTTAACTACTAAAATTTTAATAATTTTTTTTTATTAAAAAAATATAAATTTTTTTTCATATTTTTTAATAAATACTTTTTAATTACTTATAATAATTGTCTTTAGGAAAAGTCAAATTTATTTGTTGCCATCATCTCAGCAGCTTATTATTTTCCTTCCAATTAAACTGTCAAACTCCATATTAAAAAATATAGAAAAAAAAACATTTCTTTTTTTTTGTCGTAATTTTTCTTATTTCAGCCATTGCAATAGAAGTTTTTAATTTTTAAATTTATAATTGTAAAAAACATATAAATTTATGATGAAACTGAACAAATCTGCAACTTCAGGATCAATCGCTGATGGCCCATAATAAAATCGACGGCAGTAACTTCAAATTCTCTCTCATTATTGTTTGATTTTCTTTTGTTTGCATTTTTCGTATGAAAAATGTATGTGACTTCAAAAAACACTTTAAGATTGTTGAGAGAATGAGTGTCTAAAATTGAGAGTATAAGAAAAAACGCTGTAAAAATAAAATAGATTCTATTTCACGACCACATTCTCTGGCAGAATTTTATGTCAAACTGTATGGAAAATATTGTTCAGCCTGGAGTTGCAGTTTGTTCTGTTTAATCATGTTGACAATTGAATGAAAATCTTTCAATTCAGTTTATGAAGTGTGTGATCAACAATCAATTGAAGTGAAAGACTAAATTGACAACAAGACTAATTGAAACGTGTTTGGGATGCTTTACCGATTCGCTTTGCTTTAGCTCAAGGCAAATTCAAATTCACTGCAAGGTGGTGCAAAGAATCTATCTGATTATTTTTTGCTAGTTTTATTTGAAATGCTCTCAAACTCCATACAGGAGAGTAAACAAATTATATTTGGTTTCTATGTGGAGATTGACAACTTCGCATACACATCGAATTCACTATTGCAAATTAAGTGCGGCTTTTTTAAAATGTCTGGAAAATCCATCTGATTAATAAGACAAAATTTTTTCAATGTAAAATGTTCAGTATTTAATAAGTGTATTGCTTTTTAGCATCATCACTGGGCTTACTACACCTTTGCTTAGCCAGGCCGCTCCATAGTTTATTACGAACGATAGCATCGAACGATTATTCAAAATTCAAGTATGTAACACTGTGTGTAATTTTTTAAGTCATGGAAAAATAACCATATAAGGACACCACTACGTGATAAAATACCAAAAAAAGAAGAGCCATGTCTCCCAGTTTTGCCCAAAGTCATGCACTTTTTTTATGGGCCCCCAAAGATTTGGGGCCTCGGTGTCATTTTTGCAAAATACTGATCATTTTCTCAGGCGCATATCTTGCAAATCGTTCGGAATTTTGATTTACTCTCTGAGGCAAAGTTGTAGATCTTGTAATAAAAAATAAAAGTTGTGAACATATAAAATGAAAAAATCTTCATCTTCAAGAAGAAAATCACAAAAAATTAAAAAAAAAATTCGATTTTTTTTTACATTTTTCCACTGCTTAGGTCCATAGGCAGCAAACCCAATAATCTACTGCCTAGCCACCTCAGCCTGCTGCACTGTAGCCTGGGACAGTGACACAGAATGTGTTCCACTGTCTCCAGCTCCTCAGGGTCCTCACACAACCCGCAAATATCCGACAAGTCTGATCCTAATCTCACCACCATCCTGTCAATCAAACAGTGGCTCGTGATGACACCTATCATGGTCCTGACGCAGACCTTATTTCTGCCCAGGAGCAAATCCGAATCGGACTTACTCAGTGCTGGCCATATCGCCCGCGACACTCCGCAGTCCATTCGGGTCCACCAGGCCCTGTTAGTTCTGCTCAGATCCCATTCTCTAATCCTGCCGCAAAAGAGGTCTAACGCCCTCTAGACTGTCCTGACCTTCTATTTCTGAACCTAGTCTTGCTAACTCATCAGCTATTTCATTGCCGGTGATGGTACAGTGACCCGATACCCGACACAATCTTAGTTCATAAATCTCTAGGATTTCTCCCAGAGTCCTCCTACAATTATCTACTAGCTCGGAGTTCACGTGCCAGCTCATGAAGGCCTTAAGAGCCGCCTGGCGGTCCACATAAATAATGATATGACTTAGTTAATCCTCCGAAAAAAAACAAACAGTTGAAAAAAGTCATTTGGAGTTTTTGTCGATTTAGCTTCGACGAGCATATTTTGCAAGTGGCCCCAGTCATCACTATCATCAACGCCGTGTACTTCGCACTGTACATTAAACAAGTGTGCACCCACATGATTTAGAGATTCCCTTCACGTTCTTTGAAATTTCCATTGAAAGGAGGAATTGCAAATATACCGATACTTTTTAAATTATCGTTAAAGTCTTCCAAATTTTTCAATATTTTAGCAACTTTAAGTCTATATAATAATAGCTATAAGAACTACCCAGAGAGCATAGAGTCCCTTACAAGAGACATGAATAAAACACGCCTATTGTTTATATTTTTATACTCGTTTATATATTGTCAAACTAGAACAGATTAAAATTATTTAACCTGAAATTTTGGGAAAAGTTCGAAATTGTTGAACAATGTAATTGTTTAATGCGTACGTTCACATGTACGAGTATATGTATTGTATCTTCCGTGACGTAAAAAGACAGGAAATTAATTTGTACCGTGATATCGTCAAACATTGACTTATTCCAAAAACGGAAAACCGCGCAAACTAAAAAGCAAAAGCCATAAGATTCTACAAAAAAATTTAATTCAAGAAATAAAATACGAAAAGAAAATGTATGATGATAAACTTGTGTATGAAAATGAAATTCAACATCATGAATTCAGAAAATATGGATTATGGTTGTGAACACTACGAAGGAGCAATAATTTTTGCAGGACGACAATCAAAAAGAAAGATGGTATAATTTTTAAATATTTAACAGAACATCATTGAGAGTGTAAAATTTAATTGTTCAATTCACAAGCTCAGTCGTATGGCTTAAGAGGATATTTGTTTATGTGCTTGTGAACAGACAAAAGTTGTTGTATCGTCATTTTGTCGTATTTTAAATGTCAATTCATTGTGAGTAAATAATTTATGTCGAACAACAAATTTCTTTTTATCAAATAAAAAAACACGAAAAGTGAAACTGAAAAAAAATTAATTAATTAATGCCTTATGAATCAAATATAATTTCGATATGTTAATGACTGATTCATGTAAGTGCATCTTTATTTAATTTACTTCCTCCACAATGGTCGATACTCAATTCAGTTAATACCATGAAATTAAACCAGATATGGGACTTCCAATTTTACGCGAAATAGTTAATAAATTTTTCGCGGCAAACAATTTTGATTAAAAAGGTTTGCAAATCAAGTATATATTTATCACTAAGAAGAATGTATTTTCTGGGTTTACTTATCACATATTTAAAAGATTTTTACAAATTAATCTAACAAATAGAATTTTTCCATACCTGTCCTCAATACAACCATTTTTAAAACAAATAAAATTCAAATGTATAATTATAACACACTATTGTATGAAAATTACCAACAACAATAATACAATACTGTATAATTAGACGATTACACAACACATACGACGTTAATACGAGCTTGTGAATTGAACAAATATAAAAAAAATTTTATCACATCAGTTTAAAGTCAGATTGAAAGTTTTTAATCCATGGGCAGTAACAAAATAAACTTATATAGGAATCCAAGTTGCGGATTTTATTAGAAAAACTAATCGAAACTAATTGTCGATTGCTTTTTCTATAAATGTTCACATTCATTTACTGTAGAGAATGTCTTTCTAACCAGCTTTCCTTTATTAAATATTTTAATCATAACATTTACTCTTTTTATATATATTTCATATACATATTTCTTTGTTACTTATATAATATGTGTAGTACACAAATCTTTTCATTACTTTTATTATAAAATATATACTTATGTAATTAATAATTATTTTATTTACTAAAAAAAATATATATATTTTCTTATACTTAAAAATTCGATTAACTGATACAAATATCGATAAATTATTTAACCGAAATGCCAAAAATTCCGAGATTGAACAATTGTCTGAATATTAATGTTTGCTTCATTCAGTTTATGGTAAAAAGTATCCACTTATTATTTAGTATTCCTGCAGCATACAATAAATTTAGTGTAATTTGTCAGTTGAAATTTAACAAACAAATAAATCAAAAACTCAACTTGGTTTCAAAAAACAGACGTGCTTAAGTATTAATTCAAGAAAAGAGTTTTCCTTAAATAAAAACAAAAAATTCGAAAGGAAAATGGTACACGAGATAAAACTAACGTGTAACAATGGGTTAATTTAACGTTAATTAGTGATGATGGTAAAATTTGAATATTGATAGTGGTGAAGTTTTGTTTGCTTTAAAAATTGAATTGTTGTGGTTAGCTAATCTATCCATTTGTTGTCCTCCAATGGAAGAACTATCACATGTTAAATCGATGAACCACATTTAAAAAGTGTTAAAAATTCGGATTTTATAAATTAAAAACATTATTTAAAACATTTTTTTAATTTAATTATTAAAGATATTCTGGAATGTCATGGAAATCGGTCTACTGAAAGTTGACTTATTTACGCTTTTTATTGTTTTGTAACGAAAAAAAAATATTCGAATAAAATATTTCAAGTCTGAAAAACAATGAAAGAGCAAAATAAATCAACTTTCAGTAGAATTTATGTTTGAAATCGGCGCCGATTCGAATCAAACGATTTCTATCACATACCAGCTTGTATATCTAAATTTATTATTGCAATAAAAAAATTTTTTTTATATAAGAGCATATTTATACAGATAAGTGAATTCACTTAGCAGCATTATTTATGCTGCTATGTGAAACAATATAAACACATTATTCTATATCGAATGTCATAACCTCAAACTAAGGAAACTCAATCGAATCAGCTGGATATCGAAAGCGACGATTAGACCCAGCTCTATTGTTCGTCGTGTGCGGAGTAATGGTACGCGAACAAATCCCACGCACAAATCACTCGTGTGCAGGCAGTTTTAAATATTCTCACATGCATGTAAGTTTTTTGACGTTTCACATCATAAGATTATTGTGATCAAAATATATTAAAAGCAGGTAGTCTTAAGTGATCAGGTGATCAAAATTGTTTACTTTTAATACAAAATTGCTCAAATAATTTTCGTTTTGTATTTACTTAACTGAATTGTGTTTCCTAAAAAGAAAAATATTAAAAATTTTCAAAAGGAAAAGAGAAAAATATTAAAAATGAAGCAATTGTTTGACTTCCCTAGAAGGTTTTTCCATAATTTTATAATTAAAACAGCAACTTTCATTTGATTTTAATAGATCTTTGAAATTGATCAAACTTAAAACAGTTTCTACATGTAAGTGATTTCAATCTTTGCTTTTTACAGCATTTTGTGTTGAAAATATGTATGTGTTCAACTGCTGCTGACGAAAATTGATAATTCTCCAAAAGCAATACGTGAAATATGAGGAAACATTAGTTCATTCATTTCGTTCTTAGTTTTGGCAACATTTTTCCAAAAATTTTAAACATTTTTTGATTTAAAGTGTTTTATTTCTGGCGGATCCGCTAGTGTACGGAATTGGGAATCAATATTTTCATAGTTTTTTTCTTCGTTAGAAAATAACGTTAACAGTAATTGTATTATACTATTTATTGGTTGTAACAGAGAGAATATTTGCTGGAGTAAAACTATTTATAATTTTAATATTTTATTTTCAAAACAAAACTTAGTTTTTAGTGATTCGTAAAATTTTAAATAAAAAGATGTTGCGGCTTCTTTAAATTTTTTCATTCAAATTTAAATTTTCCCCTTGACATATTATCCAAAGCATTCTTGTAAAATGTAGTACTGAATGTCCTGGGGTTATTAAGCTATTTTTGAAATGAAAAAGTACTGAAAAAAGTTCAAAATTTTTCAATACTGGTCCATAAACATATTTCACACCAATAAGCCAATTCACACTAGACTAATTATGCTGGCATAACATGGCACCTTGTAAGCATTTTCGGTGAAGAGAGTTGTTTTTGGTTGGCATAATTTTTCAACCAGCTTCAACCCCGCATTAGCAAAACAAAACTAATACATACACAATTAAAAAAACACACATGTCAAATGAATACAAAACACTAATACACACAAGCATGCCAGATGGAGTAATCCAGTGTGTTTTGGAAAGAAAAAAAGTTAAGCAGACTAAAAATTAGTCTAGTGTAAATAGGCTCAATGAGAAACTATTCATGTGTCTAATGTCATAAATTCAAACATTTTTATTTAGTTTTCTAAAATTTATAATCTCATTGTTTCCCAAAATTAATACGAATACCGTACATATTCAGTAAAAAATTAATTATTTTTTTATTTGACTTTTTCGCCTTGATAAAATGACTGCAATAGTTGCGTTATCGAATTTGTATCCGTCATGTTACGATCGGTATTAATCGATTGCATTTTTTTCTAATTATAACTTATAATGTAATTTTAATTATTAAACATATTAATATAACTCATATCTAGTTTTTTTCGCATGATTTTTTACAAATCTCTTTCTATAAATAATTATTATATACAGAAGTGTAATGAAAATCGATCGATCTCAAAACGATCAACTGTGAAAGGAAAGCAAATGCTTTCGCTTATGTTCCTAAAATCGATTACCATTACACATCCATACTTGTATCTAATTATTTATGTATATACATCCATACATGCATACATAAGTATGTATGTATGTATATTATATTTTTTTTTTTTAGTTTTTCTATGTCGCTTATTTCATAGATTCAAATATTTTTTTCTCTTTCTCTTTTTTCATGTATTCTGTTTAAATTTTTATATTAATAAACTTTTATTAATAATATTTTAATAAAAAAAAATAAATAAATAAAACCAACGTTTATGCTTCCCAACTGGGCCTGGGTTTGTTTCTCAACAAAACGCAATGCCTCTGATTGAAAAAAAAAATATATATAAATATCAATTAATTAATGTGCAATTAAAAAGAATGCTATACGCACGAATTTGTCATTGCATAAATGCTTTGTGCGTTACGAAGATGACTTTGGCTCCTTTTGGATGGTTGACGACAGTGAGTTTGTTAAAAGGCGCCACTTGTCGAGAGGCCGTCCGCGCAAATATGAGCCGTCTTCATCGCCCAATTCAAACTCACAACAGTTTGGCAATACGATTGCCTCGACGGCGTCTAACGATGTAGTCGATGGCGGCAGTGTTGTCAACGACGCAATTACCAGCACCAGTCCAGATTCATCAACTGCTGGCTCAACGTCACGTCAACGATGCGCCAGTAGGGGCAGTAGCCTGTACCACAGATCTGGTAATAAAAGCAATTGTAGTGAAAAAAGTGGCGGTAACGACGACTATGATATCTGCGAAGTTAGCCAAAGAAGTCCAGCCGGGTGTCCAACCCACATACATAGTGGAAGAAAGCAATACTGTGGCTCAAAGCAACGCCCCCTTCTGCAAGGCTCAATAATTGGTGTTGCAATCAAAACAAATATCAATTCTCTTATTGATCATAATCGCATCACTAGTAGAACAAATATTGGTGGTGGCGGTGTTGTAGCCACAGGAAATGATCCTGGCGTCGGCGGCATTGGTGATATTGGCTCCGTGGGAAGCTTAGGCGTTGATAATAACAATGGTCCTATAAATATTGCCAATACGGGTATAGAAACAGAAGATCCCGCTGGCTACGACTTTCACTCACAGTAAGCAAGCAAATTAAAAAAACAAAAATGAACATCCTAAAATTTGCTTTTATATTACACATACTAACGTACATATGTATGTACATACATACATATGTATGTATGTGTGGAACTAGAGCTTGGGATTGCGCGGCTTTAAATATTTTTTTTTAAGTTTTCTTAAAACCATGATTCAATGTCCTACATGGGGCTGCCGACCGTACTATCCTACATACTATATGGAATTTTTGATTCGGAATTATAACTAATTGACTTTATTTTTTATTATTTCTATATTAAACAAATTAATTATAATTGACTTGAATACTAAATAAAGCCATATGCCGGACCGAAAAACAAAAATATTATTGATTACCGGCAATCAAACACAGACGGGAATTTGGAAACCATAATTGGAATGCGGCTGTCTTTCTAAACGGAGATTATTTTGCAGTTCAACAAAGTCATGTATTCTTAATCGCAACCGTGCAAACTTTGACAAAGATGGCATTCCTAAATTTATCTCTTTCGCAGCTAAAATGCAAATAAACGCAACTACCGCATTATTTAAATTGATAACGCTTTTTGTAAGCAATGGCTCAAAAGTGCAAGACACTTTCGTTTTGTAAAAAAGAAGTATTAACAATTTTTAATCGCACTTTCGCAAAATTAATATTTTACATATTTAATAAAATATTAGCAGTTTTATTAAAAACAAGTTGAAATTGATTATTGAGGTGTATACAATTAGATAGTTCCTATTTGCATTTCACTGTTTTCTAAAGCAGATCAGCAGGGTACTTTACGCAAATATTTTTTAGAACCATTCAGTCGTTAAGCAGCTCTGGGCTGAAGAACAGCTCTCGCGGCGTCGTAATTCTTTTTTAAGTGCGGTCAGGCTTGCGTGTGTTGTTTGGTCTTGGAGAGTTTTTCGTCTCGCTCGCTCTGGTTGACTGATTTGCCACGGCTAACCGTATAGTCTTGCGGTTCTTTTGTGGAATTTCGTTGACAACCACGTTGCTACTTCCAATGTCACAAAAACATTTTCCAAATACTGTTAATAACATCATGGAAATATGGTCTAGTTACCGGCGCCATTTTTGTGCAACCATATTCTGCAAATTTAAAATAATTTATGTAATAATAAAAAATAAAAAAAATTCTTAGAACAACTGGAGCATGGTAGAATAACGCAGGCAGTGCTGAAGCTACAACAACACTGCTTTTTATTGTTTTTAGGTTCGAAGTTGTCAAAAAGCACAAAAGAAAAATGGCGAAAAATTGTTTATTCACATGTGTGTTTGGTTGCATTTTCTGTTCTATAAAGAATTTTGTTTGTTGTTGAAACAAATGCCAGCATTTACATATAAAAATAAGCGTTTTGTAAGCGTTCAAATGTAAGCAAAACACTGATAAAAAGACATCAAAGCAAGGGGTTTATAATCGAAAAGCACCCAACTTTATAAGCGTTAAAATGACAATTGCAAAACATGTTTTTTAAGTAACGTAATTACACGTTTTCTAAATGCTTAAAAAACACGTATTGTTAATGAAATTAGTAAGCGTTTTAAACATTTATGTACTTTGTTTTGGGTATGTTTTTTTATTGATACATTTAAAAATTATTTTTATTATTAAATTTTTTTTCTTAATAGAAAAATATTAAATTAAAATATAAAAAAATAGGAACTTCATTGTTGCTTCATTTAAAAAATCATTATTACTTAGTATTTTAGTTTACTTTTTTTGTTGTTTTAATTTTAATACGATTTTTGCGTACTGGAAATATGACTTAGAGGCAAACACAAAGTCCTCTTCCTTGCCTCCATTTTCAGCGAAAGTTTCTGCAATAGAATTTAAATACATATGAGTATAAAAATGTAACTAGAAACCTATTAAACGTATTTCACTTACGACGAATGGCAGTGGCGACAGTGAAGGCCCTAATGCACTTCTATCTGCAGTTCCTCGCCAGGAAAAGCTCTCAGCAACGTTGTCAGTCGTGATCTTCTGCCACGCTTTCGTAACAAATTTTCTCGAATTGGATGTTGACAATCTTTTTAGATCTGCCTTCTAAAAATAGAAATGAAATCGACATCAGTATCAGTAGTTTGGCAACAAGGAATCTATGTAAATTATTTTGTGCTTCAGGCACAACCTCCTGTTCCACAATTTCACTCTGGATACTTACAGAACTTGCAGCCGCACCGTTCCATAGATGCTCAAAAATTTCGGTGCTGCTGCGCACAACACTTTTCTTCTTTTTTGCTGCAGACATTAAATAAGTTGATAATTACCTTTTTTTAATAGCAAATGATAATTAAAAGTATCAAACGCACTTAATTTAACAACTTTAAGAACAATTTCACACAATTTATTAACACAACTTATTAGCACAATTTCTAAAGGCGAGAATGACACGTTTTGCTTAAATTTATGAAACACTTGCATTTGCAAGCGAATCGTCAACGACTTTCGCAAAACTCTTATTTATGCAGGCTTGCTGCAATCTTAATTTACAAAACTCTTGCCAATATGTTGGTTGGGTGTGCTTTTTTAGTAGTGTGGTTGTGTGTTAGTAAAACCTAAACAAATTTTGGCAGATGCGAACCCAAAAGAAAAGTCCATTAACGTTTCGACACTACCAGCATTATTCTACCATGAACTGGAGATAAAGCAAATAAAAAGTTTAAACAATATCAAAGTTTTAACAAGAACTCAATAATCAACCGATTGTTTTTCTTAGGGGTCTTTGCCACAGTCAAACTTTACTTTGCAAAGTTCAATTCAGCTGAGAAAAAGACAAAATAAGATAATATTTGTGTCTCTCTCCCAGCTGAATTAAAACTTTGCAAAGTAAACTTGGACTGTGGAAAAGCCGTCTAAGATGTTTGCAGAAAATGTAAAAACAAAAACAGCTACATATACATTTTGTATAGAGTGATGCCAAACAAGAGTTTTGTGACCGGGTGCTGTCAAGTTAATAATTGGTGCTTTTTACGGGAATTGCTAAAATTTTAGTATTTTAAATTTTTAATCGCATTATTTTCCCAAAATTAATATTTTACATATTTAATAAAATATTAATCGTTTATATTACACATGAGTTACACATGCAGCCATTTACACATGGGCTACACATTAAAATAAAAATTACACATGATATGTGTAATTACACATAAGTTGACAACACTGCTAAAAGTACAAGTTTGCCTAAAAACGCAAGTGTTAAAGGCGGAGCATTGAGTGCCCAAATGAAAGATATCGAATCATTAAAAGTAGCACAATTTGCAAGCTCTAGTATGTACTGGTTATACCAAGGCAGATCTACAAGGTAGTAGCGATTCCATAACAATACAAAATTTGTTGTAAAAATAACTGAGCAACTGTCAAAACTCGTGCATAGTCGGGTGGCACTGTTAGCACAGCTGAACCTGTAACAAATGTCAAGCATCATACAAAGCTGTGGTGCTTGGCAGTTGTTACGAGTATATTATCAACACAAATTTAATTTTACCCAATTGACATTTAGTCAGGTAAATCAACTGTGTTATCGCTACTACCTTGTTGATCTGCCTTGGGTTATACTACATACATATGTATGTATGTACATAAACATATTTTTTTTATTGTTAACCTTCGCTTTACCGATACCCACCCGACTGACCATTTCGGTTTTGTTCTTTAATAACTCTCTTAATGTTCCTTCGATGTAAAAGAAATTTTGGAATCACTGAATAAATTGTGAAGTTCTCCAGAATTTTGTAAAAAATATAAGCGAATTTTATATATTTTTCACAATTTTTTTATTAACTTTTTTCAGTTTTTCTTAATAGTTAAGCAATACCCACCCATCCTGGTGGGTACAAACTAGTGTTTTTTTTTAATTTAAAGATTTCTCGCTTTCCCGGGATTTTTTATGCGGGATCCCCGGAAATAATAACAAAAAGTAATTGACAACTTAACGGTAGAAAGTGCGCGGGCGTTTTCGGTAGCAGGGCAATTTGTTAATAAAATTAGAAATAGACTTTCTGACGAGTCCATAAACGCTTTAAGCGTTTTAAAGAATTCTTTCGTAAACCAAAAAAATATTAATTATATTATTAAAGTATTTTCTTATTTTAAGAATTTAATATTTTTGTTTTGGAATTCAAACCTTGAGTACCTTTGTATTATTTTTTCTATATTATTTTATGTTTGTTTTTATTAACTGAATTGTTATGTTTTTGTTTATGTTGTTCACCTATATTTGTAAGTTTACTTTGATCTCATATAACAAAAATACTCGTTTTCCGTTTAAGCAATTTAAAAACTAAAAGTTAAAAAAATAAAGTTCCTGTGGTAATACCCAATTAAAATTAACATATTAATGTATTATTTAAACATGAGGTATGTTTTAGTAAAGGCCTACTTGTTTGTGCGATCTGCAAAAAAAGTCGTGAGTGTTCAAAAAGTATAATAGTGTGACCATAAAATGCGCTTGTGAGGCAGAGTTTCTGACAAGTCGGTCCGACTTGCAAATAATTATGAAAATTTCCATAAAATGATAGATTTCATGCGATCAGAGATGCATCTTTTTAAGAAATTAAGTTGCAGCGAAAGCCAAATTAAATCAAAACTATTTATTTTATAAATCTGCAACTATTTAGGCGCAAAAAAATTAATAAAATCTAATATTACTTGAGTGAAAAATACACATGTATGTGTTTGCATTTTTTTTGTGTGATAGTGTGTCAAATTCAATGCGATTTTTGAAAGTGGGACATATTTAAAAAAATTTCCCGGGAAATGAAAAGTTGCGGGAAAAAAGCTCTAGTACAAACATATATTTTACCTTATTAAGTTTTTAGTTTTGGCTTATTTTAATTAAAGTTTATTGTTTAATAAAAAAGCTTTGTTACATATATTTTATCATAACTAATAATGTAGTAATTAAATAACCTTATTCAGTTGTGATGACTGGGTTTGGTGGTAAATTATCACATTTAGTTCGACAGACGCTGTGCTCTACACAAATCAGCTTCTTGGATCTTACACAAACTTCCCGCGTATTTCTTCTTTGTTTTTGTGAGTAACAACTATGACATTTACCTTTCATTTTGATATGCCCAGATGCATTTCTTTCTGGAGTTTCATCGGGTTCAAATGCAGCATCCTGATGTGTAGTCGCAACTGGTTCACCTGAAAAGTATAGCTATTATATAAATTCTCTGAGTTTTTCAAGTTTTTATCTAGTATGCATTCAATGGCTGATCTTATAGAAAACCTTCCAGTAATTTGTGGTATTTTTGACGTGGTCATTATAAAAGGACGGCATGGGTCTTTACCAAGTCTCTAGTGAAAGTACCTATGCCGCGATTGGCTTACACATTTTTCACCAGTGTTTTCATTGTAAATTATAAATCTCGCATGTGCTGCTGTATCTAAAGTATTTAAAAAAAAGCACTAACGACCACCGAAATGTTGATTGCTATGTACAATACTGTGACAACATTTTATCCATGGTGTCCACACCACCCTTTGTCTGGTTATAATATAAAATTATATCTGGATTTGTGCATTAATACAACAGATTTATTTTTAGCCGGCACATAGGAAACCAACGTTGTGTGCCTTCGAAAAAACCAAATAAACTTGAAGTTACTTCGCGGTTACGAGACGCCTTAAAGTTTTCCGGAATATACCTTTTATTTTTCTTCACTGTCCCTACGACGGACATTTTCCAAGATGCCACTCCTTTGGCTAGTGAAAGTGTAGTAAAAAAAATTATCCATGCTAACATTTCTTCCAGTGTTTTTATACACCATTACTAGCTCCTTTACAACACGTTCACAATCAAGTCTCTTACATTGTTTACTTTTTCTGTATAGATTTGCCGTTGCAGGGGATAAATCGTTTGGGAGTCACAAGCCCACCAGATTTTTATGAAATACTTAGCTCACATATACGTATGTATGTATATACTTACATATGTGTACATTGTGATTCAAAAAAACAGGTCCATCTAAAAATTTGATTCAGTTTTGCGTAGAACTATATTTATTATGAAATTTTATTATAACCAATTTTCACTGTACTTTGAGAGAACTGAAAGTTCTTACAACTCGTATTAAAAAAATAAACAAAAATTATAAAAATATGTGACAAACACTCGTTTACCATTCATAAACACACGTAAAAAAGTTCAATACCACCCGTGTGGGTGTTAGTAAACGACGTACATAAAAACTTTTGGTAAAGCGAAGGTTAAAGGTTGGTAGGTACCATTTAATAGCTTTACTTTTTTCACTACTTATTTATTTATAAATTTTAAAAACAATTTCTATTTCAAAAAATTTTTTTTCATATTTTTTTTCACATTTTAAACTTAAATTTTTTTTCTGTAAATTTTATTACATTTCCAAAACTTTGTGCTTTATACTAAAACAATATGTATGTATGTATATCTATGTATTACATATAATGAAAATTAATCTGCTCGGAATATTGAAAGTGGTAAAATGTTTTTTTTTTTAACAAATATCCTTTCAATAGCAGAAGCATCCAAATGGATGTGTAAAAAACTTTTATCACACTCATTAACTTCCCTATTAACTTTTTTAAAATGCAAACTTGAAGTCTATTAATGGGCTAACAGGGCAAAGCTGATGATGTGTGCACCCAGCATACATTTTTTAGCGAATTCGTTTGGCAATTCTACAGCCAAAGTCGCTCAACAAATGAATCGAGAATCATACGTAGCGGTAACGTTGGTCGACTTACTTGGGGACCACACGTTCAATTTTTGTCTTTCAATTTGTAATACATTCACACTTTTTTACTAACACAGTCAAACTTTTTAAATTGAAAACTAGATTGCTATCAATTTCACCTATCACCTGTTCAATTTGAAATAAATTTTTGTGCTTCCTTTCAAAAATATACAGAATAATTTGTGTTTTAAAAAAATCTTATATTTTTTACAAATATTCTGCCGCAATTTAAAATTTCTAATTAAAATAAAATAATAAAATATATTTATATATATATATATATATATATATATAATAAAATTATATGTTGTGCGATGATCAATTGAAGGTGTTTTCTTGACGATGACATCTTGAAAATAAAATTGCGTGCAGCCTACGTCACAGCTATCAATTTAAATGAATTTTGATAAGCAGTATGTGTCAAAAACTTGACAGCAAAACTTGAACGTATGGCTGCAGAGTTACGTTGCATTTTGCAACTTTTTTGACGACCTATAGAAGTGGTAAATATGTCGCACGGGTTATGAAAAGAGCCAAGCGAATGTAAAGAAAATTGCTAACGTTGAAGCCATAAATTAATTTTACTGTTTTGAGGTATTTTTACGATTTAAAAAACAATGAAATTGAAAAAAAAAAAAATTCAAAAATAAATTTCTACATGTTTTTTTTATATATTTGTTTGCGTGTCTGCCCTCTACGGGTAGGTACTCCTCAAGTAGAATCTACATTACTTAAAAATTTTTTTATATAAAAATTATTAAAAAAAACTGAACCGCCTATTTTCTCGAACGACTTATTCGTGCAAGCATTTTTTTCAATAACACAACAAATCGACTTCTAAGAGCCCATCAAACAATTTGCTAAATGAAAGCAATTATGAGTTTAAAATCCAATATCATGTATTTCCAGTTTATACAACATATATTAAGCATGCACGTTGAAAATGGTGAAAATCGGTTCATAAATGGCGGAGTTGTGTTAGAATCAATATATCGTGTGACCAACTTGTCCATCCGATTTCCAGTTACATTTCTGTGTGACCAAACTGCAGTTTTTATCTTTTTTTTGGAAATCAGTCCGAAAATGGAGGATATCGCCTATCGAATCATTTCGGGCGGGCAGAGTACTCGCCTTATACCACCGAATTGCAAGCAATCCCATTAAAAAAAATAAAAGAATTTTGAAAATCACTTCACAAACGAAAGTTCTGCGTGTGCAAACATATAAAATCTGACAAACTGATAACCTCCTTCTTTTTCCATGTCGGTTAAAACCGACTTTTTTAAAAATTCCCGGTGGTAAGTCTCATCAAATAAGTGTTTCACAAGAATGAGCAACTCTTCTTATGAGGAAATTTTTACGAGTTTTACGATCTACACGAGCTTTGAGGAATTTTCGACTGAGCAATGTGGAATAATGAGTTTCAAAACATCAGAGAAGGTTCCGAATTTTCTGATACTTACGTATAAAATTATAAATTTGCCAGAGTTTTCTAAAACTTTTTCTGACAACTCATATTAATTTTCAGACTTCTCTGACTCTTCTTGCGCCACGTATTTCATTGGTGCTTATGCCGGCTATACACGAAGGAACATTAGTAGAAATATGTGTAAGAACCCTTCCTTCCTTTCCTTCAGTTCTTTGCATTTATCTAATATACTACTAAACAAACAACACGGAAAGTTGTTTGAAGGAAGCACACAATATCAAACAAATTTTATATTTGAGGAACCAAAAAATAAAACACGAATTTCACCATGAAACTTTGCTGCACACGATGGAACATCAATTGAAACACGCCCTCGTTTCTAATAAAGTTCATTTTGTCAGCTCAATAACAACCTTTTATCCATATTTTACAAAAGTTGTAAACTTTGAACATTCGGTCCAAGAACTCAAAAGAAAAATGTAAATGAGAATTATTACGAACAATAAGATCAGACAATGCGCAAACGTATCGGATAAAACTGGTTAAAGCAATTCTTATATGTATTCATAGATTTTCCATATACATACATACATAAATATATACATATTTAATTAAGAATGCATGTTTTTCATAATGTTTTACAAGTTCTTCAATTAATTAATTAACTGTTTTCATTAAATACAAAACTATGTATATTTATAAATACAGGAGCATATCGAATGATGCCATATTAAACTCACCGACTGGCAGTAAAGGTAACAGCGGCAGATATTCCCCAAACTTACAGGTAACTAATAAGATTTCAGAATAATATACACACATACACTCTAAAACTTCCCTGCAGGAAATGTCAATAGTGAAACTGTACTGACTTACTATTGACACAGTCACCAGTACTAGTGACTTATAATACCCCAGAAAATGCTATTTACTACAGACATTAAACATGTGCGTCTCATTGAAATCCACTACTGACATAAGTACTATTGACTAGGTAGTTCCTTTGGGACCATATGCAGACATTGGAACCAGTGATTCACTAGTACGTTTAAATAATTCTAATTTACACTTTTGGTACTTTTCTGAAGTAGATGTCCATGTTTATTTTTGAAGTTTTATTAAGAAAAATTTAAAAGACTAACAGCCTGTTCATTGAACACAATTAACTAAAACAACGAGTAAAAATATCAACGTTTTTCCCGTTTAAGTTCATGCAACACGAATGTGAAGTTTTTAAACAACACACGTAACAACTGGCATATTTTTTGGTCTCTGTATCGCAGCTGAAAGCAAAACGAATATAATAAATTATTCACTGTGGAAAAATATAATTAGACAAACTAAATATAAATTAAAATAAATATATAAAAAAAAATTTCAAAATAATAATTAAATGTCATACAACGAACAATTGAAAACGTTTTACACAAACCCTATTTGTTACGTAGTCGTTAACGTGTCGCCCAGTTTCGTTTTATTTTTGACGTGAACAGGCTGTAAAAGGCACTAATTCATAAAATTTAACAATAATCATAGTTTTGTAACAAATCTCCAATTTTTGTGGCTAAAGGTGCCCTTCACTTGAATTATGTCGCCGCCGCTCTTATTTTTTTAATACATTTAAAAAACTCTAAAACATTAAATGGGGTTTTTATGTACTTTCGCAAATTGAAAATATAAATATTGTGTATAACTTTTATAGCACATTTAAAAAAATAATCGATTAAAAAAACCATCGTGCCGCGGGCACATTATCAGTCAATTGCAGATGCCATGAATTTTTTTCTCATCAAAGGGAAACATAAAAGTACAGACGCTTTGATGACAATGTCTCCAAACAGTCACCAAAATAGTAGACAAAAGTGGTGACTTAGAGACACTTGTTTCTAGGTTTCCTTCAGGGTTTACTTGAAATTTACGATCGTACCCAGCTAGAATTTTTAATTTTAAAAGAGCCTACTGGAAATCTCGTGAAGAACGTTGTTGATCGTCAGCGAGCGCATTTTTTAATCGTAGAAGATTCCTTGCACGGGAGCAACTGTAACACGAACTGATTCTTCTGTGAGATTCTTCCATAACACAGCGAAAAACGCTTATATTAATCGTAGAGGAGATCGTTGGAGATTTGTGTAGCGTTTATCTAACCTGTCCTTCATAAAGCATGTCAAGAATCGTATGAGACTCATGTATCTTACAACTCGTGAAATGATCAGCCGTATGATTCTTATGTGATTCATAAAGAGAGCCTTAAAAGGCTCATTCAATAGGTGTGTTCGAGTACTTTTACAGTAAGATGCAGTAAATGAGTAATTACTGAGTAAATTGAAGATTTTACTCTCAAAAAAGCTGTTGCCCAAGAAAGTACGTAAACGGAAAAATGTTAAAACTTAGTAAGATTAAGGAAGCAGGTGATTGCAAATCAATAGAGTGTTGAAATATATTTACACTTTGGACTACTCAACTCTTTTTCTTGTTGGTACTCGATGCAATATTTATTATAACGCGAATGTTTTAAGAAAATATGAACAAATTATTTTCTATAATCGTTTCCATGTGTTTATTTTCATTTTATTTGATTTTCCTAATTTGTTTCTGATTAAATTTATTCAAAAGTATGTGATTATTTGTTTTTGCTATTGATTAACTTAAAAGCAAGTGAAGTACTAAGTAACCATATACTTAGCATTTTCACAACTCCAACAAAATAACAATGAAAATGGTTGTAAATGGTTTTTACAACATTTATTTCGTTTTAAAAGGCATATGCATACATGTTTAACGAATGAATAGTTTAAAAATAATTGTTTGCTTATTATTTTATATTAGTTTATTTCAGACTTTCCTTTTTTTAAGTAATCTTTTCACAAATTGTATACTTTTTTATTTCTTACTTTTGTTTGTTTTTCTTTTGAATCATATGTTTTTTCTGTTTTACTAAATTTTACTACAAGAAATTTCTGCGATAAAAATTTGTAAATTCTCAGTCATGAACTGTCACTTTACGCTCTCAATTTGTGCTCTCATTTACTGCAACTCGAGTAAACGAACGCAATTTCGTAAAATGCAGTAAAAATTTTTAAAAACTTTTGGGTACTCGAACACATTTAATGATAGTTTGACGAATCCTGTAATGCTCGGAAGGCTTTCCATTTTATGATTTAGACACATAAAAAAATTAGCCAATTGACAAAAAGTCGCATGAGTTTTATAAAGGGGTCGCATTTGTGAGGCTAACAGATGCGGACATTTATCTGATATTGTATTCCATACATAATTGCCGACATTAAATAAAACATTTATCAATATAAGCTCCATTCTCTTTCATTTAACCAAAAATTATAAATAAACAAAGTAGTATACCTTCCCGGCGGACACCCGTTACTTTTACGATTTTTTTGACTTCGCTACTTTTTGCTCAACGTGGCAAAATGTCAAGCTCTAAAAATATATTTTTGTTTTGCGGCCAATATCGATGATATTTTGATACTGCTAAAGAAATATTTAAAAATTTGAATAACACTAACGAGCCTTACTTTTGTTTTTTTTTAAATATGTGCTTAATTTGATGAATAATCTAAACAAACTTGAAGGAATTCAAATTCACAACATGTTAAATGTTTTAACAAATTTTTTTAGTTGATGATTGTATAAAAAATACGCCTCTAAATCAAATTGATTTCCTTAACCCGTAAAATTTTTTTTAGAAAGGGAAGAAGTTTATATTGTTGTGAATGTAAAACAAATGTTAAGATAATATACAATTTCAATCAATTTATTGATAATATTGTATCATTTTACGCTGAATTGTGTTACCAAATAAAAAAAAATGATTTGATTTCTGACAAAATTATAAAAAATTTAAATTTAATTACATCTGTGATTTAAAAAAAAAAAACTCCGAAATTCTTCCTTTATTAAAAGGTCTCTTAAAAAAAATATCAAGATATTGAACATAAAATATGGGCACCAAGATTTTGGAGACAGCGCATTAAATGTAGATCCATATATTTTGGAACAGAGGAAAATCAATTAATCTACCAAACAATAAATCTGTTTTTCCAAATTTATGTGAATTTGTAAATAACTTAATGATTTTGCCAAACTCTTCGGATAATGTTGAAAGAATATTTAGCAAAATTAATCTTAATAAAACCAAAATAAGAAATTCACTGGAAACAGGAACCCTTGAGGGGATTCTTCTTTCAAAAGGTTATTTAAAAAATAATTCCTCTGAGTTAGCATTACAAAAAATATTATAAAAAAATATAACTATGATATGTACGACTTTGTGTAGTATTTTTATTTTGTAATTACCCAATTCTCCAAATTTTTCTTTTATTATATGATCCGAATTCACACTACTTCCAGAGCACAAGTTCACAATCTTAGACCCGGTTCACACACGTCAGATCTCACTCTTCAAGTCTTGAGTTTTTAGGACAAGCGGTCTTGTCTCATGTTTTTTTGATTTTGTGATATACGTGAAGATAAATTCGGGACGATGATATGTCCTTCTTTCGTACTTTACATGTACGTATGTTTGTACGCGTATAAAATCGAATGAATCCAAAAAATTATTCGACTCTGCACATGAATTGTAAGTTTATAAAAATTCAAAAAAATTTGTATGGGATTTTGTTCGATATCGAATGCTGTAATTTGTCCACAGTATGGATTTCACGTTCGTATCAAATATTTTAAGTTTTACTTGACGGGAAAGGATTCGAGAATCCGAGATGAATTTCAGGCTGCCAAAGGACTGTTTAGCTTTTATAATGCGGTTATCAATATCGTCTTTAGAGGCACCTGACTTTTTGTAATAATGCTACTTAAGTAGCAGAAGGAAGACATGTCTTACAACTCGTGTATGTTGATGTGAAATTTTTCCTGTCTTGCTTCATAGATCCGCAACGTTTCTGTCTTTCCGATATTTTTTTTGTTTAGAACAAACAAAAAGCGAAGCCGTTTCGGCTTGTCTGCAGAAACACCCAGGATCAAGGCAGGAGTCGAACCTGGGACCCCAGACTACTAGTCTAGTATGCTATCTACTAGTCTACGGGGGCTCCCTATTTCATATCATGATTTAAAATTTTTTGTCTTCGAGATTCACATATGTACATACATTAGACCGTCTCACTTTCCATTTTTTTTTCGAACTTTTTTCATGAAATCAATTTTCTTAATCTACTCTAAAAACCAAGAATTTTGGTGTATAACTCCTAAATATTGATGAACGGGAAGCGGTCTCTCAAATCGTTTTTTTTTTGTTTTTAGGAAAAATGCCTTTTTTACAAAAAATGAAAAAAATTTTGATTTAGTAATTTGCCTTTAACTCAAGCAGTTCTTAGCGGATTTGAACTTAATTATATGCATTAGAAAGCTTATTAAATTTCCTAAATGTTTCTTAAAGCAACATTGCCATTTTGTTCGATGATTTTTTATTCATACGAGGGCGGATCAATAAGTCCGTGACTTTTGAATGAAACATAGTTTTTATTTGCAAAATAAAAATTTTTTTTTCAACATAATCTACATTTAACTCAATACACTTAGTCCAACGTTTATCCAGTTCTTGTATCCCTTCCAAAAAATAAGATTTTTAGAAGTCCTCAAAATAGACATTTGTTTGGTAAAAAATTTCATTGTTGGAGCTAAATCTCTTTCCACCGTTCCATTTCTTTAGGTTTGGAAGTAACCACTAGGGCTTAAATCCGGAGAATATGGCGTATGAGGTACCAATTCGGATTGCGGTTAAACAACTCCAAATAATCCTCTGAAGTTGTTAGACGTTTACAGTCAATTGAGAGCAAACGCGGCACCCATCTTGCAGACAACTTTCATAAACCCAGCTGATGACTTAAAATCGAAACCACACTGCCGTATGAAATGCCTATGGCATCAACAATCTCACGCACTGTCATTTTTCGATCGGCCAGCACCATATAGTGGATTTTTTTTCCGAAATTTTTGGGTGTACTGACCTCAATTGGCCGTCCAGAACGTTCAGCGTCATTTGTACTTGTGCGACCACAACGAAAATAAGTAAATCGCTTTTTTACCATTGAAATCGATGGCGCAGAGTCCCCATAATATTTATCGAGCTTTTCTTTGGTTTGATTGACGGTTTTTTTCTTCGCTAAAAATAATGTTTAATGAGCAGTCGAAATTCAGTTTTTTCCATTTTTAGAAAAATACACGGGGTTGTATGTTTTGAGCAGCTGTTAAACGCAAAGTAACTGACGACACTTACTCAAAATTTTACAGTAGTTTATTAACAGGTGGTCCTTGATGGGAAAAGTATTGCATTTCATATAACTACGAGGGAAGTTCAAATAGTCACCGACTTATTGATCCGTCCTCGTTGCATTACAAATTCAGATTTTCAAGAACGAACTTATAATTTTTTTTGCCATTTTTGCATACCTTTTCCTATATAAAAATTTATTGAACGAGGCAAAATTTTTATATTCTGTAAATCCAGTATGGTAAGAAATTTTAAGATAAAGATTTTGGTGTAAATAACATTATGTTAAGAAAAACTGCATATAATTAAGTTCAAATCAGCTGAGAACTGCATTTTTCCCAAAAAACGATTTGGGAGACCACTTCCTGTTCTTCAATATTTAAGTGGTGTAGACCAAGAATTTAGAACAGATTAAGAAAATTGATGTTCATGAGGGAATTTCGTAAAAAGTATAAAAACTGAGACGGTCCACTATACATACATACTTACATTTATTTACTTTTCATACTCGTACATTAGCTTTTTTAAATATGTACATGCATATGTATATGATTTCTAACATTGAACATCTAATTTTAGAATATGTGGTCTTTTGGATCATCTATGAGCGATGAAGTAACCTCAGCCGAATTCTCTTGCATAAATAATGATCGTTATCGCAATTTCGTGACCGGCTTACATTTGCAATCCCTTACACAGCGGCAACATTTTCACCAACATAAATCAGCGTCCCATCGCATCCATCCGAAAACTCAGCAACAGCAAAACAGCTTGCGGAATAATATTTCAAACCAACAACATGACATCAGGTTTGCAACATACATGACTAAACAGTCAGGATTCAGAACCAAGGCCAGCAGAGAAAAATTAAAAAGTTTGATTTTGATCATATTTTTCAAATTGATTATAATTAATCAATTCTTCTCCAAGCTGCCTGAGTTGGATCCCTGTCTGTGTATTCTTTTCTAGAAGTATGAATTCAAAGCATAAATTATGGAAAGATACATGTGTTTTTATTAAAGAAAACAGATCTCTTATCCTTTTTTAACAACATGCCTGTGTCTATTTACGTGCTTACATACATATATTGCCACATAATGAAAGCCTATAATGCGCAGGGACCGTAACAATTAGAATACTTATTTATAAAAAAAATCAAATTATAGCTGCTATTTTTTATTTTAATTTTTTTCAGAAATAGTTGTTATGTCCTGATTTTAATTTTTATTTTTTGGTTGAAATAATTGTTATTTTTTCTTAAGTAATCATTATTTTTTTTGTCCACTAACAATATTATTACTGTAACGGACTGTACTTTATTCAAGAAGTAATCCGTTCAGTAATTTTTAAAGGAATAAACATTTAAAATTGTAAGCAATTTTATTTTTAACTTATTCTAACATTCATTTTACACATGAAAGCCGCAATAAACTCACACTTTTTCACTAACACACTTAAAGTTTTTACTTTCCACTCAGCTTTCAACGATATTTTCAAGAAAGTAATTTTTTGACGTTTTCAGAAAGTAAAATGACAAAGACTCAAACACTGTTACCCCTCGTATAAGACTTATACCAATCAACAGGATGTTGGCAAAAGTTTAATTGCAAATTTAACTTATTTTGTAAGTATATTTACGGAATTGTTATCTTTGTTCTTCAAATATAGTACATAAATAAGACAATTCATGCCTTTTTATAGCAATAATCTTATTAATATATTAACCATAATAATCATTCCCAACTGTTGCCCGATAAATTAGTTTACGTGATAATATTGGTAACTCTAATGAGTAGAAGTATCAATTTTTGCAACACTTCGCTTCGACGACATTTTTAAAATGAACTTTCACTTTCTCATGAAAACGAACAAGAAATTTTCATGAAAGTCAATTATTTCGCTAAAATTTTTATTTATAATTTTATTTATTAATACAATAATTTCAAGAAAGTACTTTCATGTGTAAATGCAGCGTTAATATGTTTGAGATTTCCTCTTATACACATGCATGTATGATCTATGTATTCATTTAATGATCGCCAAAAAAATTTAAACAGTCACACCGCCATGTGATTACTTGAAAAGTTTTTATTTTTACCCCTCGTCTTGACTGGCAATAAAGCAATAACGCCGACAGAATAACGGAACAATATTACTTATTGCTTTGCTATGGATAATCGTATTTATGTTAACACACAATTTACAAAATTTCAAAGAGAAAGGTTCGATAATAAAGAAGAAGAAACGGAAAGACTTTAAATTTTCATCTGAAAAACTCATCCTGAAATAAGAAATTTTGCATTTTTATGCATTTTTAATATCTTTTAATAATTTATTAAATTTTTTGCAAAAAATGTCTCCTTTTTGTTTTAGCGTTTTAGCGCGTCTTTTTTTCTTCTATTTGGAAATGTCAAACGGATTATGACGTTTTATGTACGCAATAATTGTCAACGAAAAACTGTTGACAATTGTTGCCGCAATTATTGCCAAGTACGAAAAAGATGCGTCTTCACTGGACATAACATAATTTTGACATTTGCTGCAATATATGTCAATAAATTTATTGCCAGTCAAGACGGGGGCTTAGGGATCTTGATTATTTGGCAGTAAAAATTGCAGAAACAAAGGAAAAATCTCTTATTTTTACGGGATTAATTCATTTAATTTTTTAACATTAAAAATTAATTATGAACTTTTATTTAAGTTTAAATAAAAAATGAGTAGACCAGTTTTAAAGTGAACTTTCATTTATTTTAAATTACAATTTCAGTTAATTTTACGTAGAGAATAGTTTAAGTGTAGATTTAATGTTCATTTTCAGTTTTTTTTGCAGAAATTAAAAAAATCTTAGTTTTTTCAGGAAAACCCAAAATGTTTATAATATTTATTTTATAGAAAAATCATATTATAATTGCTAGTTTTTATTTTTTCAGAAGCAGTTGTTGTCCTGATTTTAATTTTTTTGTTTGAAATAATTGTTATTTTTTGCAGCACTAATTGTCATTTTCAGTGTCTTTTTGTTGCAGAAATGAAAGCCCTTTATTTCTTTATTCAGGATAAACTAAAATATTTTTGATATTTATTTTCTTTTAAACATTTTGTTAAAAACATAAAAACTACTTATATTTCAAAGCAAATCAGTGGTTGTTTAACATTTTTGGCGATTTATTTCTGTTAAGATATAAAAATCGAAAAACAGCAATAAGTTCTGCCAAAACAAAAGTTAAAAGCAAAAAAAAACCACAAATTTAAAAAGATGGTTTCATGAAAACACATTTAAAGACGATGCAATTGGTGTGCTTGACTTGGTTCTCCGAGATATTTTATTTTGATTGCCTTTTTCCTTTGAAAATACAAAAAATTATTATTATTTTCGGTCCCTGGTAGGGCGTTTTCATTATTTGTCAATTATGACACGAAATTTGAAAAAAAACATAAACTTCCTTGTCTTTAACAGATCGTTACATCAAACGCATGGCTACCACATCTATCACACAAACCAAGATGAGCAGCATCAAAAGCTATTGATCGATCAACATAATCAGCTAATCGGTCAAGATATTTTTGGGGTCAATGCTGCTGTACTCACTAATACCGATAAGTATTTCAGTCACAATATTGAATGCCGTAATGATGGTGAAGGATTTAAGCATGAACCGTTTAATGCACGTCAACAACAACATCTAAGCATGAGACATCATTCGCACAACTCTCGATCCGATCTTTCAAATGATGAAACAACAAATCATTTATATATTCATCATCATAACGGCCATGAAATAGATGTTAAATACACCCCACCCCATAAATCTCTGTACAATTTCGAAGCCCACAATTTGAACAGATCTGATGTTAATAAAAGATCCGTAGATGACATCTACTCGAATAAAAATTCAGATGCAGCAGAAGATGATTCCGGAATTGTGGATTGTGAACGAGAAGAAATTCAACGTAAACGCAAAAAGATTCATATGTCTTCTAGAGGTTATGACAATGTAGAAATAAAAGCAGAGGCCGATTCCGAGTCAGAGCTAAGAAACATTGATATACCGCTGCGTACGAAATCATACTAACATCAATTTGAATACAAATATCTTAATAGACAAAAAACTAATCAAAACTTTATACATTAAAAAAAATAAAGTTTATAATTCAATGAATAATTTCAATCCGGTTTAGTTTTTTATTATCCTACGACTCATGCCGTTTTCTTCGCTAAAAATTGTAACAATTACATATTTTAATTTTTATAAGAAAAAAATTGAAAATTCAAAGTTTTCTTAAGAAAAAAATTTTGTCTCGTAAGCGATGATACAATAATTTCGAAAAAACTCACTATTTCAAAAAATCATTATTATACAAAATTTTCAATAAAAAGACCATCAATGCAGTAATTGCCCCAATTGTAAAATTCCACATGAAAGAACGCTGCTTCTTTTCAATATGGCATTTGAAAATTGTGAAATTGCTCAGCAGAGACAAGATGTTACGATTCAAGATGATTTTAATTATTATGGTATTTTTAAGTATTTAAGGAATGCGTATCTAAGTGCTTTTCCGAAAGTTTTGTACTCCAACACTAAACGGTTTATATCCTTATGTGATCTCTTTCCTCAGTGATTCTCTTCTAGCTTAATTATCATTGTAACCACCACAACATTCAGTTGAATAGAATATTTGGAAATGGTAAAAGTATTTTAATTCCAATTGCTGAAGTCTTGACTAGTAACTATTACAAAGAAGATAGAAGGATTATTGTGTCGCAAACAACATATTGTGGCCCATATGCAAGACGATTATTGCATACTGGAGTTCCGCTTTGATAAATTCTAGTAAATATTTTTTTTATCATGATGTAGCAAACATTAATAATTATTTGGCAAAATGTTATTTATTTTAAAAGGGAACAAAACATCCTTAATTTTCTTTCTAGTTTAAATTTGTTGTTGTCATTTCTTGCAAATTGTTGTGAAAGAATTTGAAAATTTTTCCGAAAACGAAGAACCAGCAAAGTTTCTGAATTCTATAGTGATTAAAGCGATCAATATTTTAAGTCTTAACGATATTTGGAAAATATTCAATGCAGTTTCTAAAATTCTTTTTTAAGCAGTGGAAAAAATCACACATTTTATACTGTTTTAAATCATTTAATAATGAAGACTTTGCTGACGATACTTCATTATTAAGTGCGTAAGTATATCCAAAGGGCGACCACTGCACAGTATGCTAAGAGTCCTTTTTCAAAATGAGTTCTAATTATTCTATTCAGAGCAAGAAATGGGGTTAATACATTCGAAGTCGGTACTTTAAATGATTATAAAAGCGAACATTTTTTGAACATAATACTGACAAAATGGATGCCATAAGTCGTTTTATCGGCCATCATGTTGATAGCACTTCAAGCAGTCTCCAATAGAAGACTATTTTTCTAAATTAAAAAATATATATTACCTTAAACGGAGAAAGAACAAAAGATCTGCTAATAATGTTAGGAAATCATTTTAATACATTCAGAATGTGAACAGATTTGTACTGTAACTAAAGAAAGTAAAATTAGGAAAAATATTCAACTCGTCGAAGAGACTTGGAAGAGAACCCCTAAATAAGGCAAAAGAAAAATTAAAAGTGTAATGTTGGAAAACAATTTTAATTTCAAATAATTTAATAAAATCTATTTAAAATTTTTTATTTAGTATTTCTCTTTAACCAGAAATATACAGTAGACCGAAATGGGTGGAACAGTAGCGGCTTACAGCGATTTTTTTATTTGAGTGTTATGTGCATACGGATTTATACTTTTATGCCATGTTTAATAAAGTATATTTATATTTTCCTTAAAAAAAATCCTTCACAAAACGGAGGGAGTTTGAATTAAAATGTAAGTAATACAGTATTTTTCGTTCAGCTGCACTTTCAAGTTTGTAGGAAAATTCGTGCACATAAGCAAAATATTCTGTTATGCAGTTTCACATAGTAGCATAAATAATGCTGCTAAGTGAATTCACTTATCTGTCTAAATATGGTCTTATGTAAAAAATTGTTTTTTATTGCAAAAATAAATTAAGTCTAAGCATAAGAGTTTTGAAAACTTTTCAAATGTGTTTCATCTATTTAGCATTTGATAGTTCCTCCATTAGAGGACAACAAATGTGGAATTGTTTTTTAGAGATCTAGCAGCCACCGAAATGATGGCATATAGATTAGCTCAACCACTACAAATCAATTTAACAATTTTTAATTTATTATTAATGAAAGCATTAGAAAACGAAAACAATTCATCAAAACAATAAAATAGGACGGCACATACTAAGTAGAATGAATTCGGATTTTATTAAAACGAAAAACCAATGCCTCCGCCAAATCAGTATTGGCTTCGTTCCCTGATACGCACATGAAGGTGATTCGAAAAGAAGTTGAGCCAGTCACCCTCTGGGATTAAAGATTAGTTGAAAACAATTTCCAAACAACACTTTTTTGCCACGCTTTTGGATACTGCCCTTTTAGTTTTTTGTACACTTCCTCGCTGGTGACTTTTTAAGCCGACAGCAAATTCTGGGCGCCACTTATGCCATCTCGGATCGTTCCCCTAATATAAAATTTTTTGCACGTGGCAAGAAAGCTCTTCTAAAACTTGGTATGTCTATTTTTTAATTGCGATTTTATTATCATTGGTGTAATAATGATTTTTTGTTTTAGGAGGCAGTTAAGTAAACTATTTTGTATTAAAAATAATATTTGTAATTCCAATTTAATTACCTTATTTTGTTAAATAATTCAATGTAGACTGTTTTGTCTTAATTTTTTTTCTTTTAGTGTTAATAAATCCCAAAATGATTTTAACATTATTTAATTAGTTCGGTTTTATTTATTGGTATATATTCTGCAAAGTAAATTGGCAGAATATAGTTGCACAAAAATGGCGCCGGTAACTAGACCATAAGTATGTCCATGATGTTATTAACAGTATTTTGAAAACCGTTTTGTGACTGACTGTACCCGATCTATGCCTTCACATAGGAAGTAGCAACGTGGTTGTCAACGAAATTCCACAAAAGAACCGTAAGACTATACGATTATCCGTGGCAAATCAGTCATCCAGTGCGAGTGAGACGAAAAACTCTCGAAGGCCAAACGACGCACGCAAGCCTTACCGCACTTAAGAAATATATGTAGTTCAGTTTTTTTTGCTTAGAATATGATTGAATAAACTTACTCCGGGTAGAACAATGGGATGGTAGGGAAAGAATAAATAATAATTTTTGGAGTACCCGGCACAGATGAGGCAGCTCGGGTACCATGATGGAATCCGAAATGATTCCCAAAAGATGGGCAACCAGAGTTAGCATTACTTGAGCTAACGAAAATCCGCTGCAACATAAATGAGTACAGTAAGTATGAAATGTGTGCGCAAGACGCTTAAAAGTGTACATTATTGCACTTGTTCCAAGGGCGAATAATATTGATTGTAGTAGTGATGGTAATTGAGAGTAAAGCAAACATAGAGAATAAAGAAACAACTATGCACAAAACGCTTTGTACAACAGTTGAATAGACAGCATTGTCTGTCAAGTGTACAATGAAAATACTATAAACTTCATAGTGCACCAACCACACTTCTTAAATGGAGAATAAAAGTTCAAGAGGTTAAACCGAAGATATTGGGTTTTTAGAAAATTGTTTTAAATATATATAAAATATTTTTTTAAATATATATAAAATATTTTAAATATATATACATAGTGAAATGGAAATATTAATATCTTTCTTATATTAAATATTTGCACTGTACCACACAAAAATAAAGACTGATCCTGCTATTTAGAAAAAATTCTATTAGAAGTCTTCATTGCTTAAAATCCAACTTGAATACGAGAAATAAGCCAAAACATAAAAATTCCCTGGGAGATTTCTCCCTTTTCCCAAAAAGCGGATGTTCACATTTTAATTGCTGGCATATATGCGAACAGCCCCTTTTTGGGAAAAGGGAGAAATCTCCCAGGGAAGTTTTTATTCACAATTGGGCTGAATGTGTAAAACAATCTATAAGTGTGCAACTTACGTTGCAATTACACAATGAAAATTTAGCTGTCACTGGAGCTGCAATTTCGAAAAATATGGGTGTATTAGTAAAAAAATGTGATGTGTTGACTTTTTCGAACTGGCAGTGGCATGCGTAAACGCTAAGATAACTTTACTCACCTTGAAATCTATAAATCGTGTCTAATAATAAAAATAATTTACAAACTTAAATGATTTGTTATTATTTAAACATATTGAGATAATGCAACTAACCGCAATAAAAAAAATTAATATTAAATCCAAAAGTTGCCTAGATAGTTACAAAATTTCGGCCATTAGCAAAGTACCAAAATAAACATACAGCGGTACACATAACACTCGCTTCGTCGAAATAATTAAGCATTTGCAGCTCCTCCGTGACCCGTTTTCATTGGAATATTATATTTAGTTACCGATTTAGACGTTAAGTTTTCTTTGGAGGTCTTTGAAAACACTGACCCTCGAAACGCGCGGAGTCCAAGATTAAAATCCAGGTATTAAATCACAGATTGTATTCAGTTCGATTTTGTAAATTTTTGTTTTGTAATTTTCCAAATTTTTCTTCTTATAAATTTGTCAACCGTTTTTGATACATCTGTTTTAATTTTCAAGGCGAATTCGGTTGACAATACCTGGGGCTTACTCTCTAGTGCGATGCGAAAGAAAAATGGTGCAAAATAAAACTGTTTTTACACTGAAAGCGCTTTCGCATCGCAATAGAGAGTAACCCCACTGATGTGGATCTGCCTTGGTTTTGAATCAAGGCAAATTTATAACAGGTAGGCTCGTATCAATTCGCTTTGAAAGATACTCTCAAAATCAGTTGCAAGGAAAACGTCAAACATTATATATACATAAATCAAATATAAAAAAATTTTGACAAACAAAACAGATCAAAATGCAAGGAGCAAAAAATAATCACCTAATTCAAAATTTTTCAAATTGAGAGGTTGTATAAATGATTTATAAACATTGTATTATATAATTGAGTGTTTTTTAAATTGATTATTTAAAATACATATAAACAAAAATAACTCAATTAAATAAATTGGGTGAAACATTTCCGTCAGAATAGAGAAATTCATAGACTGGAACGTCACCTTTTAAAAAATATTCTGCGGGACACCAAGCACTATAAAAACTTTGGTCGTCTATACGTTGAAAGTTTTGAATTTCTTCTTGGAATGGTACGTATGTATATTTTTTGTATCTGGAAGTTTGTGTATGGTATACTATGTGATTTGCTTTTAGGTTCATCATATAATTAAGAGACAGAATACAGTTATGAGAACTTCCATCAGTTCTCTTGCCTGTCTTGCTTTAACTCTTCGCTTTTTAGCCAGTGGGGACTCCTATATGTCGTTGGAGTAGATGTCACGAATTTTTCGTAAAGCAATAAGTACATTCGTGCCAGAAGATCTAGAAGCGATTAATGAAATCCTTAGAGGTGATTACCTTAACGTAATATATCATATAGTGTAATGACATATTAATTTTATTAACGTTGTTTCTTACAGATTCCTTTTACTCAACAAGAGTAGAAAGCTGTTGCGGAAGGATGTAATAATTTATGTCAATTTCCGCAGGTTTTGGGTACTATAGATGGGAAGCCGCAATCCGCATCGAAAACCCACAATTATTAATTATAAAGGATTTTTCAGTATGGTTCTTTAAGCAGCAATAGATGCAAACTGCAAGTTTATTTACAGTGATGTGTCGGGAAACGGAAGGGCATAGGATGTTTTTGGCTCACTAAATCAAACAATGAAGTAGGACATGATGCATTTTCCTCCTGATAAGGCGTTTCGAGGTCAAATAGCAAAAAACTCAAACCTTTTCATAGCTGATGTCATATTCGTCCTAGATCGCAAAATGGTGAGAGCTTATAATCGTCTCAACGCCCGAAGAAATTTTTAATTACAGGTTGAGTCGTGCAAACCGATTCCGTATTTTTCACCCAACAATTGAAGTAGACTTACCAGCTACTGATGAAACTGTGATGACTTGTTGTGTTTTACTCAACTTTTTGACAAAAAGCCCCAATAAGCGATTTGCTGCAACTGATGAACTCAATTTGCAGCTTCCTCAAACAATGACAACAGTTCCATCGCAAGAACATGAAACTGTTCGATTTGCAGGTAAAATGAGAGATAACATAAAGAATTACCTCGTCGCAGAAGGAGATGTGCCTTTCCAGTGGTCGAAAATTAGAAAGCAAATTCATTTGGTCCTTTTCAGGACCACCACAAACATTAAAAACGATTTTATTATTGATGATTTGATTAGGCTAAAGTTCATATAGCTCTGTAAGCCAAGTTACATGTGATAATTTTTGAGGAACAAATAACACTAAAGTTAATTGTAAATATTCTGACTGTGGTGTCAGTTGATGAACATTTTTTTAATTATTTCTTACAAATATATCTTTCCGCGACAATAAGTAAATAAACCTACGAGTAGTTCTTTTTCATTTGTGAAATAATGATTTTCTTATTGATTTTAAAACTTGTTCTTTGGGTGTACATAATTACAGTCGTATCTCAGTTTCACGAATACTCAGGCTAACGATATATGTACATATATAAGTAACGGTATATGTAACAGTGAACGACAAAGGTATACAATTTTCAATACAAAGCAAATATCGATATTCAAAAGTGTAGGATTATTAAAATGAAGGGGTATAAACAAATACGTTCACAGAAAGTAATGACTACCAACGGGTTCCATTATATATAATTGCTCATATCGAGAGGTGTAGCATAAATAAATGGAAAATGCTTTATGTATTGCTAGGAATAGTACGTAGAAATAACGATATGTATCGATGGGTATCCATAAATATGACTTATAAGAGACAATGTTGTAGCGTTTGAAAAAGATTTGTTTGCAGAACTATAACAAAAAGAAACAATTTATTTTCAACTTATATTTGTTTTAGGCAAAAAATGGACTTCTTTATTTGGTATTAACCTTTTGAGTAAAAATAATTTATGCATAAAAATAAAGTCAATGAATTTCATGCATATGGGATCAATATTCTGTGTTCATATTTTTATAAAATCTTAAAAATTCAATGAAGCAATAAATCATATAGCGATAATCGCGAAAGTTCGCAAAATTATCCAAAATTTTTAAAAGCCGTAAAATCTTCTAAAACAGGCTACAAATGCAAAGAATGCGAAGGACTCGCGAAAAACTGCAGAAATTACGAAAATTCGCAATAATTTCCAATCACTGGAAAAATTAAAATGTTGAATATAATTTAAAAGTCTATGAAACAATAAAAAAATAGAAAAAGTCACCCACATTGCAAAAGAACGCAAAATTTCGCGAAAAGTTGAAAAGTTTTGAAAAAGCCGCAAAATCTTCTAAAAAGACTTAAAAATGTAAGGAATTTGAAAAATGTGCAAATTATGCAATTTTTTTGCGGATTTTTTAAATTTTTGCAAGCAGTTTACCTTTTTTCGTTTCGTTCGCTTTTTATTTAAGGATATTCATCCATTTTTAAGCTTTTCTTATTCTCAAAAATGTTTGCAAAAATTTGCTTCAAAGTAAAATTGTATACTTTCCAAGTCAACGCGAATTTTTTAATACAACTTTATCGCATTTTGCTTAAAAATGGTTCATAATAATTACGAAACGAAATCCATAACACAACTTTAGACAAAATTTCTGGCAATACTTATCAAACAAAAATTGGAAAATAAATGGTCATTGGAGTACCTATCGATACATATACGAGTAGGTGCGCAGGGATATAAAAAATATGAACATGAATACATACAGGTATAAAACACAATGCGCACCGAAACATACAATTATGAAATTGAACAGATACGAAAAATATTTTGTATTGAAAATATTTAATATATGCTAGAGTAATTTATTTATTAATCTATCGTTTGTCGTTCTCTGATATGTATAGTACCACATAAGTATGTATAAAGAAAAGGTGTTATTTTTTAATTTTTATTAAAATAGATATTATTTCAGTCTTCTTTTGTTTTTTTTTTAGTTCATTATAATTAGGTACACACTACGTATGTATATAAGGAATACTAGTTGCAAAATAATAATGATATATGTATGCATTTCAATTCAATCTTTCTTTGAAAACGTTTTTCAATTAATTATTATTAGGTGCATATTATGCACACACAGTTTAGGAATAAACTCTCCATACACCCATCATCTTTTGAGTTTGAGGAAACTTGAGATGAAATTGAAAAAATTTTCAAACTTCAAAGATTGTGGGTGTACGGAGGGTTTATTTCTTAAATGAATGTATTGCGAGTTCTGTTTTAAATGATAAAAAATAAAAGTTATTTTGTTATGGAAAATGTAAATAAAATATAAAAGATGTTTGGTGCTTTTTACGGGAATTGCTAAAATCTTAGACTTTTAAAATTTTTATTCACACTTTTACCCAAAATTAATATTTAACATATTTAGTAAAACATTAATAAATTTTTAAAAACAAATTGAAATTGATTATTGAGGGGATATCTTGTTCCTATGCCGTTGTTTACAACAACAAATTTTTTTTTAATAAATTGGCGTCAAGCACGGCCACTTCCAATTGGTGTTTCCTGTAAGTTATTTCCACCATGCCCTTTATATTGCAGCCATTGTTATGCCTATAGATTTGCCAAAAGTAGAAAACATTGTTCCTTCTTCTTCTGAGGTTTGTGCAATTAATTTTTTCATCAGTCTTAGCTCTTTTGGAATTCTTTTTTTTAGAAGCCGGAGTAATACTTTCGGACCATTAAAATCAATCGTCCAGCGGCAAACAACTTACGACGGCAGGTCATATTCTGTGGTTGTCAGTCTCAAGCTGTCATAAGTTGAGCAGTAAATATTTTCAAATTGAGTTATTTGAACGTTTTCGTTTAGCTGCACTTTTAGGCACGAAACCATAATTGTGTACCTGCACACTAAGTCAGATAAGTACATTTAAGATACCAGTATTTTCAATGTTAGAAATTTTGGAATTATATTTAAATGTTTCTGTAAATGGTGAATCACTTCTGTTATGGATTTCAATCGCTTATGATCTTTCAATATGTTTTGATGTGAGTGCATGTGCTTTCGAGTCACCAATTCCTCCAAGCACTTTCAGATCGCAATTACAAAAAGCCACATTGTTTATACTTTTTTTATCCGTGGCTTTAGAAGAGGATGATCTTCTCATGATTTGTTGTTGTTTCTATGATTCTTGGTTTTTTGATGTGCTTGGTGGTAACTGTGGTGTCTTGTTGAACGCATTTGAACCTAGCAGAATATACATACATACATAAGTATATGTATGTATGTATGTACAAAATTCACTATTTTAAATATGTTTATTATAGTTAAATGGAAAACTCACCATCTTTTGTTATATATGTATGTACATACATATCTATCCATCTTAGAATTAAAAGTTGATAAAAAATATCTACAAAAATTATACGATTTCACAAAAAAAAAAACTTTTATAATTTAAACAAATTTCATTTGTCTTAACACATGCGTGGCTTCATAAGTCTCGGTTCGCACTATGAAATTTTATTTCATGAAACTGGTAGTTTGTTGGTGAGAGGGGAGAGAAGAATGGTGTCGGGTACACACTTTCATGTTCACTGAAATTCTGTTTTGTATTGTAATTCGTAATTGTCAACATGAAGTTGGCTGTACTATTATTTTTGATTTTACTTTATTTTTATATTCTCTTAATGGTAGTGACAGCAAAAATTTGATTTAGAGTGCAAAATAGAAAAAAAAAGTGACAAAGAAGAACAATAATGTGAAAGTAAACAAACAAAAATATTAAGTTTCATGAAATTAACTTTCAGTGTGCAGACACGAGTGAAATTTTAAAAGAGAATTTCAGAAATTTCATGAAAGAAACTTTCATAGTGCGAACCGAGACTAAATAAAATAACTGTGTGATCTTAAAAAAACTGATTACCGTTATGTAGTTTCTTGCACAGAAGCTTTTGTAAGGCACATTACACACAATAGAATTAAGAAATACAACGTGAGTTGTCGAAAGTTTTACGCTGAACAATCACAAAATTCTCTATACACAACAGATACAAAACACAGCTGACGAGAATTTTAGCTAAAGCATGTACATACGTTTATTAATGTTGCTGGCCTCTTGTTTACTTTTATTCTTTTCTTTCTCTGTGGACAAATGAAAAGTTGTTTAAAAAAAGGAGTATATAAAAATAACGCATCGTTGCAATTTAATGGATGGAAGTAAACTGTTGCAGCACTTTTTGCACTTTTAAATGAAGTAATCAAGAATAATTTTTTAGCTAAACAAATCTTTTAGGCCCCTCAAAAAACTTCAAAAATAAGATAAATCTTCACATATTGTAACAGTGCAGCTGACGCAACTTTGAAGTAGCACACTAAGATATTACTATAGTTGGTCACAGCAATCATATTTTTTCGTTTGTATATACATTTTTTAATGTATTTTATTATCAAATAAATAACCAAAGAGTAAATTGTTTTTACTTGATTTTATTTCATATTTTTTATATTTATTAATCGAGATTGCCTCGATATCTTCTTCCAAATATTTTCAAAAACTTTTGTTTGTTGAGGGTTTTCTAACATTTCAAAAATAATGGTTTAAGGTCTACTGATGATTTGGCATTAGCACCAATGAAATGCATGTACATACATACATATGTATATAGACTAGCTAAAAAAACCCTCAAAAAATTAAAGTATTGTTTCATATTTTTATTTAAAAATAGGAACATTTAAAGGTGATATTTTTATAAAAAAAAAAAAATAAAGTTACACGTGTATTTCAATTCGCGCTGTAAATCATCATTGATCGTTTTTATTCCCTTTAGTTATACAAATTTAAAAGTAGTATTTTTTTGTCAAATATACATATAATTTTAAGGTCTTCTAAAAATTTGATCTTTTTAAATAAAATATACTTTTTTTAAATCTAAAAATGCAATTAATGACGAACAAAAAATATATGTACCTTGTTATTTTTTTGAGATCTTATCTTAAAAAGCCGACAGTATCACAAAATTAATTGAACTTAAAATACAACAAACTAAAAATTGTCTTCAGTAGTTTATTAAGTCCCTCTAGTACCGGAAGACTTCACACTATTCACACCACCGTAAGTATTCAACTTGTACGAGAGACTGGAAAAAATTCAGAAGCATTAAGTAAGAGACGCTCGCTCATAATTTGTACAGTTCCTTTTTAAATTATCTGAACTTTTGCATTTTAAATATCCTAAGTCTTCTTTACACAAATTATCAATAAAAGAAACAGTAAATTTAAAAGTTGTAAATAATTTTTAGTGTAACTTTAATTTTGCGCCACTCTGTATAAACCAAGAGGTTTGAAACTTTTTAAGAATGTGGTTTAAGGGTTACTGATTATTTGACATAAGCACCAATGAATTTTATCTACATAGACTAGATCAATCAACAACAGATAATCGCTCTTATTC
This sequence comes from Gymnocheta viridis, assembly GCA_956483585.1. NCBI lineage: Eukaryota > Metazoa > Arthropoda > Insecta > Diptera > Tachinidae > Gymnocheta > Gymnocheta viridis. Next base: position 18,760,455 of record OY101443.1, read on the forward strand.
CAGTTGTCAACATCGACGTCACGTCAATACAATACCGGGTTTTCGTACCTCTATGCACTTATAGGTCTGTACCTTAGTTGAATATTAACCGATTTACTACTACTACTACTAGAAAAATAATATCACATCCCAGGTTTTTTTTTTGTCACACTGTGTAATCTTATATTCAGTCATTATGCATAAAAGAGTGGAAATGGTAAAAGTATTTTTATTCCAATTGCGGAAGACTTGACTTATCGTCATTTTAAGAAAGATATTAAGTTTTTTTATAGGGTTGAAGGTTTATTGTGTCGCAAACAACATATTGTGGCCCATATGCAAGAGGATTCTTGTAGACTGGAGTTCCGCTATTTTTATAATATTTTTTTATCATGATGTAACAAACATTAATAATTATTTGGCGAAATGTTCTTTATTGTAAACGGAAACAAAACATCCTTAATTTTCTTTCTAGTTTAAATTTGTTGTCATTTCTTGCAAATTGTTGTGAAAGAATTTGAAACTTTTGTCGAAAACGGAGAACCAGCAAAGTTTCTGAATTCTATAGTGATTAAAGCGATCAATATTTTAAGTCTTAACGATATTTGGAAAATGTTCAATGCAGTTTCTAAAATTCTTTTTTAAGCAGTGGAAAAAATCACACATTTTATACTGTTTTAAATCATTTAATAATGAAGACTTTGCTGACGATACTTCATTATTAAGTGCGTAAGTATATCCAAAGGGCGACCACTGCACAGTATGCTAAGAGTCCTTTTTCGAAATGAGCTCTAATTATTCTATTCAGAGCAAGAAACGGGGTTAATACATTCGAAGTCGGTACTTTAAATGATTATAAAAGCGAAAATTTTTTGTACATAATACTGACAAAATGGATGCCATAAGTCGTTTTATCGGCCAATATATTGAAAGCCCTGCAAGCAGTTTTCAATAGAAGACTATTTTTCTAAATTAAAAAATATATATTACCTTAAACGAAAAAAGAAAGAACAAAAGATCTGCTAATAATGTTAGGAAATCATTTTAATACATTCAGAATGTGAACAGATTTGTACTGTAACTAAAGAAAGTAAAATTAGGAAAAATATTCAACTCGTCGAAGAGACTTGAAAGAGAACCCCTAAATAAGGCAAAAGAAAAATTAAAAGTGTAATGTTGGAAAACAATTTTTATTTCAAATAATTTAATAAAATCATGTTAAAATTTTTTATTTAGTATTTCTCTTTAACCAGAAATATACAGTAGATCGAAATGTGTGGAACTGTTGCGGCTTACAGCGATTTTTTTATTTGAGTGTTATGTGCATACGGATTTATACTTTTATGTCATGTTTAATAAAATAAAATATATTTAAATTTTCCCTTAAAAAAGTCCTTCACAAAACGGAGAGAGTTTGAATTAAAATGTAAGTAATATTCCCAAAAATAAAATTTCGTGCAATAAATGTTTTTATTTGTTTACGTTTGTATATTTGCTTATTATGAAGGAATCAAATTTAGATTTTGCTCCCAGGTTTCATTAATGTAACAAAGTGTAACTTGCACGTTTTTGAAGAACGCTGAAACCGAGCTTAACTCCATGGGCCCTCCCAACTAAATACGTAGAGGAATGGAAAAAGTACTGTGTTAATATTTATAAATTAGTTGGTTTCTAAAAGAAGTATGTGCGGCAAAAGGGAGCGCAAAATTTAAAAATTCGAAGTTATTGCGATTTGTTCGTCGTGTTTGGAGAAATGGTACGCGAACAAATCACTCGTATATGGGCAGCTTTACCTATTTTAAACAAAACTTTTTTTTCGCAATGGCGGATATGCGAATTTAATTTTGGTTACTTTTTTAACAAAGAATACTATTAAAATATTTTTTAATAAAAGCTTTTGAGGTTAAGTAGATTTGAGAGAGGTTTTATAAAATTTTAATAAATACTTTTATAGTTATTGGAACAAAAAATAAAACAAGTTGCAACTTTATTCCCGATGTGTATTTTATAGAAATGGATGTGGGGGATTTCGGACAACAATCAATTTCAATGAGAATGCTATTATATGCGCTACAAAAACAGAAATTTAATACAAATTTCTTTACAAAAGAGTTCAAAGAAAATATCAGGGGGCAAATGGCATACGATATCGATCGAAATTATAATAGAATTTAAATGGAAATGTCGATCGATATCGAATGCCGTAATCTGCCCCAGAAGTCTAAAAATTGTCGAAGTAGTCGACTTAAAAAAAAGCCTTCAGAGACTCGGAAATCTTCAAGAAGTGACATCCCACTCTGTCGCTAGAAAAAGAAAAATTAAATCTGGATAGATGTAAAGGTATATTTATCGATTTATACATTATGAGAAAGAAAAATTTTGGATGGAATAAGTATGTATATGCAAAGAACTTGTGCTATTCATGAAATTTATCTGTTTATAAAAACATCATTAATCTTACAGCTTAACAAAAAAATACTTTGAAATTAAACCGAAGCACAATGTCCTTGATACTTTGTGCAGTAAAAAAGTATTATGATACCTCAAGAAAAATATTAATAAACGTAAACATTTATCTCACATGTTTCCTTACAAGAACAAAAAGAAATACTAATTCCCGTAGCTGAAGCTCTCTTAAATGGCAACTGCGCAGAAGACATTGAAAGTTTCTTAAATTATTTCTATGCTTTCTCTTGTCAAAAATAACATATTATGGTCCAAATGGAGCTGGGCCACAATAAAATCTATTCATAGGGATTTTATTAACTATAATAAATTACAAACTATTTGTCAGCGTTTAACAACATTTGTTCAACATTCAAATTTGCAGTGAACATTTCTTACGCAATGATTTGAAAGATATAGAATCATGCTTTCTAATGAAATCGATAGATAATACTAAAATAAGGCAAGGTATTTCTATCTAATACATATAAAATTAATGAAAAGAGAGGACGAAGAAATATTTAAGATTATTTTGGCATTATTAAAGATGAGAATGATATTGAACTTAAAGATTTCGTTGCATGTAAAATGGGTAAAAATTCAATCAATGTGCCATGTCGCATTTGAGTAAACACAAGTTCTATGCGTTATTAAAAAATTCACACGAACATGAATTGATTGCATGGTAACCTTTTAGACGGCAGTACGATATCAGATGCTTCTTCGCACCCAACTATTCTGAAAAAGGTAACATCTAAATCGTCATCAACTGAGGTAAGAAAAAATAAAAACATCAGAGAAAACAATGTTACCGATCAATCGAATCCAATATTACCTGAATATATGTAATTGTATGGCATTCACACCAGACCGAAATCTAGTAGATTTCAATTAAAATTTCTATCAAAATTTATACCGGGTTATTCGTGACATTTTTCAAGATTTCGTATCCATGCCAAAAACAGTTGATTGAAATTTTAATTTTCATACGAATATCATCATTCAAATGTGAAACAGCTGGCGAGTACACCCTTCAAAGAATTCACCCAAAAACAGTTGATTGGAAGATTAATTTTAAATATCAAACTCCAAAGCGAAATCATCATTTAAATGAGGAACAGCTGGCGAGCACATCCTTCAAACAATTTTTATTAAACAGCTTAGTATTTTGCAGTACAATAGATGAAAACCCATAGTTGCATCACTAAGTACTCCGAGATTTTGTCAAAATCTAGTGACGAAGTAAATTTAATATACTGAAAAAGTAAATTTTATTTTGTATGGGAAAACTAGTAAAAATCAACAAGATTTTGCTCGAAATCTCGTAAGTACTAGATTTGGTCTGGTGTAAATTCCATATTACGAAAATTGTTTTAGTAGACAACCAAATGAGCGGTTTGAAAAATTTTTCTATGCTGATAACCGAAAACAACTGGTACTAAAGATATATGCTCTGTTGATAATAGTTTGCGAAATAAACTTATCTTTGAAAATATGCGGCGCGATCGTTTTCATGAAATATGCAGTTCACTTCATTTTGTAGACGAGGATCAACAAATTTCTGATGCAACATGAATGTAAGCGACAAATCGCTATCTACTATTGCAACCATTTTGGCGAAGGCAGAAAGCGGAGCTGCTCTACGTAAATGATGCTATCAAGTGGGTTCAATAGAAAACACCATACGGTAAAGACCGCTTGGTGGTGCCTATAGCAAATAAACGCCTTTGCGCTGGAGTTGTGAAAAACACTTGGTCGTACGGCTTGTAAAGTGTGATATTTATTGGCTTATTCATCAAATGCTTTGATGATAACGATACAAAATGTTAAACAAATGTTTAAATTTATTTTCTTAGTCCTTATAATTAATTATATTGATAAATCAAAAGTATTTTTAATATTTCAAAAGTATGGTTAATGCCTGACGGTCCTTTTTGGCTTCCGCAGGAGCAGGATAATTAGTTCTTGCAGACAATAAGATTCGAAATTGATTTTTTTTATATATATCACAAATAGTGGCGAATACGGAGTATATGTACATATTTTTTAAAAAACAGCAGCGCGAAAGTCTCATTATAAAACGTGTTAAGTAGTTGCGATTTTTGTCTCGAGTTTTATATGTTCATTATTAGAAATTGGGAGGGATTTTAAATAAGGAGTTTTTTTTTTATAATTTTATGTCTCAGTTTTTTATTGCTGGGGAAGTAGTCTACGTCTTTAATAGCAGTACTCTTTATTTCATGGATTCTTCCACATCCGATGTCACAAATTTTTTTTGAGTAGAACTGAAAACATATTTTGATTCCATTGAAAGAAGACTGCTATTTTGCAGAAGTTTACAGCAGAAAAAAAACTGGGTTATCTTTTTGTATTGTGCGTAGAAAATGGGCACGCAATATTTGGATAACTACGATTTTCATTGTTGATGCTTTATATGTGCAAACTAAATACGATTTTGCGTTAATACTGTTGATATTATTTTCCTTATTGAACGTCCTTGCCGCAGCATATATTATTGCATAACTCCAATCCACTCAAACGCTTTTACATAACGACCATATAATGCTGTTTCTTTTATAATCAACTCTGAGGAACAATAAAAATCGTTTAATTTCATCTGAAAATTTACTGCTTCGAAGATATTTAGCAATGGTTAGTAAAACATCACGGTCTTGATGTTCTCTTATATGGGCTACCAAAAAGTTTTGAAGGTATTCATTTTCAACTTGCATCTAGTTTGCGCACGATACTTATTATGTAAAAGTGTCGTGTCGGGTAGCTGTTCTGTTTTGCATTTTAAATAAATGCCACGTGGTGCTGAAGTTGTTTCCAGACTTTTAGCGACGCTGACATTTTGCTTCGACTGCAGCTCGCCGTCTTTGAGTGGTGTCCTTGCCAACCAGCCTGTTTACCAATACTTACACGAACTACACAATAAAGAAATTTTAAGCTGGTCGATGTTATCCAGCATCGGCTCACCTCCCACTCAGAATCCATACGGACTTCGCCTTGGTAACATCATCATGAAATTTAGACGTTACCCCCTGTGCCTTCTACCGCCTTCCTAAAACCTTAACCTAACATCATGTTGTTATTAAAACTCAACTATTTGTTTTAACAAATTTTTATTACAATCAAAAAAATATTATTAACAAGACATTATCTATCTATTATATCTACTCTGTAAAGAATTTGAATTTAATGTTGTATTATAGGTAAAATATTTCCCTCACAAAAACAATAGTGTTCAGCTGTTTGCGGTGTGCTGCCACATGCAACACGGCATTACCGATCACCGGGTGCATACGAAATAGTGCCAGTCGCATGAAAAAACAAAGTGTTACTAAATTTCTAATGGGTTTGGAATGTGTTGGATAAAACAATTCCAACTTTTGTCATTTTGCATTTTAAAAAGGTCTATGAAATTGTCGTCACGTTGTAAGGCGCGTAATTCTTCCGAAAGTGGCACTCGCTGGTCGTTTCCAAGGTTCCTTATGAGGGTTTCCTGTTACGCCAATTTGCGGCTTTTTGATGCTTTAACCCTTCCTTCGCAATTATTCGGTGAAAACTTCCTAATTGCTGCGTTTTTATACCAGTTGGTGACCGATGTCGGCCGCAACCGTCTTCTTTTTTTCTTCATTACATATGCACTTAGCATACAAATAAAACATAATACTGTCCTTATTCCATGTAGTGCTGGTATATGTAATTGGACATACGCTGTAGAAATATTTGAATTTTTCTCGCAGAAGTTCTTCTAAAAATCGCACCATTTTTCTATATTTTCAGTACCCTCCAAATTGCTGCATCAGAAATGAAAGCTCACGAATGAAAAACTTTAATTCTGCTTCAAATTGGGAATATACTTTACTTCTGTAAAGTATTTAAATGTAGTAAAATTTGAAAGTGGGCAATTGTCAACATTTTGCATCTCTAGCCATTTGACAGAATACAGCTAGGAGGAGCCACGCTTCCTTATGTGCTGCTCTAGTCGCAAAAATTCACCGCGCACTTTTGGTGCACCCGTTCAAGAGGAAGTTGACGGCAATGAATATTCGAATATATTTAAAGCCGATGACAAACTATCATCTTCAGTGGAAGATTTTGGAAAACTTACTGCTGCTCTGCATAGGCAAAACCCATCACAACTATTTATTAAAAACGACGGATGATAATTATCTTTTTTCCCCGCATATACATAAATGGATTTTGTCGAAGAAATCGCATTCAATTCTATTGCCTCTTCTCCCGTTCTCTCACCAGACCGGTACTTAAAAAGAAACCTTTGTACTTTTTAATTAGTGCGTTCCATTGTGTTTTTTTTCTGAGTGAAAATAAAAAATAAAGCATTAAAATTAATATTCATTAGTTAATTACTCAATGCACCTACTTCATTCAACCCATCATTGCTGTTTGCGTACTTGCCGGTAAACAATATGTCTCTTGCTATCCGTTTGTCCACCAATAAATGACACTCCGAATCGCTCCCTATAAATATATTTTTGCTAATATAATGTAACGCAATACATTTAACATTTTTTTATTTGTTGGCTGGACCCTTTTCCATTTTTATTTTAAGTTAACTAAATTGTATGTTATATGATGATTTATTTAATAAATCAAATTTTGTATTGCTGAATCTTCAATTATTTTGTTTAGTTTTGTATTGCTTCTTATGATTCTTTAAATAAAAAACCTGTGTAGTTTTTTTTTCCAATCTATATATTTCAAACCATTTGGTTCATCATCAGGATCTATAAAAATTACACATTATGTTTTTTATTTTACAATATATAAAAATTAATTTAAAATAAATTTATAAATACCTATTTCGTTTGACTGTTAATGTTAAACAATAAAATTTTTTTATATATTTATAAAAACTATCAAAAATAACTTATGAATCAAATTAATATGAATACTATGATCAATCAATATTAGATATTAAATTACAATAAGTATTAATATAATTTTTCTTATCACTTTTTTCATTGCATGTACATTTTTCATACTTGACAATTTGATTAACTTCATGTACTTGCAATTTAAATTTGTTCTGTTCAGTTTTAAGTATTTTTGCATTTTCAAAATCAAAATAATGTGTATTTAATTTTGCATGTTTAGCTAAAGCTGATAAATTCGTCTTTGTATTTGAAGTTTTACAATCATATTCATGTTGTTTAAGTCTTTTAGCAAGTTTTTGTGTTGTTTCACCAATATAAACTGCATTACAATCTTTGCAATCAACTTTATAAACGACATCTGATTTTTGTCCTTTTCTTAATTGATGTTTTAGATTTTTAAAAAATTTAGTACTAGACTTAAGCGTTGGTCTCATGGCAAGTTGAACATTTGGTGTAAAATATCGACAAGCTTTAGATAATTTTTCAGATAATCCAGGAACATAAGTCATAGATGCATAATTTATTTGTGATGTTATTATAGAATTATTATTTACAGTAGTTGACAAATAAGGATAACTTAACTGTATTGCATTCATATTCTTATTAACATTTTTTTGTTGTTGAACAGAAAAAATAAGTCGCTTAATTACAGTTTTCGGAAAATTATTCTTATCAAGAATCTGAATAATACGTTCCAAATTTGCAGACCAAAAAACTTTATGTGACAAGCTAAAAACTTTATTGATAAAATTTTTTGCTGTATTTTCTTTTATATGCGAAGGATGAGCTGAATAATAATTTAAAATTCGATTAGATGCTATTTCTTTATGGTACCAATTAGTTATTATGTTTCCATTAAATTGTATGTGTTTATTTTTATTTTAAAAATGTCAAATTCACCTTACCATTGAAACAAGCTGATGCTGCGGCGGCGATGCAAAAATTTTACTACAAGCCGCCAGCTACCAACAACTTTTTAAAGAACATTTGTATGTATATATGTGCACAAAATAAAATTCTCAGCTATCGCGAAAAATTGTATAATATACAATTACAATCGTAAATTAAATTTTCAAAGCCTTACTGCAATTGAGAGCCGTAAAATTCGATGTATAGCTTAGTACTCCGTTTGTATTTGCGAAAAATGTTGAGCAACATTGATTATTTCGTTTGAAAATTTTGACAACTGACAATACCACGATTTATAACAATAAAAAAAAAATGGTTAAACTCGGGCTTGAACTTGAGCCAAATTAATCGTTTCAATATACATATTAATTTTATTAAGAATAAATCACAAATATGTAAAAAAAATACAATGTATTATGATTAAATACTTATTTCACACCATTAAGATTTAAGTCAGATAATTTCGTTAATACCAAATACCTGGAAATATCGTGACATTCTGTATCTAGATTAATCATAAGTATACCCTTATTATATAAATCAATCTTAAGCAAAATCCATGAATTCTTCCTCAACGGGACCACTTGTACGTTAAAGGAGACCTTAACTCATTCAATTTGGTGTACAATTTATATAGCCCAAAAGTTTTTTGTTGAACAAAGTTTTAAAAGACGTGAAATTTGAAAAATGTTCATGGCTTTCCAAAAATTTTTATATTTTTCATCAAAATGATCTGGCAGCTATAAATGTGTGCAGAATAAAAACTATTTTAGTGTGGCAAATCTGTTTCTACAAAACCGCCAAACGTAGGTTTTGGCTTTATCATTATATTTTGTTTCTGTGATCAGGGTCAGCTATAATAAATAAAAATGGTAAGGGCAAACAATTTTATTTATTTGATTTGTTACATATCTAAGTAGAGTATTAAACTTTTTTTTTAGTTTGAGAAGTGTTCCCATTGCGGAAACACCATTTATGTCCCGGAAATCCGCAGCCCAAACCAGCAAATTGTTACGGATTTTCTTAATCACAACAAAAAAAAAAAATAAAACAAAATTTCGCGTTCGCTTATGTTCCATACCCTATTAAGAAAAAAAGCTGCAAACCCTCACGATTATAACATCCCTGGAGATTGGAATTTGCAAAAGTTATCGCTTATTTTCTTTGAATGCATTTTCTATGGCATGATCTTTACCGTTAGCCATTTGAACCAATCAAAAATTGACACAATGTCAGATGCCATTAGGCTTGCCAGATCTAATTTGTCAAAAAGCTTGACATTGACCAAAAAAAAACTTGATTTTGAAAAAAAAACTTGACAAATAAAAACACTCATACTAAATATATAAAAGAGATTTTTAGTTTTTAAAGAAGAACTTCTGGATAATTATTATTGGGAAAATACGAATTGAATTTCAACTTTTACTCGTAAAACAATTTTGCTGAGAGGTTTTAGCTAGTCTATAATAAATAAATAATAATTTTCATAAATAACTTGACAATTCTTCAAACACATAGGTTTTATTTAAAAAAAACAATGAAAAACCGCCTGTATTATTCCACCATGGGTATATCAAGTCGGCTAAGCTGATAGAAGGATGGCGCGCCGGTAAAACCCCGGCTCAAGCCGAATCGCCGCCGCCGCCGACGAAAAGTCCACGACTTGCTTCTCTGGTTCAATGTTGTCAATTTACTAGTGTTGAGTAATAGGGTAAATATCAGTGTTGGCACTTTTATAATAATTGTACAGAAAGTTATAGTTATTTTTTAAACTATAATTGCAGAAAAAAATATGTATCATATTAGTCCTTAGTTCTATTGATAGTAAAAATATGGGCTTTAGATTTGTTTTTTAGAAATATACACATACTTTTTTTAAGTATTATTAAATAGCTAGAATAAATTTGAGAAAAAAAAAATAACTTACAAAAAAGCTTGACAAATCACTTTTTCACTTGACACTTGACGCGCATTAAAAAACTTGACAATCAGGCCAAATCAGGCCCTTCTGGCAACCCTAGATGCCATACAAGGGAAAAATTTAAGAAGATCGTCAAGCAAAAAGGCAGTCGGTGAAAAATTTTCGAGTGAACGCAACGTGCTTTCGGTGGTGCTTTATCTAATAAAGGAAAAAAGGATAAGATTCTAACAAAATAAAAAAAAAAAACTCTAAACACCTGAAGTGCTAATCTACTGTTAAATTTTAAATTGCCAGTAAAAGCAAGGAAAGTAAAGAAGCTAGTTTCATATTTCAACAGTAAAACTCTTATTTTCAATTTATACCTGTGAAATGAAGAAAAAAACCGAAATTAAAAAAAAAACTAACCAACATGTGTATATAAAGAACCTTAAGTTTTCATACCAAGTGAAGGAAATTAAAATGGAAACAGACCTAGTTTTATAGTTTAACATTAAAAACAGAAAAAAACGAAATATGTACATATATATCTAACTAAATAAACAAATAATCATACATACATATATCAAATTTGAAAACGTGGGGAAAAAGAAGCTCATTAACGAAAGTAGTTATACGTATATGAAGAAGCAACGGTTCCCAAAACCGCCGTCAGCAAATAAATTGCATAAATATGTCAAATAGTGTGTTTTTCATTCCTTCGGTACCTTAGTTAAGAGCAAGCTGATTTTCTTTTCCTTTCTAAAAATGTTGAAAACAATTCAAACTAAATGTTACTAGATAAAAGCGTTCAAGCAGACTCCGAATATTGGAACAAAATCTTGGATAATTCGTATGACACGTTGTAAAGTAGAGGGAAAAAGTCCCGCAAATTTCGAATCTTTTTTGAGTTATTCGGGAATTTTCGAATTTTTATGTCGTAATTTTATAGTGTACATATTTTGATGCAACAACAACAACAAGGTTTAATATTGTCAAGTTCGGTATAAATTCATTTAAACGTTAATTTTTGAACGACACAGTGCAATAAATTAAAACAAAATAACCAATTTAACGAACACCCAACAACAACGATGATAAAAACCCTAGAAACAATTTAAAAAGGAGTTAGTGTGGTATTAAGCCTAATAAACAAATAATAAACGAACAAAATGTAAAACATTAAGTTAGTGTTAAAGTACGACAAAACAAAATAAAAATTATTAGCAATTGTAAAACATTAAGTGGGGTCCGTCTGAGACAAGAAAAGAACATACTTTGAAAAGAATTAAAATCGTAAAATAACTAATGAAATGAAACAAAAATCAGAATTTTATAACAATAGCCACGATTGGGGGAAATAAAGAAAAGTCAACCCGAAGAAGAGAATAAAATAAAACCGTGCAAATCAACATTCCTCACTGCAAGGACAAAGCATGCCAACGAAGAAGTCAACAAGTAGCAGCCAGTATTTGTCCTATATTATTATATTCTAAAATTATATTCCTAACCATATTCTAAAATTATATAAAAAAATTACATTCTTAATTATATATACTTATATATACTTATACTTATATATACTTTCCCTTTCTAAAATACAGTGGGAGACAAAAGCGGACAAATGGTGCATTCGCACATGAAGAACCAAAAGGTTTCCATTCGCGTTTCAACCTTGCATCAAAATTTAATTAATTCCATTTGCGCGTTTTTGTCCCGCACTGTATACATAATTTAAACACAATTTTACTAACTTTACATAATACATATAAACTTACCTTTTTACCTTGTTTCCTGGGTTACAAAATATACATTTTTTTTATTATCATATCTTTTGAAGTAATAAATTGTGAATAAAGCTATGAATTCAAATATGAGCTAAATCTTTTTCTTGCTGAGGAATGCTGGGCCAGAATCGTGGGCAGAAATGCGTAGGTATGGCGACTGCAGTAGGGCATGAACAGGGCCCAAGGCATCGGTCTTAGCTTTTGTTCAACAATAAAATTTTCTAACATTTCAAATTTTACACAGTACGCACAGTGGTAGGATCAGGCAAGAGTGAGTACTTATATGTTATGCGTCGGGAACTGCGGGTCGAGAACCGAACTTTTTACCACGGACTGAGTTAGCCGAAAATCTATCTTGCCTCTTGATCCTTGCTTTTGCCATGTCATAGGATTCCTTCAACAGAAAACCGATGACGCGTAACAAAATGTGCTGCATTTTCAGCAGCACTTCGTGCCCCAGCCAGCCCACCATCCATCGTATAGCATGTACTACTATTACGGTTCTGCTCCACCGCCTCCTCTGCAGGTAGATCCGGAGTCCAGAGCACATACATAAGTAGTTGATTGAAAAAATATGTAAATGTATGGCGTGATCAGAATTATAAAAATATAGTGACATTTGCACCATTGCAATACTATGAAATCGGGTTTTGGCAGGTATTCCAGGAAGGTTTGATTATTAAAACTTTTTAACAGCGCACCGTATAGTGCTGCACTGGCTTCTGTGCAAACTCTTCCACAAAAAGCCGTTCTAAATTGATACTTAACTTTATTATCTTTTAAATCCAATTTTAAAGCATTTAGAAGAGCATAAATTACTATTAAAAACAAAAAAAAAGTTTTTATTATTGTGATTATACTTATTTCGAACAAATTGGTTTAGTGGTTTTTTTAATTTAAAGTGATTATTATTTTGGCTATAGTTCATATAGAACAGAAACAACGTTGTTTTTCGGGAGGAGTGTAGCGGAGCCGCTAATCTCCAATCATCAGTGTTCATGTGTGTTTCAATGTATCTGTCACTGTTTAGGTGGCTTGGTTGTTCCTTTGCAATATTGTCTCATGCCCAATTCTTTCTGACTAAAAATGTTACGAACTTTCGCCAACATAATCGCATTAGTTTTTATTTTTCAAATGTACAAATTCTAACTCACGATTTTCTGTTTCATTTTCGAAAAACAGAAAGTTAGAACATGCAAGAACACAGGTTACATTGGAAATTTGAGCTTCCCGGGGCTGCGTAATATTGCTCTAAGCAGTATTTGTCAATAGGTCTTTGACAAGTACAGCAACGCGTAAATGTCACATTGCACATGTTCTGACGCTGCAAGCGTTAGTCTCTCATATCTTGGCTGTATTTATATAAATATTTTATTTTTCTCATTAAGCCTTCAACAAATTGTCAACAAGACACACCGCAGTTAAAGTCATCCACTTGTAAGCTGAGTTCAACCAATATTTTTTAAACTAATTTTCATGAATTTCCGCTTTTAATGTACGAATTCCATTGGGTCAAAGTAGCAAAACTGCTATTTAGCAAAATTTGCACAATTTCGAAATGATGCCTTCTTAAAATAATTATTATAAAAATATCCTATTTCTTTATTTCAAAAACGATTCTAAATAATAATTTTATGACAAAAAAATATTGCTTCGCCCTCCTGGCATGCGGAAATTCCTAAATGCTTTACACTTTTTTCAAAAGATATAATATGCACATATATTTCCAATAAATTATTGAAAATTCGTTTTTCTGCTTTTAAAGATTCTTCTCATTAAACAAATGTTATGTGGTTTTATTGCATCGTCAATCTATTGAAAAACCTAATCATACGTATTTTCCAACAACATATTTTGTATCTCGTAATTTTCTTAGAGGTCTATTTGTAATCTTTTTTCATGCACAACAATCGTATTATTAATTTTTTGTATTTCTCAGGGGTTCTCTTCCAATTCTCTTTGACGAGTTCAACATTTTCCAAATTTTATTTTCTCCAATTACAGTACAATTTTGTTCTCTTTCTAACTCTCAACTTTGGCGTGAATGTGTTCAAACGATTTCCTAACATATGTAATTAGCAGCTCTTACGTTTTTCCCCCTTTAGGGTCATATTTTTTTTTAAATAAAAATAGCCTTCTACAGGCCTATTGGAGACTGCTTGCAGTGCTATCAACATGATGGCCTACATCATTTGGCCATGACACGACGTATGGCATCCATTTCGTCAATATTATGTTCAAACATGTTTAGCTTTTATAATCTTTCAAAGTACCGGGTTAGAGATTCTTTCTATAAATGAATATCAATTTTTATCTTTTTACATTAGGAGAATGTTAATTAACGTATCTGTATCCCCGTAAAATCTCCGTATGGTTTTAGACTTAATTTACGGGCTACATCGCATGTAAGTACAGTTTGCATGCTTCCCATGTCGCGCAACAGTTTGAACAATTTAATTAATTGCTTTTTGCGACAGTGGGAGGAGAAGGTGCGCTTTAATTCTTTCTTTTTTTGCTGCTGAACGTCGAACAGGTCTCATCTGTTATTTGCTAGGGGTGACTATTTCATCACGGTTCGCGGAAACCTCAATCGGGTTGTTTTCTAAGCTTATCACAAATTTTTAACGCCGGCAACATTACTTAAAATAAACTCAATAGCCATATGAACGCAAAAAGGTTTTCTATTTGTTTAAGCCGCATGATTTATACTTTATAGGACATAAGTTATTGATCAATTTGAAGTTTTCTCGTACCATATCTTCATTATATTTTATATACATGTATATTTGCTGTGGAGTTTTTGAAATGTTCCTCCAAAAATAGTTTTTAAAAATACCACATTCACATACAAAATCCTTTTTTACAATTTTCTGAGTATCTACTCTTCTGAAAAAAAAAAAAAAAAAACATTTGTATTAGGAATCTTATCTAATTAATTTTTTCATAATTACGTCATATTCTTCCACTTATACACTATTTTTAGTTACTTCAATATCGGAGAGTTTTGTCGATGTAATAGCTTGTCAAACCCTTCGAGGATCCCATGCTCAATATTCGCTGCTTCATTTGCTATGGTGAGTGAATTAACCACCGATGCTGAAGGTTTATTATAAAACAATTCCTTCGGAGCACCATCATCCAATAATTGAAGCTCTAAAACGGATGTGTTTGCGAAATAAAATGAACCGCATAAAATCATGCGAAGGGCTTCCTGCTTGATGTTTCTGAATTTTTTACAGTCTCTCGTACAAAAGTAATACTTACGGTGGTGTGCATAGTGCGTAATCTTCCGGTACCAAGGGGACTTAATAAACTACTGAAGACAATTTTTAGTTTGTTGTATTTGAAGTTCAACTAATATTGTGATACGGTTGTCTTTTTAACAAAATTTCTAAACCAAAAAAAAAAAAACAGAAATACTTTTGTTCGCCAATAATTGCATTTTAAGATTAAAAAAAGTTGTATTATATTTTATTTAAAAAGAAATTTTCAAATATTTGACATGAAGAAGAGTACTTTTAAACTTGTATAACTACAGTGAATAAAAACTATCAGTGATGATTTTTTTTAAAGATCGCATTGAGCTTAAAACTTGTGTAAATAAATCAATATAATGAAGTAGATTGTAAGATATTTTCTCTTTTTTTACACAGTAAGTGCACCTTTTTAGGGAATTGTATTTCCGACCTCACCATGTTCGATTATAATAATATTGAATAAATCTTGCATTTGCTTTTTTTGGAATTTAATAAATGCGTTGGATTTATGTTCTTTCGGTTTCTTATTCCATGTCTCTTCTGGCTGTAAATCATCTATTATTCCAATAACTTTATATTTTGCTAATATGAAATAGCCATGATTATCGGAAACTTAAATATTACTTGTGTCTTCCGGCTGGCTCAAATCTAGCTTTTATCGTTGTCAATCTTTAATTTTTGTTTGTTTCGGTATCTAAGATCTTGCATTATCAATAAATTCTTGTAAAATCGCCAGGTCGAAGAATTCTGTAATAAAAAGCATCCGAACTGAGTTTTTAAATAAGTGGTATTAACGTGTAGTACATTTAAGTTTGAATTATTAAGTTAACCCTAATGTATAATTGTTTATATTTAGTAGAACCCTAATGCTGATGGAATTGTATTGGAATGTATCATGCGTTTTTTTAAATCCTTGGAATGTACTGATTTGGTGAATTTAGTATATAAGGACTTGAATTTTTAATAAACAATATCATTCTGATCACTATCTAATTTGCCTATAATTCGGCAAGTGTTTTAATTGTGGCATTCATCTGCCAAAAAAAGGGAAGGAAAAATCTGGCATATAAAAGTGCCTTACAAATTTCATACCAGTGGCGCTGAATACCGCCGATAAAACTAATAGACAGAAGTAATAACAAAAAAATACATTATAAATGTTTGGCGGAGTCATAAAAACATTTACCACTTGCCGTTTCCACTCCTCCGAAGACCCATTGTCCCATCACATTGTGACCTCTGTGGTATTTTCTTTTTAAATTTCGAACCCGTGTTTCCACGATAATACGCAGGCCTCCTATTGTTAATTTCTTTTGGAAAGATCGAGCAGCCTACGTATTTTACTGAGTTCGATTTTGAAGCGCCCTGTCATAAAAATAGTAAGAAAGTTCAGATGGAACGTTTCTTTATATTATATTACTGACAACAGTGTAATCTATTACTGCCCATCGTTATACCTTCGTCGCTGAGCAGTCTAACCACAACTTCCACAAGGCACCAGTAAAACAAAACTAGTTTTAAATTTAGTTGCATGGAAAATGGAAACTCAATAACACTGCTAAAAAAAATAAAAGCTCTAATCTGGTCATTGTTTGAAAAAAACGATCCGTTGTGCCAACACTGATTTTGTTGTACCAGCACTGTTCTCTCAAGAACTTTTTTTATTTTAACTGTTTTGTTTCTGTTTTTTTATTTCTTTATCTTGTGCGTTGTTAAATTATTTTACGAGTTTTTGTTTCTATTTTTTTTTGATTATTTGCAAAATGTGGACAGAATAAACGCGGACAGCGAAAGGGGCACTTGTGGATGGTACGGATGGCGAATCATGCCTAAACTTCGCAATAGGTCGGTATATTAACTTCGACGTGCTAATATGTTCTCGGGTGAAGTATCGTCGCTCTGAATAACAATGTAATACCAGACCAACAATGCCAAAGGGACCATAATAAGTGAAGGAGGGTGCACATCAGTGGGATGCCTTGACCCATTCATTTTGTTCGCGCTGTTATGCAAGAGCGAAACAGTCCGACGGGAAGTTACAGAATTGAGAGCAGCAGAGCGTGAACGGGACTCTTTAGCCCGTTCATTATAGAGAGCAGATCCGCCTGCTTAACTTAAATGTACTAACAAAAAGCAGTTCAGTATTGAATATGTATGTACATACATATAAACTATTTAAATTAAGAAAATGTTTTTTTCACATTTGTAAATAAATGTGAAACTGATAATATTTATGTATGTATCTTACAATTATTTAAATCTCTGGTAACATGAATTCATTTGTCTCACTTTTTATTTTAATATTGCCCATCACATCACATTGTATAATGTTTCAAAATACAGCAGATTTTGAAAAGACAACAGTTTTGAACACATAAACAAACTACAAACGTCGTGTCATGCTAGAAATTTTACAGATTATAAATACACCAACAGAACAAAAAATTTATTTCCAAATGGATACAGAAAATGTAGCTCAAAATTACAGATATTTAATTTATAAAAATAGAACATGAAATTGAATATTTTTTGTGCTTTTGTAATAGATTTAAGTAATTTGGTATTTTTGTGTAATTTAATTATAAATTTTTTTGAAAATTTTTTATTGATTTGTGAAAACAGTAACTGTTACTATTAATTTTTAATTAAATACATACATAAGTATATAACTGAAGAAGCTTTTCATTGAGAAAGCGAAATATCGGATAAAATAAATCATTTATATTTATTACAGAAACAAATTTAAAACAGAAAATTTAGCAAAGTATATTTAGAATTCCTTTCATATTCTTTGGTATTTTAATTTTATTTTACAGTCGGAAATTCTTTTTGTCTAATTATATAAAAACAGATACATAAGTACGTATTATAAAACAAAAAGATTAATTTTTTATTAATCACACACATGATTTTTTTGTATGACAAAAAATAAATGTATATTGTTGTCGCTGCACAAGGTACTGTTTCATTTTGTTCCGAATCAGAGCAACAAAACAAGAAGAGGATAATGATGATCAAGGAGTTGACACCGTTAATATAAATGAAAAAGGGACACCTTTAGCATTAAGAGACAATTCCGGATATCTGTATAAACGTAGAAATCCGGCGATTGTAGGGATTCCAAAATTTAATATTGACACAGCAAGAGCCGAATATTTGAGGTCTCTCCTCATCATGCTGTATTTACCTTGCTATAATAAGGATATAATAAGAAATGATAATGAGCGAACATGCAAAAGATATGTAGATTTCATATACCATACCCCTTAAAGTACGGAGATTCTTTTCCCATTTGCTCATGACATTGACAAGGATTTGCTACAAAGGCATAAGACGAACTATGACAAAATTCATAATGTATTAAATGCTAATTTATCTAATGAAGATATTGAATTGCTTTCTTCTTTTGAAATCTTTTTGGCGCATCATAGGATTAATATTTCGCAAAAGGATTACGTTTTCGCAATTAGATCTTCTTTGAAAAAATCCCGCATTTTATTAAAAAGATCATTTAAAGATGTAAATAAGGCTTTTAATCCTAGAATATTAGCAACGCAAAGAGCAAATATGGACATACAATTTGTATTTTGTATCGTTACTTATATAAATAAGTCAAACAGAGGCGCATCAAGATTGGTACAGGAAGCCATTACCCAAATAAAGTCAGGAAACTTTAGTGTAAAGCAAAGACTTCAGCACATTGGAAACATATTTATTTCAGCTTTTGAAGTTTCAGGTCAAGAAGCTGCATAAAATATCCTTGGAATGCATTTCTCACAATGTGCAGGATTCTGAAGTCGAGACAGTAACTTCAAAATTTGGATGAAAATTCCTCTAATGTATTTAAAAGTAACATTTTAGATCATTGTGTTCATCGTCCGAATATAATAAATGATGTTTGCTTAGCATACTTTGGAGTTTAATATACGTATTATACTAGATTGCGCAATAAAACACATTTCCAAGAAGAAAATTATGATCAAGAAGTTAACATCATTAATGTAAATGAAACAGGGACACCTTTAGCATTAAGAGACAATTCCGGATATTCAAAATTTAATATTGGCACAGCAAGAGCCGAATATTTGAGGTCTCTCCTCATCATGCTGCATTTACCTTGGCGTAATGAGGATATAATAAGAAATGATAATGAGCGAACATGCAATAACCATAAAAATGTAATAAAAGAGGACAGGATATCGTTTGAAAAATTAAAGGAGGTAGAACTAAATGAAATCATTTTACGCATTCAAGAGGAAAACGAAGGTGTTTAAGAAAACAACAGAACTAAAACTCAAATTCTTGAAGAAGAGTTTAGAGCATTATCAATTCCAGTGACAGATGAAAATTTAAATGTTCTGATGGTATTCGAATAATCAGACTACGACCTCTATTAAGCAAAAGTTATAGAATCAGTAAGAATTTTAAATATAAAACAAAAGGAATATCTTCATCATTTGCTAAGGAATGCCTTGAATAATATACAATTCTGCGAACTTATTAGTGGTGGTGCAGGTGTTGGTAAAAGCAGGCTCATTAAAACTATATGGCGGTCTGTAACGCAACGATTTAATTCAATTCCTGGATCTAATTCATACTTAATCAAGGTTTTATTGAGTGCACCAACTGGAAAAGTTGCGTTCGCTATTGGTGGAGCAACTCTTCATGCATTATTTTTTTCTTTACCAGTTAATCAATATTCTGGAGAAACGCTAGTTGTACTGTAAATACACTAGAATTCTTTCAATCAAAAATTAAATAATCTAGATTTCATATACGATTGATTATTTTCAAAACACGAAAGCAAAGCACAGCGTTCCAAGTGTTTTTTTACAAAAAAGTTTTCGTTATTTTATTCACAGCAAGGACCAAGGTCGATGGATTTGAAGATGGTCTCTTGAATGAGAATAAAAATTAAGCAGGAATAAAAGCGGAACTTAAATTTATTTAGCGGTGGAAATTTCAGGATCAT
The DNA here is from genome assembly GCA_956483585.1 of Gymnocheta viridis. Classification (NCBI taxonomy): domain Eukaryota; kingdom Metazoa; phylum Arthropoda; class Insecta; order Diptera; family Tachinidae; genus Gymnocheta; species Gymnocheta viridis. Next base: position 18,780,605 of record OY101443.1, read on the forward strand.
TCGCAACCGAAGCACAAAGATGGCTTCAACTGTGGGATATATTGTTGCCAATTAGCTGAAGCTATAATAAAAATACAGTAGTTTTGACTTAACTGCCACTCTTTTAGCTGCCAATTCGAGATACCTACCAAAAACCACAAAATTTCACTCATTTCTTTATGCCCCTATTGCGGTTCTCTACTTTTGTGGCAGTTTGGTCGTCTTTGGTGATTTCGCATTGCCGTTCTCAACTAAACTGCCAGTTGGCTATTCAGTTGTGTCTCTGTTTTTTCATGGTATTGCCGTTCTTAACTTTGTAAAAGTTTTGTCGTAAAAAACGTTGAATACACGCAACTGCTTAATTGTAGTTGTGTCATTATCAGTTATAGTGAAATTTTTTTAAAACCGTTGAAAATTGAAAGCAAAATGGAGATATTGTAAGTATCAATTTTTGTAATAAATTTTTCGCAATTTTTAATCACTTATTAGTTTATTATTTATTTATATTTATTACTACAATCATAGCAATTAAGCTATGGTAGCCTTTTCGATTTAGGTAAAGATGTTGCACATCTTTCTTGGAGCAACGATTCACTCGTGTGTTCCATCGATACACCCCAACACACCGGGGAATCCACTTCTTTAAAAAGAACCAAATTTTTGATGCATTTTTTTCTTCTTGGGTCATATGTATTGTTATCCATTTGCTGCAGATTGAGCTATTCCAATATTGAAGTCGTTTCCACAGCATTTTTGGTAGTTCCCGTCAGCGAAAAATATAAGAGTAGCACATAACTTTAATATAGGAGGAATAGCCATCACATGAACAGGTGTTTTGAAGTGATCTTTGATTTCATTCAGCAAATAACAAAGCTTCCTTGTTTAGTCGGAAATAACTTATAAATCTATAAATATAAAATTATTATTTAGTTTTGTTACTTATAAAAAGTTCTTACCTGGCACTGGGTAGTTCAAGAGGGTTGGAATCATCACGAATTTTTCTTCTTATACGTAGAACATCTATACAAGAGTTTTCATTTTCATCATCATAAAATAAATCTACACTAATAATATCCATTCTATGTAAATACTTTTTATTCCCACAACAGCTAAAAAAACACTTTTAGTAACTTAATTTTCTTAAAATTTCACTTGTCAAACGTGATATTTAAAGATGGCAGTTCGATATGTTAGGTTGGCAACTTTATACAAACTCAACTAAAACCAGTTGTGTGTCGCAATAACTAAAATGAGTTTGGTTGTGCATAAGTTGGGTTTACTCTCACACGACCAAACTGAGTTGAGCGGAGAACCGCAATAGGGGCATTAATTTCGTATGAAATGTACTTGTTTAAGTGCCAATTTAAGTTAGCTGTCACAAGTATTGGGAATTATTATCCCATATTCATTCATTGATAATTTTTCATTTAACAGCCACAATTTTTTTTTTTGCAACTGTTGCTATGTATGTACATACCTGCATCAGAGTGGGAAAACAAACAAAACAGCTCGAATGGTTTCGTGTAACAATACACACTGTGTGGCCGGAACTTGGCCTGGCGCACTACCGTGCGCCTAGATAATACAAATTTGTAAATGAAACAAAGCGAATCTGGTGGAAAACTTATCATTCTTTCCGTTAAAAATATTTTATTTATTGAAAATCGCTTTAAGAACGCCGTTCAATCAATCTTGAAGTTAAAAGTGTCAACAATTTAGTTCGTCAATGTATGTCTCGGTTCGCACTATGAAAGTTTCTTTCATGAAATTTCTGAAATTCTCTTTTAAAATTTCACTCGTGTCTGCACACTGAAAGTTAATTTCATGAAACTTAATATTTTTGTTTGTTTACTTTCACATTATTTAATTTTAAAATTTCTATTTTGCACTCTAAAACAAATTTTTGCTGTCACTACCATTAAGAGAATATAAAAATAAAGTAAAATCAAAAATAATAGTACAGCCAACTTCATGTTGACAATTACGAATTACAATACAAAACAGAATTTCAGTGAACATGAAAGTGTGTACCCGACACCATTCTTCTCTCCCCTCTCACCAACAAACTGCCAGTCATGAAATAAAATTTCATAGTGCGAACCGAGACTATCCTGCTAATGTTTCTAATTAATTAAATAAAATGCAAACATTGCTTCGTTTTCTGCTTTTATTAACTGAAAAAATATTTCTTATTTTAAAATTCTTTTTTAACATAATTCTCAGTTACCTTCTTTTATTGAATTGTAAACTTGTAACGCCGTTATTGTAGTATAATACTTTTTTCAAGAGTATAAATTATTTTAAAACATATAATAATAAACAAATAAAACAATGTATAAGTAGTTGTATGTATGTATATGTACATGAATTTATAAAAATGTATGAGTGTATAAGTTTGTAGGTGTATTCGTTTATTTTTGTAGTGTCTGAAATAATGTAAAACTTAATAGTCACTTAAAGAAAATGTGTTTTAAACTATTTTCCTTTTCATAAATATACGCAAGTATATGTTTATGTATAATAATTATTAGCTAATTTTTTCAATTACACTACGTATGAATGCTATTTAAATTGTATATTCGAAGTACTATTCGATAGTAAAGTTGTGTTAACAAAATTTTCAAAGCCAAAAGCAAATGATTATTGTGCTTAAACTCATTCAATTAAAGTTTTCCTTGTTTCTATGAAATTGTATGGTAAACTCAAAAAACGATGAGTACGTACGCCTTAAGGAAATTTACTGTAGACGCCTAAGCATGCTGTAGACATATTGCTTTTTCTCTTCCAACTTCGCTCTCATGGCGGGCGTGTATGGATCAAATGATAAAATGCGTTTCCTCCTTCTAAATATGCCCTCTTTTCTTACTAGAGCACAATTTAAAAGTTCCTGTAATAAATTATTGATTTAAAATACATAAAAGAGACATGTTTGCACTTCGTTAGCTGTAAAACCACGTATGTACATAACTAATAAAAAGTTATAAAACGCATATTTTACAAATTATTGATATTCGGGGGTGTGTGTTCTGTAAATCACAAAACTTAAATAATGAAAAAAAGTAGATTGGGACGAATGCCATAATTCGTGCGATCTACAAAACACCAACTTGGCTGTTTTTAATTTTTGATAATTTTGTTTTTTGAACTTTCATGATTTACTGAACCGTCCAGGCGGCAAATTACGGCATTCGATATCGAACTAAATTTCGATACAAAATCAAAAAATTTTATATGGAATTTCGTTCGATATCTAACGCCGTAATTTGCCGCCCATATAAAACAAAATAATTAATAATTGTTTGAGCTAACGAATTGCAACTTTTTCTTACTTCGTCGATTGGAAATTGTAGAAATTCTAAAATGCTTCGTAATACTGGCTCGAGATTATTGACTAGATCGTCGTAGAACACAATTTTAACATTTCCAGTAAAGTTACGAGCCCAGTTAAGATTCATTAGCTCCCAACCCCGCAACTTATTCGTTACAAATTGCAGCCAATCTAAAACCGAATTAAACAGAAAATTTTACGTTATTATGTTGATGTTTGTAATTCTTATCTGCGTGTTTTATGAGCTTACATTTTCCCTTTGTGCGTTTGTAACGATCTGCTGAGGCAAAGCCTACATGACCGCCACTTTGACGATTAAATTCAGCAATAATTGCCTTTTCCGGATCTCTAACTAATAAAATGGCCTTTGAAAAAGGCGCCCAGGCCTTGGGCCCCCACTCGTGAGTTTTAACTAATAACACAGAACTGTTGCAAATGTTTTCGCCTGGAAATCCCGTTTTCAGCAAACCATAATCTTTGTAAATGCTTCCAGTTAAGATTCCTAAAAAATATAAAACAGCATTATGTTAAATCAAAAAATTATATAAATGATCTCTCAGGACTCGTCGTTTGCATGAACCGTTTCGTCCGGCTGTCTGGCCATACTTCTACTTTTGCAAAAATTATTAATTTTAAATATCAATAGTTGTAATCGATCTGTGATAAATATACAACTTCGGTAAAAAATAGCACCATCGCAAAAAAAAAAATTTCGTCGTCATATACACATAAATAACTTAATTAAACTTATTTTAATTTTGATTTTTTGATTAAGCTGTTGGCCTATAGGTGAATTATATTTGGCAAATAATAATAAAAACAACAACACTTAAACTTATTTTATTGAAAACGTGTCGTGCGATACTTATAAGACTGTGTAAAAATATTAAATAAAAAAAACGTTTATTTGGTTTTTTCTTTTATTATAAATTTTAAACTTAAAAAGCACTCAATCCAAAAAATTGCACTACAGTTCATTTTGTAATGAAATTAAATACTTAAACCAAGAATAAATTAAAAATTTGAATTCACTATCCCTGGGAATTTTTTCCTATTCCCTGTTCCCCTATTCTAAATAAAATCTCCCAGCGAAATTATTCTCTTTTTCCTCTTCCCTTATTCTAAACGAACTTCGGAAATGGCAAATTATTTCCCGCGAAAAAAGTAGTTACTATGAATATCAATTAAAGGGAGAAAGTGATGAAAAATTTTGGGAATAATTCCGCCAAAAAATTGCAAGGCAGTTGTGCAAAAAAAATATTTATAAAGATTTGTTTCTTATTAGGCCAAATTATTTAGAATATTTTGCAGGATTTTCAATAAGTTAATTGGTTCTATTATATTTATGTAAATAAAAAAACTTTTTTTTTACATTTTTCCCCAACGTTTCGTCAATTATTTGTGGACATCTTCAGGGGGTTTTTTTTTGTAATTAATTAGTAATTTATCACATAAAATATGTATATTTAAATAGTTGTACAGCTTATAAAAAATATAAGAATAAATTATACATACAAGTTAAAATAATTTCAAAGTGGTTTGTTTTCTTTTATTAAAAGAAAAGATTTACTAAAGATACACTAAAGATTTTAAATACTTTTTTAATTTGAATTCACTTTATGCACTTGCTATTTCTAAAAAAGATTTGCAAGGTTTTGGTCAAAACAAAACAACTGACTTCGAATAATTGAAATTCTCTCTCCCTTGTTATTCTCTTACTCGTCTGTTTAGAATAGGAGGATTTTATTCCCGGGAAAAATGAATTCCCATGGAACTCATCTCCCTTGGAATATTGAGAATTTGGGTGTATATTTATGATTGATTTCTTTTCAAATGAAATTTATTGAAGAAACTGAGAAGCATATTATAGATCAAACAGAAAACAAAAAAGACTTAGTTTTGTAGAAAAATATTTTCGAAAAGCATGAAAAACAAATAATTTTACCAACATTTTGCTTCATAAACACCACAAAAATTTTCTAAATAAATTTAAAAAAAAAATTAAATTGTTGCACAGGTATCTAGCAATAATTTGGCTTTTACAGATTTAAAAAATATAAATTCGTGGAAGAGTTATAGCCAAAAAAAACCATAAAAACAATATGCTGAAAATCGGCATTTGACTGCAAAGTTTGAAGGTCGATTAAAAAAATAATCGAACTAACATAAACAAACGCCGCGTTACGGGTCTTCTAATTTAGCCTCTATTTTCACCCGTCACTCACAGAATCGACCTAACTTTTGCTACCATGAATTTGTTCCACAGTGTTATTGGCAATAACCTCTGCACAAAATTTTTGCATGAAATTCGCGAGATTTTGACACCTTTCATTCGAAATTGAATTCCAGATTTGTTGACCAGGAGTCTAAAGGGCTTCATTACTGGTTGGCTGTGTTTGAGGCACTCCCTTTAATAATTCCGAAGATTACTGTGTAACAAATACCGTCTTCACTAACTAAAGTCTTTTTGCATCGCCGACCTTTAAAAGGTCACAATATACATGAAGAAATTTAATTGATTTTTAAAATTTCACCAGCGTTGTTGAAGAAAAATGGAAATAAACAGATCAACAGAAACTTCTTGTTCACCAGTAGCCCTCACAATTTTAGTGAACTGTGGACTCATTCACAAGAAAAGGCGATTATCTCTGCAATATTGGTCCTCCTTTAAAATTAGGCTCCGATAATAGCATTGATGGCTGGTGTTGGAAGTAAGTATAACTTAGTTTGTTAATATTTACAAAATTAAATAATATGAATGTAGATTAGGGGTACAACCAAAATAAGGCCCTATCACCACGCTGTAGCCTATGTTGTTCTGAAACCGAAAAATGTTTCCTAAGGTCATTTCGGAACAAAAACGTTCCGCGTCGAAGCCAATTTCTGAAAGCCCTTTAAGATTTTTTTGTATTTTTTCAAAATTTTTTATTTTATAAAAAATCTACTTATCCGCGTTTTTCCGAGCAACAATTTCGCTATGTTTAAAAGACATTTTAAAAAGTTGAACGAAAACAAACGTTTAAATTCGATTATTATAAAATTAATGCACAATAAACAAAAGCGCCTGCTTCATTTTTATGTATAATTTTAGCAATAAATTATAATATTTCGCAATTTTGCATAAGACAGCGTAGGTAAGTCGCAATATTTTATCACGATTAATTGAATTTATACAGAATATGTATTATTCAATATTTAATGGAAAAACTTATAATTTATTTATCATTTAATGAATTTATAAAGAAAATATTTTTATTTTTTTAGAACTTACTGATCCCAAACTTAATTGCATTTAACGCGGAACCTTTTTTGACGATATCGAAAATCTAAAGATGCAGTTCTTATTGTTTTTTTATGCACTACATGGTATGGATAGGGCTTTTTTGATATTTTCAAAATGTAAAAAAGTGTATCCCTAATGTAGATGCTGAACAAAGACCAACGCAGAGAGCAAAAGACGACAGATGCAACATCCTGGAGGATGATCTATGATTGTTCTGATCCAGTATATGGGTCGTATACCGTAATAGAATAGGCACCCCTCTAGAACCACCGTGTTTAACGTTTTTTTGTTGTGTAATTTGGGTAGAATTCTGTATTAGGGGGTCTTTTGACGTAGAAATGTGATCTCTTGCAGCCAAATAAAACAACTTTGGACTCATCATTTTATTTAAGGTGTATGAAAAAGTTGTTGGTAGTCAAATGTTTTGCGTCGACGACGCAACAATTTTTTCATCAGCTTTTTTCACAGGCGCAAAATTTTGTGTTGTCAAAAACGATATCATTTGGCACAGAAAAACCATGAAATTTTTTCTCCATGGTAATTTGTAACCGATTGGCACATACCCATTGATGAAGATTTTCCAGTTGAAAGATCACCTTTGGAATTATACGTTCGCTTAGAAGCACAAATTTCTGAATTTCATTAAATTTCTGTTGACTCAACAGATGAAATTGAGCCTTCCAAAAGAATCAAACAGCCTCTCAACATATAACAAAGCGTTGGCTAAAAAGCAGGAACTTATAGCGTTTGTGAAATGCCAAGGTGATACAGAAGCTAAGAATGAATATACTCGTACTTTATCACTTGACTTACATTCTTAAGATGCTATTGCCAAGACCAAAACACGCCAAACTATGATGAGGAAATATATATTGAAATAATTCTTGAAACATTTTAAGTTTTTTTTTTGCACATGCAATGTTTACACATAATCTTTTGTTATTATAAATTAATTAAATTAATATATATATATATATTATAAAAACTTGTCACTTCGGTGGCCGCTCAAGAGAGATTCCATTCTTTATGTTTTTCAAAATATCAAAAGAAGAGCTATTGTAGAATAACACTGGGTCTTCACGTAGCAATATCCATTGCGGCAATCGTCGAATTTGATTGCGTTCATTAAATTTGCTACGTGTAGACTGCGATTGCCATAAGTGACAATCCATTGAGCAATTATTGCTCAACTGACTGCTTGAGCAATTATTGCCTGTCAATCTGCTGTCATTTCTCTTTTCTGTAGTCAGTGCATTCATTAAAATATGCGTATTCATTAAAAAAACACCTAATGGAGTGGAAACCCGAAGAAATATTTAAAATAGTAAATTTTGTCAACAATTTCCATCTTTATGTATGTACATATATAAAATTATAGCTTATTAATACAACCTCTCACTATGAAAATTTTGAATTTGTGACGAAGCAATTTTACGTGTTCTCCACTTAAAAGTAATCTGCAATCGATCTATCAAAACTCTGCTGACGTTTTTGCTTGTTCTCAGCAATGAAATTGCTACGTGAAGACCTAGTGTAATACATTTTTCATTTAAAAATATAGAAAAAGAAACAACACAATCTTGACGATATGAAATCGTGTTCCATATATAATCGAAATGTTTTTTTTTATAATATACAAAAAGAAATTAAGCTAAGTTCATTTCATTGAAGATGGTACTTGCATTTGATGCACCCGTTAAATACATACATGTGTATGCATGTGGTTCTTCGATTTTATGAAATAAAAATTTAATTTGAAATTAGGTGTAATTTTAAAACTTTCTCAGGACAACACTGGTGAGATCTCGCATTTCGTAAGAAATCAAAACTTAATAATCCACTGTAAGTGCACTGGCACATTTATCGGTTGACACAAACGCCGCTTTATGATTTCAATTCGCTTCTTACCTGTCGATTGCTGTAATAAGTATCTTAGCCAAGTGTTTCCACTTCCCGGAAACGACGCTAAAGCGGTCAATCCAGTATTAAAATTTTCTTCATTATCACTAATATTTGGAGCTAAAAGTAAACGGCGATGTAACTAAAAATGTAAAAAATCATACGCAACAAATGTAAAAAATCATACGTACTTTTGTATTCGGAAGCTGTATCAGGAGTATCTAATGGAAGCTCTGTTTGCAAATATTTTAGTTCTTTACACCACCGAATTGTCATCTTTTGATTGATGCCAGAAACCTTTTGATTATGATAATTAGGAAACTATTGTACGAAAACATAAATTTGTGTTCATAGTAAGTTTGAGACATTTCTAAGTTCTATTAAAAGTAAATTAAAATATTTAATACCTCTGCGAAACGTTCAATCCGCATGCGTTTTGGATGAGAACCAGGAACATTATTCATCGATAAAAATAGTACTCCTCCGATGTATATAACAATTGTCACCGTTACGCCGCAAAGTCGCCAACCTTGTAATGCCATGCCGCTTTTTTTTCATTACTGAAATGAAAATTTATTTTTAAAATAATATCTACGAGTATTAAATTATCAGTAAGTCATTATATAATAATTAAGTTTTTTGAATTTTTAAAATATTTAGTTTCAGTTAAAGAATTTAGTGCAGTCAGTAATAGTGCTGGCAAAGTATTGAGTAGTGGGTACCGCGTACAGGGTATTTCCTTTTTTTTTGGCTACTCAAAAGTAGTTACTCGATACTTTCAGAGTTGTATTTTTAAGCAAGTTGAGTGGCTAAAATAGTTGATAAATATACATCACTGTATAAAAAGACAACTAGGTGTAAGATTCTTTAATCAAATCAAAACTAAATAATTTTTTTTGAGAGCAATTAAAATTTTTCTTAAGTTTCTGTTAATGTTAAATTAAAAGTTAGCTTTACATTTTTTTTTATTTAATAATAAAAGACATACAAAACCAATAATAGTTGAAGATCTATTTTTAATTTTTGAAGAAACTACTTCAATTTGCAGATAAAAACTATGCGTTACAAATTCAAAAAATCCGTTAAAAGTATCGAGTAGTATTGAGTACCCAAATGAAAACTATTGAATATTATGGAGTAATGAAAAGTAGTAGAATTTGCCAGCACTAGTCAGTAACCGCAAAGAAAAAAAATTAATATTATAAATTTTGCACATCAATTAATCATTTTGTTACTCAATAACTGAGATAGTTTTCAGTTAAATTTTTAATATTACTAATGAAATTAATATTTTCAATTACCAGAATTAAAAATTTAATGGTATTTTTTTTAATTTTTATAAAGTTTTAAGTAATAATAATCAATAAACCAATAATGTATGTAATTGGATTAGTGAAAAAAATTAAATTTAAGTTGAAAGAAGTTGTTTGGCTCGAGTTCACATCATGAATTTATAAATTATTATTTGTATTAGGATATTTTTTTTAATTCAAACTATTTTTTATTAAAAAGGCAATATGGAATATTTTAATCATGACACCCGCCGAACCGATCAGCACTGTTTTGGAGGTCGCGTTCTTTGTTCGATTTTACGACTTTTAATGGTGGGTACTCGTGACTAGAACTAAATATTTAACCGAATTATCGAAAAAATTAGAACACGAAAATTACGTTTACTCATTTTTACAAGTTAAATTAATTTTGGTTGGTACTCCCGTCTCTAATGGTTGATATATTTTTACCACGCAAATGCCATTTTTTTTAATTATTTCGCAAAACAGCCCATTAATTTTATTCCGTTTCTATAAAAATTAAAACATAAAATGGGATCAATAAAGAGCAAAAAACATTTGTTTTTCGGAAAGTAATTCATTTAATTAAAATAATCTTTTTAGAGGGTTTCGGCACAACTCTTAGGTTAGAGTTACTGTTCCGCGTCGAGGGCGTCTTGTCCTGTCAAGAAATTTGCTTCCAAGTTTTTACATGGAAATATTTGTAAGTGTAAAATCACACTGCTGAAAATATATGTACATATATGTATATGTACATATTTATGTGCATTTTTAAAAATTTTTATGGCGGAGTTTGAAATTTCCCATGAAGTAACTGCCATAGTGAGTGATAATGCGGCAAATATTCTCGCAGGAGTTCGTCTGGAGTAGCGTGAGTATTTTTGCTCATCTCTCAATCCGAGTATATGGGCAGCATTAGGTGAAGTTAGGGAAACGCTAACAAAAGGAGAATAGTAGAATATTTCCACAGAAGTTCAAAGGAGCTTTGTAAGCTTTTCGAGATTTAAAGGCAAATGGAAATAGCTGAGCTGAAACTTAAACAAGACTTTGAAACCAGAAGGAACTTCCCATATCTAAAGTGGGGTACACACCATTTATAAATGTATATAATAATGTAAATCACTATTAATTATTAAGCCTTTAACAACTAAGAATGTCTACAGATGGTCATCAGAAAAAACAATCTTACAACCTTAACATGAGTGACAGTTTTGCTCAAATTTCGGCTTGATCGACAGTGTGAACATAAATTTCGTCAGTCAATAGTCAACCACAGAAATTTTTGCGGTTGAGTGACAGTCAGCGGCCCTATTGGTTTTTGACTGATAGTGTGTACCAAAAAGTATCAGTCCAGAGATATTTTTGTACCATAAACTACAAAACTTGGAAGCGGAATATAATTTTTTTTTAAGGATCTGATATTTTTTTTATGAAAAGCAAGCTTATGTGAGATGTGAAGACAAAATAATACAAATAGTTGTTAGATAATAAGATAAAATTTAAAATAATTCATTACAAAAATAATTTTTTTAGCAATAATGCGCATCCAATTTTCGTATTTTTCATGTTTATGTGTCTAATTTTTTTTTCTTGAACGACGGTTTGAGTGTCGAACATGATCGATAGTCTGAACAGTCAACACTGTCATTCAAAGCTGATGAATTTTTTACTGTCGCTCAAGTTCGACAATGTGTATCCCACTTAACGGCCAAGAGAATTGTTGCCACGAACAATGCTGTGATATCAACCCGGTCTTTGAAGCTTCCAGATTTGTTGCTCTACTTGCAAGACTGGGACTATATTAAATATATTATTCCATTCTAAAACCCTTCTATGAAGTAACAGTACAAATTTTTGCAGAAAATAATATTAAATCAAAATTAGTTAGGCTGACTTTCAAAACGTCTATTTGGTTGTCCTCGAACACAGTATAGTGTTTCATAACGGCGTGGCCGTAGTACAAAACATTGACAATGTATACCTTTTGAAAACGCCGTCGACAAGTATTGGTCACGCATTAAAAAAGCAATCAGGGTATCGGTTTTATAGTTGGTGCTTTGATATTTGATAGCTGACTCCGTAAAACGATCCTAAGTACATTTTTGTAATAGATAGCATAGTATGTATCTCGATGTTGAAGTAAAAAAAACAAATTAAATTACAAAATTTTCAGGAATTTTTTTATTTTTACGACTACGCTACGAGCGCTACCTAAACGGTATTTAGAATCATTCCTAGGAAGTTCATATATTCCAGAAAGTTGTTTACTGAGGTCTTAGGTACATTTTTATAGTTGATTGTTTTCTTGAATTCTTAACGGTTTGCTACGAATGGACCTTAGCAGTGGAATTTTTGGCGATTTTCATCTTCATGTTCACAATTTTTGGTCTTTATGACAAGATCTACAACTTTGCCTCAAAGAATAAATCAAAATAACCGAACGATTTGCAATATATGAGCCTGAGAAAATGATCAGTATTTTTTAAAAATGCCATCGAGGCCCCAAGTCTTTGGGGGCCCTTACAAAAAGTGCATGACTTTATGCGAAACTGGGAGACACGGGTCTTCTTTTTTTTGGTCTTTTATCACGTAGTGGTGTCCGTATATGGTTAGTTTTCCATGACTTAAAAAATTACACACAGTGTAATACGGCACTTAAAGGCAAGTTTTAATAGCGACCTCCTAATATTTTAATCTGTTCGTTAAAAGAATGCAAACTTAAAACGACGCTAACGAATCAATCATGACACAAATAAACACACTTACTTAATCTCAATAACAAAAAGTATTTAAGGACTTTTTAAACATGAAATATTAAGAGGGTTAAAGAATCACACAATGGGCGGACTGTTCAAGCTGTTACGAGTGCATATTTTTTATTTATTTTTATGATTTTCGAAAAGAGAAAGGACACAAAAATCAATAACAATGCAACTGCTCAAGACTAATTAGTAAAATGCAACTCATGCACAAATATCTAAATACTTTTTTGAAACAATGTGTCAGCAAGTTTCTATTAGTTTACAATCCGTGAATTGCATCTGTGAGCCACTCAAAGAAAACATTAGAATCATTACGGTAAATAGTATTTTATTTTTTTTACATTTATTGATACTCACTTTAATTCCGCACTTTGACAGATTCATTCACACATTGTTTTCATTATTCGGGTGGTGTTTTATTTTTCCTTATTTAGTATTTTTTATAATTTTGTTCTATTTTAGGGTGTTTTGATAGAAAAAACTACAATAACAATTTCAATTTGTATTCTTTAGAATGAAATTTTCATGGTGAAACTAATCGAACACATTATTTAAACATAGAAATACTGAGAATAATACTTTTTTACAATTATATTTTTTTTATGTATGTTTAGTTTATTTTACAATATTGATGATTTATTTACTTATGCAAATATTATTGAATAACGTTGAACTAATTTTGTTTACTTGTAATGAGCTGGGTGAAAATAAATAAAGCAAGTATTTATTGCAAATATTTTGACAGCAGTATTTTACTGCGCATGTCTCAACAATACACTTATTTGTTGTGGATGCTATTTTTTTTAGAAGCTCCCTGGACAAAAGCTTTTTGAAGTAGTATAATGAAAGTGTGAATGAAAGGCCTAATGAACGATGAAAGCAACACAGTACGTATTATTGATTAGTGGACAAAAAGTATTTGCTGCTTTTTTTTTGGTAATCAATATGAAAAAAATAGTTGGTCGATAATTTATAAATATTTGTATTTGCATAACTATGCAAATCGAATAGAAAATTTAACGGCCAAAATACAACTCTGTATAACAGTGCAACCAAGGCAGATTTACAATAAAAAAAAAGTTGTACAACATATGAGCTTTTTACACTGCACAACATCTTTGTGAAACGCATGGAAGATGTTGAAAATGTGAAACACAAATTTACATTGACAACATTTTCCATCTTTCATTTATTCAGCTGTCAAAAAAATAAAGAAAAAGACACATAATTTTTGTTACAAATCAAAAAATTGGTTTAGAAAAGCATTAATCGTTGGAGTAGTGGTTGCTTTGCAAGAACAAACACAAATGTTAATGCAGTCTATTGAAATATTGAAGTCACATTGTGGAATAAGATGACGATGAAGATGAAATTTTGGTAGCCATAAGTTTGTTTTCCTGCAATGACGGTGATGGCACAAACAAAATCGATTTTTTCCCCATTTTATTTAAGGTGACCATGGTGGAATAATACAGATGGTGCCGAAGCTACAAAAACACTGCTTCTAGGTTCAAAACTGTCAAAAAGTACAAACGAATAATGGCAAAAAGGTTGCATTTTCTGTTCTATAATGAATCTGTTTCTTTTCCTTTTCTTATTTGCATTTGAAACAAGTGATAAAGTGTGCTTTTTTTGTAGTGTGGGTGTGCGTTAGTAATACATAATAAAATTTTGACAGACTCGAACCCAAAAAAAAGTCCGTTAACGATTCGACACTACCTGTATTATTCTACTATGGTGGTGACACTTAAAATAACGAAAATGTAAGGTGGGATAAAAGATCATCTTCTTTAGACGCAGAAAGATGTAGAATTTTTGCCCTGTATAATTCTTATGGGAAGATGTTAACATCTTTGCAAACTGGTGAAAGATGTGGCTCAGTGGAAAAGGCCTAATACCTTAACTAACTGTCAAAACATATGAAACGCAGGATGGCTCCGCCAGCTTATGATACTAAAGTACACAAGATAACGCATTCAAGTTTGAAAACTATTTTTCTTCTGCGAATTTACCTCATGGTAGCAAATTTTGTTTACACATCAATTCCAACGTAAAAATATTTATTTTTTATTGTGGCTCCCATTAAATAAAAATCCTGTTTTAAGAGCACTTGGATTTTATTTTCTATAATTGAGTTTAATTTAAATTTTATATTATATATAAAAATTTTTCTAAGGTACATAATATAGAATATAATAAAAAGTTTTTTCTATTTTGATCCGTTACCTTTTCAATTACTTCTGGATCTAAACTTCTCATTTTTGAGCAACTTCTGGCATAATTTTTTTTAATGCAATTTATGTATGTGTTTTGCTATATCTTTCAATATACTATATATGTAGTTGTGTTCATTTACTTTACTAGTAAAAATAAGCAACGAGAGTGTAACAAGAAATTTTCCAAAAAATTACTTTCAAAAATGTGAAAAAGTAAATGAACACTTTACTTGCAAAAATTTGCAAGTTAAAGTAGTGTTGTAATGTATAGGTATATATGAGTACTCAATAGCTACCCCTATATTTTTGGACAAATCATACATACATATATGTTATATTATTATAAAAATAATGTGATTATGGTCATTTATATTCAGCATTGTCCTGACTGGCGTTTTTCGAGTACGGCTTGTAATAGAATAATGAAAAGTTTAGCAATTTTATTAAATCTAGTACTAGGCGTAGTCGAAATACGATAAGGGCGATTAGCTAACTAATTGATTTAATAAATAAAATAGTAAACAGCCGGCGAAAAACGGGTTAAATATATTTTGTAAAAGAAACAAATTTAAGTAACTTTCATTAAAAAGCTTTATCCAAAATAAAATATCATGTTGGTGCCCGCGTTAAACCCCAAAAGCAGTAAAAAAGTAATTTAATAAATTATGTGTTAATTTAATTTTATTTGCAAATATATATCTGAACTAATTGAATTATTTGCCTGCTTAGTGTAAATTACCGAGTAGCTGGGTACTCATAATATTTACAACACTAAAAATAACAGCTGGTCTCTCCGATTGCCGGAAAATCCTTTGCCACTGATGTACCAGATACTGTGTTGCTTAGTTCAATTCCATTAGACATCTTATTTTGCTTCTGTTGTTCCCAAGTTACACAAAAATAAATTTTTTATCTTTTTAACACTTTTCATCGTTTTAAAAGTTTACTTTTACTTGCAATTTCTGAAATTTTCCAAAATATTTTTATTTTCAACTTAATTTTGAAATATTGTTCCAACACAACTTTAACACGTTTTATATATGCACGTATGTACATATGTGTGTACTTAGAAAATAGTAAAATTTTTTTAATGTTCACCTTGATATCTTTTGTCATAAACTTACATTTCCCCAGGGCGATGTTCTAACGAACACGTATCACGCAGTTTTTAGATTGTTCATGAGAATATAAAAAGTTGATTAGTGTTAACCTTGATACTCGTACATTTTATGAACAGATTATAAATGAAAAGAGATAGAAATATAATTTATCATGTAGTATCACTCTATCTATGCAAGAAGTCCATTGGAAAAAAAACTGGGGTCTCACCCCGAAAATCGTTCACTGGATCTATACTGCAATAGTACGACCAATTCTCATGTATGGGATCATTGTGTGGTGGCCGTCCCTGGAGAAAAAGTCGTATCTACACATTCTATACAAGGTTCAACGACTTGCATCCTTGTATATAACCAGTGGTCTTCGCACTACCTCTACGGAAGCATTGGGGATTCTACTGCACCTACTACCATTGGACCTAGTAGTGAAGGAGTTAGCAATAACCTCAGCAATCCGTCTCCGATGTACCTCTCTGTAAAACGGAAATGGTACCGGCCACTGCAGAATACTCAACGATGAAGCTTATAGAGGAATTTTAGTCCAAAAAAGTGTGAAAGAAAAAAAATGATGAAATGATTCGTAAATTGCTCCAAGAGAACTTTAAAAGAAAAGAAGAAAGAGCAGAATGAAAGAAAAAAAGAAAATAGAGCTGTTGGAAAGACTGGTGGATCACTTAAAAAAATAAATTCGTTAATATTTTCTTACTATTGTTTCAATCAATAGTTCCACAAATTCATTGTACCTCTATGCTATTTGTACTTGAATATTTTTGAAGTTTTTGAGCACTTGAGGGGTGTAGTTGCCAAGGATGCAATCTCCACTTTTCTCACGAATGTTTCGCAAAATTTCTTATCCTATTTAACGGCAAACCTTTGTATGAATTTGGTTCAAACTTACCTTATATCTTCTGCCAAATCTCTACTACTGAATACCATAAATAATAACGTGCAATGTAATAAATTTGTGTATCTTCAATTGATGGACTTTTTATAATTTAGTTGTAAAAATTATTGAAATGGAGATTGCAGCCTTTGCAAATAGGCCCTCACTTGTAAGATGACCATTGTCTTTGTTGGGAATAACCAAATAAGTGTTGCAAGGGTAAGCCGAATCACCTAATAAATAATACTCTAAAGATAAATATTATTAATCTAATTTATTAAAGCTCGAGGTAATTTTTTTTCAAAACATTAACAAAATTTTTTATTAATTAAAACACCAATAAAAATTTTTTTTGATGTTTTTAAGAAAATTTACCTAAAGCTTTAATAAATTAGATTAATAATAATAAAAAAATGTTGAATAAGATATAAGAATAATTGATAAATACTATTAATAAATTTATTAAATATTGTTGATAAAGATGTTATTAATGAAGATAAATATTATCTCCACAATATGATGGTAAATTTTCATAAATAAGTATGTAGGTGATTGCATACAAATTGTTACATTTCCTTTTCTATCGATATATTCATCTTTTGACTTAGCATGTGGATCAATAACTATATGTGTTCTAGTGCTGGCAAATTCTACTACTTTTCATTACTCAATAATATTCAATACTTTTCATTTGGGTACTCAATAGTACTCGATACTTTTAACGTATTTTTTTAATTTGTAACAGTTTTTACCTGCAAATTGAAGCAGTTTCTTCAAAAAATTAAATAAAGATCTTCAGCTATTATTGGTTTTGTATGTCTTTTATTATTAAATAAAAAATAAAAGTAAAGCTAACTTTTAATTTAACATTAACAGAAACTTAAGAAATAATTTAATTGCTCTCAAAAAAAATTATTTAGTTTTGATTTGATTAAAGAATCTTACACCAGTAGTCTTTTTATACAGTGATGTATTTTTATCGCCTATTTTAGCCACTCAACTTGCTTAAAAATACAACTCTGAAAGTATCGAGTAACTACTTTTAAGTATTGAGTAACCAAAAAGAAAAGTACCCGATACTCGGTACCCACTACTCCATACTTTGCCAGCACTTATGTGTTCCATCAATGCAGCCTGTGTTCCATCAATGCCACTTAATACAGTAAACTAAATACATACCAATAGCCTTCGGAAATAATAAGCATTTATTTTCAAAATATTTGCTAGACTAAATTTTTTCCTTTTCATTGGGCCACTTTATTACTTCTTTGCTCAATGAAGTAAGAAATAACGTTTCTTGTTTTATAATGAGACACATGGTCGAACGAGACAAATTAAAACGATCTGCAGGCTTCATGGCCAGCGAATCACAAAAATGTTCAGGCTTTCTGGCAGAGTCGCTTTTGAAATTCTGCATCTGTTTACGCTGGCACCACCTTATCAAATTAAATAATTACACAATTACGCGGTACTCTTTCGTGTCTAAAGAATATATTTTTAGCATATATGTATGTATGTCCTCGTCATTTCTCAACATTCAAAGCAGTATAATATCTTCTTGATCCTCGCTTTTAGATGATGACTCCATTAAAAACATCATTGTGTAGATAATAATGTCATGTCTGTCCACATTATTTTGAGCACTTGGAGCTAAAATGAATATAAATTATTTATTTAACAAAATACTCGTATTAATAAGAAGTATGTGCATATACACACACATATACCAGCCACAGACTCAAGCACCACCAATGTTTCATCTGTAAATGATGATTCAGTAGCTTCAGGAACGCACAGATTTTCACTGGTGAAATATTTAACAATAAATTAATAAAGTTCTTACATACTTTATCCATTAGTTATTTTTTAGAAGCTTCCAAAATTCTTATTTTAGGTTGTAAATGGTTTGTACAACATTTACAACTTACTTAACAATTTTACTACAAATTTTTAATAATTGTTATTAGAAAGCGTTCATTAGCCCAAAAAATTTGCAACGAGAGAGGGTAAAAAATTGAGAGACAGAAAAATTCTGGCAAGTAAAATTTTTACTTGCAATAATTAATAAACAGCTGTTTTGTATTTACAAAATAATATTTCTAAATTAAGTTGAAAATAGAAATATTTTGGAAAATTTCAGAAATTGTAAGTAAATGTAAACTTTTAAAACGATGAAAAGTGTTAAAAAGATAAAAAATTTATTTTTGTGTAACTTGGGAACAACAGAAGCAAAATAAGATGTCTAATGGAATTGAACTAAGCAACACAGTATCTGGTACATCAGTGGCAAAGGATTTTCCGGCAATCGGAGAGACCAGCTGTTATTTTTAGTGTTGTAAATATTATGAGTACCCAGCTACTCGGTAATTTACACTAAGCAGGCAAATAATTCAATTAGTTCAGATATATATTTGCAAATAAAATTAAATTAACACATAATTTATTAAATTACTTTTTTACTGCTTTTGGGGTTTAACGCGGGCACCAACATGATATTTTATTTTGGATAAAGATTTTTATTACAATGAAAGTTACTTAAATTTGTTTCTTTTACAAAATATATTTAAGCCGTTTTCCCCGGCTGTTTACTATTTTATTTATTAAATCAATTAGTTAGCTAATCGCCCTTATCGTATTTCGACTACGTCTAGTACTAGATTTAATAAAATTGCTAAACTTTTCATTATTCTATTACAAGCCGTACTCGAAAAACGCCAGTCAGGACAATGCTGAATATAAATTACCATAATCACATTATTTTTATAATAATATAACATATATGTATGTATAATTTGTCCAAAAATATAGGGGTAGTTATTGAGTACTCATATATACCTATACATTACAACACTACTTTAATTTGCAAATTTTTGCTAGTAAAGTGTTCATTTACTTTTTCACATTTTTGAGAGTAATTTTGGAAAATTTCTTGTTACTCTCTCGTTGCTAATTTTTACTAGTAAAGTAAATGAACACACGTAATATACACTCAAACTAAATAAAGCGAAATTGCAGAAATTCCAAACGTAGTCGCGTAGACGAAAAAATACTGTCCAGATTGTAGAGTAAAAAATATTGCAAGATCGGCTGAAAACATTACTGCCGCTCAAGAAAGTGTTCAAAACAATCCATCAACCCCAATTCGACGCCGTGCTCAGGAGCTTGGTCTACAAAGAATAACTTTGGCCGCAATTTTGCACAAGGATTTGCATTTGTTTCCATTTAAGATTCAGCTGACACAAGAGCTTCTTCCACAAAACCATTTACGCCGCCCGCCGTACAGATGCCAATAGGATGTTACAGCTCCCTCGCCCATGACAACCACGATTTTCATGAAAAAATCATAGTGACTGACGACGAGGCACATTTTCATTAGAATGGATATTTGAAAAAACAGAATACTCGGTTCTGGGCAACGGAAAACCCTCAAACTATTCATCAGTGTCACCTTTGCATCCATTAAAAGTGACAGTCTGGTGTGCAATTTGGTCAGGAGGAATCAGTGGACATGACTTCTTTGAAAATGAAAATGGGGAGCGATATCGTGATATGATTGAAAACTTTTTAATGCCACAACTGCATGCTCTGGGCTTCATCAACTTGTGGTATCAAGAAGACGGTGCCACATCGCATACAGCCAGGATTACAATGGAATTACTGCGAGATCTCTTTGCACAAGAAGTTATTTCAAGAAATGGTGATGTTGATTGGCCTCCACGGTCGCCTGATTTTACTGCTCCGGACTTCTTTTTGTGGGGATATCTGGAAAGCAACGTTTATGTAAGCAAACCAGATACGCTTCAGGAACTCAAACAAAATATTCGTGATGATATTAATGGAATACCGCGTAAAATGTGTGAGAATGTAATGAAAAATGTGTTCAAAAGGGCTCGCATTTGTGAGGCCAACAGAGGCGGCAATTCATCTGATATTGTATTCCATAAATGATTGCTGACATTAAATAAAACATTTATCAATATGAGATCTATTCTCTTTCATTTAATCAAAAATTATAAACAAACAAAGTAGTATAACTTCCCAACGGACACCCTTTATATATAAATAAAATTAATTTTTTTCCAAATAAACTTATTGTCTTAATTGATTTCCAAGGCGAAGGAAGGCCCTGGCAGCCAGTCCTTTTTTCTTCATACACATTTTCTTAATAATAATAATTTCCAGGTGCCCTATCGTATCAATTTAGTGCATTCTATGAGCCCAAATATGATCAATCCACCAAAGCCCTGTTCCACTAAATGGGAATTTTGGTTAAAGGCTGCTTTAAATTATTTCGACAATTTTATAAAAGTAAGCAGCGTTTTAAAGGAACTTTCTGATGACGAGGCTGAGTCGATATTTAATGCAAAGCCTTTATTTGAGAATTCATTGGTGAAAACAGATTTAGCATTAAAGATGATTTTGAATGTATTTGCCACAGTCTAAGCCAAAAAACTTCCTTTACACGAAAATTTATCATTCGTCATAGAAGACGTAAAATAAAAATTTAAAAATATTAAGAATAAAATACTCGTGTTTATTAAAAAACTTCACAAAGTTTTTAATCGAAATGTTGTTGGCCTTCAAACATTGACCAAGATTAAAAATAGCATTGTATACAGTAACATCGACTGGTTTAATTGATGGACCCACGTGAGCTGTGCTTGATCACGGCTGCCAATGGAACCCAATCTAAAGCTAAGTTTAGATGATATATTGAATCAGCATATGTATGCTAACACTCATATGTTTGAAAATAATAACAAATGCCTCTATCAGCATATTCAATATGATATGCTGATAGTAGCAAAGTTTTTGATGTCAGCAAATGAAATGTCAACATAAGAGTTAGCATATGATTTTTGCGTTTATACGATATGTTGAATTTTATGTGGTGCTACATATGCTGAATCGTATAAACATTTGTTTGTGAAATTAGTGAGTTTGACAACAATTTTTAATTATTATTCAACTCATGTACTTAAACGTATAATTTTTGCAATAAAATTTATTAATATAAATAAAAAATGAACATAAGTGATGTCGGCGGAGAAAATATCACTATCTAATGCAAAACTTACCAATTACAAAACCGAGATAAATTAAGATATAAACAAATTCATGACAGCAGGCTACACGGGTACATGGCTACAAATTTCGCTGGCTTTTTAAAAAATTTGCAACTTTTTCTATTTTTTATTGTTTCATCGACTTTTAAATCATATTAAACATCTCAATTTTCCCAATGATTGGGATTTGGCATGAGGCGCATATGCATACGAATTTGGCATATGCTGAAAAGCTTGCATACGCCTTTCAACAAATAACATATAAGTCAGCATACGCAGGAAATTTGTTAAGGACTAATAATATGCTGTTTACACGATATGCTGAAATTACCAACATACGTTTGTTGGTATTGTTAACAAAGTGTTAGCAAATGCTGTTAACCATACGTATGCTGAAAAAATTTTGCGTTTACACGATATGCAATCACTTGTAACAAATTTTTCAGCATAATCAATCAGCTGATTCAATATATCGTCTAAACTTAGCTTAACATCGACTGGTTGTGAACGTATATTTTAAATATATTCGATCGTTTTGTGCGACAATCGAAGATCCTTTTAATTTGAAAAAATACATATGATTATATGTTGTAATAAACATTTGTTTAAAGAAATCTGATTAAAAATTATTAGTCTGTGTTTTTTCGGCTGCATATTTTAAATATTTTTTAAGGAATATTTGCATGCATATTTGAATAATTTTTGTGCATATTTAATCTATATTGAGGCACCGTCAATTTATTTCAGATTTCAAAGGCTAAATTGAATCAGCGTTGGCTCAGGTAGTAGTAAACACGTTGACTCCAAACCGAAGGCCCTGGGTTCAAATCGAGTGTCATGAAATAAAAACACCACGCATTTTGCCTTTGTGTCAGTTGTTGGCGGAATGTTTCAGTGGCGAAGGCATGGTCACTGAACAGTACCAACTTCAGCTGATACAAATTCCAATGTAACATCAGAGCGCCCTCCTTCGTTGGTACTGAGTAGCACAATCAACGGCGAAATAAAAAAATTTAAAAAAGAAGTGGCTACTAAACACAGCTTCAAACTTCGTAATGCTCCTCCTCGATAACAGAGGCGCTACAACACTGCTCTAGGAATAAAAACGTGCAAAAAAAGCAGAGTTGTAAAGAACGAATGAAGCTTCACCTCCTGTCATATGTATCTATCACTATCCCTTTCCACTAGTTCCAGCACAATGCATTGCATGTGTAGGGGTCTTCCCCTGAGTGCTGGTCCAAGATTAAAAAATAATAATTTAAGGACACTGTTTGGTATAATTATTTTTGTCAGCTACTGTATACACGTAGATAGCGCTTTTATATCCATACATACTCGTTTTTTAACACATACATACATACTGCATATACATATATATTGTTATTAAAAAAGTAAAAGGATTTTTTCGAAGCGGTTCCTCTTTGCTACCTGTTTTGGGAAAGTTGACACATTTAGCTGACAGTCTATCAAAAGTGAAAAGAACTTTAAATGTAAATTAACAACATTCTTAACAAATATTATCTTCCCTCATTATTATGATTATGTCGATTTTTGTTTTAAATTAAGACTTTATAAGTTCGCAATTTTTCTCAAATCGCTTGGGTGCAGAAGTTCCCAATAATTAGAAGCATTTAGATTCTAACATGTAACTTTTTATGAGGAGTATAACGACAGACATCTTTTAACTTAAATTTTGTAAGTACGAACGACCTAAAGTTGGATGAATGATTAAATGTCATTACTTACCCCTTTGATCAAAAAGGAGTGTTGGTATGTGTATGGATGGATGTAGATATGTATAAACATGCATACATGTGTATATATGTATGTACGTGTGTGTGTGTGTGTTAATTAAACAGTTTTAAATTTTTGATTAACTATTCAGTGGCATAACTTGTTTTGTTTTGTCACAAAATTCTCTAGCAGAAAAAATAAATTGTATTCCTAAATTTCCAAAATGTTTTCGAAAAATATTTCATGGTAATTTCTGTACCTCGTAATGGCTAAACTGTATTTGGGTGTGTGTGTGTGTGTATGTGTGTGTGTGTGACTAGGCAGGAGCAGGATTAAAGCTTGCCGTCTAAGCTACTGACATGCGCAATGAAATCTCTCACTGCCTTTAACATTAACGGCACATTTTCTCCCTGGTTTGAATGAGCTTTTGCTGCTCTTGTATTAACTTTATTTGCTAAGAATTTCTTATATAATAAAAAAGCTTTAATACTTAATAGCACTTACACACCCCCTTTGGCGAAAAACTCTTGCCGTGTCAGAATTCAAGTTAACCAATAACACGTTAGTCAAAGACTTTGAAGAACACTTGACGTATTTCTCGGCCATTTTTTGAGGGGTGGTTCTTGTTAGAACACGCCCTTCATTAATAATAGAAACTTGTCCTCCCCAAAAAAAAAAAAAAAAAATTAAACTGGAGTCAGTAAAACTCATCATAGAATTCTTTATCAAACGGTTGTTGTCTAGCTGTGAAATCTGTTCGGGTCCGTTTAGTTTAAACAATAGCAAAGATACTTACTTCATCAATTCGTTAGCCAAATACTACTTGAGATAAAAAATTAATAATCATACATAATTATACCCACAACAGTGCGTGTTAAACTCAACTGTGCAACTACGTACTTATAAAACTAAATGACTAACGTAACGTACTGGCTGCCACCTTATTATCAACCAGACAGCAAGTCAGCCAGCCACCAGTCATTTAGTTAACTAACAAACCAACCAACAACCAACCGACAAACAAAACAAAAATGTTTATAATTTATCAATCTTATTTGTAATTCATAGTTTGTTCGTACTCGTCTGTGTTGTTTGCATTATCAATTGTGATCGAATTATATGATTAAAAATTAATATTCAAATGATTTTGATTAGATCTAAATAAAATAAGAAAAAAAAATAACAACTCACATGCATACGTTATGTAGTCTCTCTCCCTCTCTCTCTCGCTCACGCCACATCATATAGTCAGCGTTACCCGCTTGCAAATTAAGGATTCGACTAAAAAAAATCGCAGAAGTATTTTCGTCCGATAATTGTGCATTAAAAATTAAAAATATCTCCTATTTAAGATAATAAAACGAGTGTGAAATAAAACAAAAAGTTATTAAAAGAGAAAAGAAATTTTGAAAAATCAACAAAAGAATTAAGTGAAATATAAGAATTTCTCAATTACAATTACATAATTGAATAAGAAAATATATATGTACACAAATTATTCTTAAAATTGTCTATTAATTTGTGTCCTGCCTAAGCAGGATTTGTTAAATTTCAATAAGAATTAAAGTGCTTCAAAATTTATTCGCCAACGACTTTTGACGCCTCCAGGGCGTTCAAATTGGAGGAAGATTTTGTGGGTGGCTGCATGACAATGTCGATGTACTCATCGACGGATAAAATGAAAATGTCAGCGCCAAGCTGTTTTCCAGGTCGATATAGTCCGTCGTATCGAAGTTCCGATCAAATGAGGAGATGCATGCCGAATCCTTCGGTAAGAAAATTTTCTTTTTCAAGTTGCATAAGTTTTTTTTTAGAGTTTCTGCGATGTCATTTGTAACTTTTTTTTAAATGTACATATCGCTATCTTAAAATAGAAATGCCGTAACTGAATGTTTTTTATTAAATTCCCAGCTAGCATTTTCAATCGTGAAAGAGTCTACTGGGAATCTCATGAAGAACGTTTGTAATCGTCGACGAGAGCCTTTTTTAATCGTAGAAGATTCCTTGCACGGGAGAAACTGTAATACGAACTGATTCTTATTTATTATAATTTTACCGATTTTAAAAGATTATGAAAGTTAATGTTATAAATTTATTTTTAATAATATATTGGAAATGAAATTTTATTCGTTCTGTGAGATTCTTCTATCGCTCAGCGAAAGACGCTTATACAGGGTGTCCGCCGGGAAGGTATACTATTTGTTTGTTTATAATTTTTAATTAAATGAAAGAGAATGGATCTTATATTGATGAATGTTTCATTTAATGTCGGCAATTGTGTATGGAATACAATATCAGATAAATGTCCGCCTCTGTTGGCCTCACCAATGCGAACCCTTTTGATGTGGCACCGTCTTGTTGATACCACATGTTGATCAAGCCCAAGCATGAAGTTGGGGCGTTAAAAAGTTTTCAATCATATCACGATATCGCTCTCCATTCACAGTTACCGTTACGCCGTTTTCATTTTCAAAGAAGTCAGATCCAATGATTCCTCCTGACCAAATTGCTCACCAGACTGTCACTTTTAATGGATGCAAAGGTGACTGATGAATAGTTTGAGGGTTTTCCGTTGCCCAGAATCGACTATTCTATTTATTCACAAATCTATTCAAATGAAAATGTGCCCCGTCGTCACTCATTATGATTTTTTCATGAGAATCGTGGTTGTCATGGGTGAGCTGTAACATCCTATTGGCAAATGTACGGCGGGCGGCGTAAATGGTTTTGTGGAAGAAGCTCTTATGTCTACTGAATCTTAAATGGAAACAAATGCAAATCCTTGTGCGAAATTGTGGCCAAAGTTGTTCTTTGAAAATCAAGATCCTGAGCACGGCATCGAACTGAGATTGATGGATTGTTTTGAACACTTTCTTGAGCAGCAGTAATGTTCTCAACCGATCTTGCAGTACGTTGTGGTCCATGCTTGGGCTGATCATCTACAGACCCTCTTTCTTCGAAATCATTCACTACACGGTAAATAGCGCGTTTTGTTGACACTTTGTTTCTCCCAAAAATTTCACGTAACTTTCTCATCGTCAAAGTAATCGATGATTGATTTTGATAAAAAATTTTAACAATTAAAACACGTTGGTTTATCGAATATTTTTCCATAATAAATTGGCCGCGTGCCTACTTCACCATTGCCAAATATGAACTGTCAAGACTGATGTTTACCAAAATGGCGGCGAAACAAATTAGTATACCTTCCCAGCGGAAGCCCTGTAGTTCTACCTTAAGAAAAGCGGTTTTGCAATTTGCACCAAGTTAGTTAAAATTGCAAAATGTAAGCGAACAAAATCTGTAATTGTATGCAACCCATGAGCCAAACAAGTAACATGCAACATTTTTGGGTAAAAAAAGTGTTGTGTAATATGAAAATTTATGTAAGTCATATCAAATATGCTTAGTTTTGCAAATGCATATTTTTCATGCAAAAAGCATAAAAAACTTGCCCTGTTGATTGCTTACTAAGAAAAAATATGGCAAGAGACTGAAATGAAAAGTTTACTTCTTATTAAAAATTAAAGTGCAGTACTACGTCGCTAAGCTAGACACGAAATTCTTCGGACACATCTATAATCCGGACACTGTTGCTTACGGAACAATATTAATTTTTTACTCTACAATCTGGACAGTATTTTTTTCGTGTACGCGTATGGAATTTCTGCAATTTCGCTTTATTTAATTTGAGTGTACTTATATTGTGACTGCTTACAATCAGTTGTGGACTGACGCTAACCAAGAATGGAATGAAGAAGATTTAACACCTCTTGCACTTCTTTAAATCTCAGAAACAGTCTTAGATACAATTAACACATTCTTTCATTTGATAGATCCAGGTCAGCAGTTGGACAAGTGAAATTACAGATGCTTAAAAATGGGAGAAGAAAAGTTGATGTACGAAATTAAGATGTCAGTATGTTTACAACCCAAAATAAAATCAATAATAATTTCCCAAGTTTTTTTGGTTCAGATGCTATAAATGAAAAATTGACTACTGTTGAAATGAAATCTTATTATAATTAAGCCAAATGCGTTCTTGACACAAAATAAAATAGCGGATAAATAATTAGTAGACACTATTAAATAATTTAGATTTTTGTA
Source organism: Gymnocheta viridis (assembly GCA_956483585.1). Taxonomy (NCBI): domain Eukaryota; kingdom Metazoa; phylum Arthropoda; class Insecta; order Diptera; family Tachinidae; genus Gymnocheta; species Gymnocheta viridis. The sequence continues at coordinate 18,808,272 of OY101443.1, forward strand.
TATTCGATTTATATAAATTTGTCTGCGTTTCTTGAAAAATAAGAAAAAATCGAGTTACTTGTTGTAAACATATAAAAAATATTTATTGAATTTGTATTTGTACAAAAATTTATTCTGCGCACAACGCACAGAGGAGTATTTGAGCCAAAAAGTTGGCCAAAATTATTAAACGTGTTTTACAATTGATAGTTTATGTATAATTTGATATAAAAAATCTAGTCACAGGGTCAGAAAATGTGTAAAAAAGTAATAATCAAGAAAAAAAGTAGATGTTTTTGTTACTGTTTCTCGTCAGATCATCATCAGAAGATTTTTTTAGGAGTCGTATATTAAACACAATCGTCTAACAAACATCCTATTCTTGCTGAGTCTTAATGCCAAATTCTGTACTTTATATTTGCAATCACGTCATAAAACCTCTAATTCCCAATCTCTTTATTTTCGAAATATTGTAGTGTAGAAACTGTAAAAGTTATTGAGGTCTTCTATCTCAATAAGTCAACATGTTTTAAAATTACACGTCAAAACTTCAAGAGATCGGTTTTAGATTTTACTTCCGACGAATAATAAAAATGTGCCTTCTTTCTGATTGGAGCCACCATACTAGTAAGATCATCGTCCAAGAAATTATTAAATAAAGAATACATTGTTCGTAATTACTTTTGGTTTGATTCTTCCCTTCATTTTTGGTATATTTTATTTATCATTTCCGAGTAATAAATCGTCATTTGATTTATTTGTGCTCAGAGTCATTTGCCGTCCATCACGTCTTCAACAACCCCCCATTAATTTCTACATGACTTTTAACATTTTTCAATAGATGTTAAAAAAGTTACGTTCGATGAAGAAATTATTTACGGGGTCTCTCTATATTAAGCTAACGATATTTATTTATAAAACAAAGACAAACGAAACCTTTTTGTTTGTCCTCAGAAACATCCAGGGTCTGGTCAGGACTCGAATATAAGAACCCCAGACTAATACCACAAAAGAAACCAGAGGTGACATGAAACGGCATGCTATTGTTGTGGTTTTGCTGACTCTGTCGGCCGAAAAAAATCTAAACAAAGATTTTTCTTGTTTTGTTTTGATACATTTTCTGCCGCAAGAAATTTTTAACTCCAATTTCTTAAAAACTTTGTTTTATTAACAGCTAAATTATTATTTTATTTACAGGAAAATTAAACTTGTTCATGTCACATATTTTTCTTGGCTTCTACTTTTTTCTACAGCAACTTTCAATAAGCATTTTCGTTGAACAAACAAACGCATACATGTGAAAATATACACACACACACTATTGAAATATTTCATTTAGGATTTTAATATTAATTACACTAAACAACTAAAAGCACTTGCACGACACATTTCTCACTGCACACATTTCAATAAGTGAACAAATTAATAATTCCTCTGTATTATATTAATTATTTTATACATTAAATTGAAAAAAGTTTTATAATTTGTTATATTTTTCTCCTTTGTGATTTAGTTACTTGCAAAATGCTTTAATTTTGTTTTGTTTATTTTCCCTTATTCTTACATGATATTGCTATCTCTCTTCCACGAAAAAATCGTGTGAAAAAAAAACTGATTTGCTCCAAAACATAACCTCAAAGTTTCATCTCAGGTCTACCATGTGCTAGTACTCTAGTAAACTTGCCGACGGGGATTCTCGTATAAGCTAGTGATGTAGCGAAAAACAGTTTCTTAGTTATCTGCGTCAATATTCGCGAATACGAATACGAGTATTCGATTTAGAATGACTCGATTTTAACGTCTGCAAAATAAAAGATTTCAAATTCAATTGAAAAAAATTGCCCTTCGCATCAATAACAGTAAATTGAACAAATTCTCGGACTACTAACGGTATTTATGTACAGACACACATTCCGACAACAATAAATCAAGTTCTTGTCTTTCTTAACTGACACCAAGTTCGATGATTTTTGGGAACTGAATTTGAATCTATGAACTTCTCACTTGCATCACTTTGCAGAACGTTTTTAATTTTTGGATATTTACATGTCTTTAGATTTTTTCTTCTTTTTCTTGGTCCGAGCTTAGACAGGCAAACAATTGGGAAGGGAAACATCTGGAATTCTCTTGTGTTGTTCCTTTCGCGTTCACACAGACGAACATGATTTCGGCAACATTCCATTACTATTTGCTGATTATTTGCGTAATGCAAAGTAAAAGCCCTCTTCCACGGTCAAAGTTTACTTAGAGCCCTTTTCCACGGTCAAAGTTTACTTTACAAAGTCTTGTGTTTGCTGGTGTTAAGGGAAAGAAGAAAGGGGTTGAGTACACACTTTTCTGTACTCGCAAAGTTGCGTTCTTCTTCGTTCGTCGTTTACACATATTTGTATTTGGTTGCATGTGTGTGTTTGGTTCGCATGTTCATCCAACAAACGAACACAAAATCTTACAAAGTAAACTTTGCGTGTGGAGAAGCGAAACAAAGTTAAAAGAAAATTTAAAATACTTTGTTGAGGAGCTCCATCCAAGGCCACGTAAGCAGAATAATAAGAATTGTTTTTGCACAGATTCAATACGAATATTATGAATGTTGTAGTATGGATCCCACATGATTGATCCGTAGTCTAGAGACACGTACATCTGCTGCGTAATGGAAGGATTAGAAAACTCTTTAGACCAACATTTTATAAAGGCAAAGACACCTCTAGCTTTATTCACAGTCAAAGTAATATGTGAACGTATGTAAAATTCCAAAATCAAGAAATGAATCAACCAAATCCAACTGATGACCTACCAAGGAGTAGTTAACAGCAATAAGTTTACTTCTTGAAAAGCGCATGCATTTAAATTTTTTTTTCAAATTCAGCTCCATTGTGTTGTGTTTGTGCACCATACAAAAAAAGTTGTTAAGGTCACTTTAAAGATAAATGTGATGAATAAAATGATTAAACGAAGGACAGATTTTAACATTGTCAGCGTATATCAGTATATTGGCGAAGTTGATAATGTTAGGAAGATCGTTTATAAACAGCGAAAACAGAATCGGTCCAAGATGACTGACTGCTTTGGGCAACACCAGATGAGATATATATGTATGTACTAAAAAGAACTGTTGTTCAATCGAATGGTTCGCTTTCTGCCCATTAAATATGAGCTAAAACTTCGACTAGTTACATCTAATAGATCCATTTTAGTTAGAACAAGTTGATGCTTAACTTTATCAAATGCTTTATTAAAGTCCGTATAAATAGCATCAGTTTGTTTCTTTTGTGTAAATACGTACATAATTGACTAAAGATGATAAATGAAGAACATTAGTCGTCGTTGAGCACGCTTTTCTAAAACCGAGTTGGTAAGGTGACATTAATGACGCATTTTAAAAATCTTATACGGAGATTGATGTTTATATCACGACTTGTTAATAATTTGTTCAGCCTACGAAATGAATTTCTTGCCGTTTCTACATTAATTTCTTTATCACATTCCCAAGTTTCTTTTAACCAACAGCCAAGATATTTAAACTTTGGAACCCGCTCGATAGGTTGGTTCACTGTTTACGTGATCCATCCATTGTAATTATTCTTGTTTCGTTTTTTCTATATTCATATTGAGTTCGAATCTGTTGCTTTAAACATCTGCAGCTTTTAAAAGTCTTTATAAGTCATTAAGGTTATTGGCCAATAATGTTGTGTCACATATATTTCTTATATCGCTCCTTTATTGCAACATAGTCATATCTAAAAAAAACCTGTTCTTCAGAAAACGAGTTTTAAGTTTGAAATTTAAATCTCACATCTCAATACAAAAATAAGAAAATATTCTCCTCTTGAGAGGTGAGTAAACAAGATGTTTGTATGAATTTTTCACACAAGATGAAAAATGATTCGTCGAATAATTCTGGATTCTTAACTCAAAAATCGTGTTTTTTGTGATATGACTACGTTGCAATAAAGGACCGATATATTGTCCATTGACTTTTGTTCCGATATTTAATTCGTTTAAAGCTTCTTCGAGTATACATTCTGAACGGACATTGAAAAGCAATGGGAAAAGGATGCATCCCTAACGAACTCCCTTGATGATGGGAATATTTTCCATCACAATATCTACAAAACGAACTTCAGCATTTTGATTCCAATATAATGATTTAATACAATTGATATCTTTACTATCAGTATTAATAAGTCTTTAAACTTCTATGAGCTTGTTGTGTTGTACTCTGTCAAAAGTCTTTTCATAAACAATAAAGCGGAGGAACACGTCCTTCTGTACATCCTTGTAATTATGTATCAAGGCTTGTATGCAGTGTGTCCATATTAGCTTTTTTCGAGCTAAATTTAGCTTTATTTTTTAATGTTTAGCTTGAAATATTTCATTTAGGTTTTAGCTTTTTTCAACAATGCATTTAGTTTTTTTTTAATCTCAATTTATTATTAATAATTTTTATTTCAAAATAAATAAAACAGTTTCTCAATAGATATGTAATCCATGGTGAAATAAACAGGCAGCATTACTACGCCATATGATAATTTTTTGCTCTATCATTGTTTTTCCAATCTTCTGTCGGTATTGTTTATATTAGCGATGGGCACCGCTCACGTGATTAGCGTGAGCGCGAGCATAAATAAATTGGCGTGCATAAGTTGATTTTTGACGTGATTGCTTCGTGATTTTTTTGCTATGTTGTTATTTTTTCGTATACATACTTTTGTAATTAATATTTCTACGTAATTACTTAAATTGTTTTAAGTTTATGTTGAAAGGAATTGTTTGGCTCTAGTTCAAATCTTACTTTACTCATTTCTTTATTAATTTTAGAAATTTTTTTGATAAACTAAAATTATTTTTATTAAGAAAGTATTATTGGAACAGTCTATTCAACAGACTAGCAGAATGGATCAGTGATAATAATAATATTTTTTTAATTATTTAAAAATTTTTTCGTGATTATTTCGTGAGTGTGAGTTTTCGTGATTGGGCGTAACTTTTTTGCCTACTCACGTGAGCATGCATGAACGGGAGCCAAAAATATAAGGAAGTGCATGAGTAAAACTTTTTATCGTGAGCGTGAGTGAGAAATCACTCACGATCCCATCTCTATTTTATATTTACAAAATATCCAAGCTTTTGTTTGTTCAATTTGTGTTCATTTTTTTTATTAAAATTTTCAATAATTTTTTATAGGTATTTATACATTTGTGTTTGTTTTGAGAGTGCCACTACCTTCTATATGGACCGCAATACTTTCAACGAAATCCACACTTCCTTGTCTTGCCCATTTGTAGCGTCCAAAAATTCAATGGTTTCTGTTAACTTATTTTATTTAATTTTTGTTTACAATAATTTTTGACAAGAGCTTAGACTTTACACAAACAAAAATTCCTATTTTTGTTGTATTGTTGTAGTTGTGGCCCTAATAATGCCACCTGTTTATTTCATCATGATGTAATCTATGTATGTACACATACACAATCTTATGAAAGTATGGAAAATTTATGTAATGAAATCTTTTTGATGTCCGAAATTTTTGACCCAATAAAATCAGATTTAGATTATTTTATAATTCCAACACCATATTTTAAAAAAAATTTTGAAAAATATTTGATTTAAAAAAAAATACATAATAGATTCTTTAACAGATAAAGAAATTAGATACACTTGCCGAAATTTTATTAAACAGTTAATATGTGAACTACTCGTACACCAACGTTTGCAAAAGTAATTTTTTAACTTTACAAAAAACAACTTTTTTTCATTAGAAAAAAGTCTAAAGCTACGGTCACATTTGCCAAATATTAAAAAAAAAAACACGTGACCATCAGACAAGCTAGATTTGCATATTCTTTAATTCCAATGTTTTTTTTTAAATATAAAATTATATAAAAATAGCATTTTGCGGCATAATTGACTTCATTTTGTGATGTAAAAACCAAGTTGAATCACACTAACCCTAAGCAAAAGTGGTGCTCACGTTTTTTGGGCAAATGTTTGCCAAGTGTGACCGCACCTTAAGCAATACAAAAGGCAAATTATATGAAAATTTTAAAGAAAAAATTTAAAATTTTATGGTAGATGATATACATACATAAATAACTCTTTTGGAATTACAATGGCAAAAATTAAATTCCTATAATTGGACAAACCCAAAGTCAACTACAGAATATTTTTGGATTCATATTTTTGAGCACAAAAACGCAATGATAGAAAACCTTTTTTGGGAAATGTCAACTTTTGTGATGAAATTTTTAGTTTTTCCTTTTAGTAACGCAGAAAGAAGTTTAGCGTGTATTCAGTTGTATAACAATAATAAAAAGTAAAATTAGAAACAGATTTACTTTAAGCGTAACGAATTCACTTCTGTACGTCAGATGTTGAATAAATGTTGTTAAAAAAATTTGATAAGGATATCTAAACCCAAGATTACTTCTGAAAAGCTGTTATTTTGTATAGTTTTAAGATCTTTTTCCCCCTTATAAGACTGTTTAGTTTTAGTTTAAGAACTTTTTGTTTTGACCTTTAAGTTACACTAGTGTATCGACGGCGATTCGACCGCATTCTAGTAATTAAATATTAGACATTTACATACATATGTAAATATATACGAAACATTCTAAATAAACAACTCAAAACTCTCTCTTAATACAAAGAACATATAGAAAAAAATCTCCGTCTCATTTCTATGCAAAAGCGAATTGGACAAACACACATGCACAATTTGTTTATTTTACAACCTGAAGCTGACACATGCATGTGTAATAAGTGTGCATGTGTTAGGAGCAACTTTAAACGCTTATAGATCCCAAAATACTAAACTGATTCAAATAAAATTAAGATTTTGCACATCTATGTAAAGTCCCCATTAAAAACTTATAAATCTTTCCAAAATCGGTTCAGTATTACGAACGTAAAAGGGATCTAAAAAAACGTTTTTGCCTATCAATATTATAGAAGATATACTATGTGCATTTTTATGATCGAAATTTTTGCTTAATAAAGAATTTTATTTTGTTATTGATTCAATATTTTTTATTTAAATGCCCCAAAAATATATTTTTATATAATAACGGTCGTATTCATAGAAAAATAATTTGGGTTTAAAATGTATTTTAAGGAAAATTTGTATGAAAAATATTTCTTAAAATACATTTCAAATACAAATTATTTTGTATGAATACGACCTTAAAGAAATAAACACTATTTTAACTATGAAAAATATCGAAATAAAAAAAATAAATCTGCTCGTATAAAAAAAATTTTACTGCCAAGCCCACGATGTCACACGTATTCGTTCTATCATACAATTACATTTAAGACAAAAACAAAATTTTAGATATTTTCGTTTTAAATGTAATTCTGAGAAAGAACGAATACGTGTGACATCAATCGTGGACCTGGCAGTTAGCTTTATTTTTTGGCTTTAAATTTCCTTCTTTAGCTCTTTTTAGCTCTAGTTTAATGATTAAAAACTTTTTCAAGAATTCTAATACCGTTGTTTACCGTTGTTGTTTTTTAAATGGTTTACTACCTTAAATATCTCGTTGTCAACTTTAAAATTTCAAAACGCACCAAAATGAAGCAAAAATACGCCAATTAAAAAAAACAATTTCTCATTTATTTAAAATGTTTATTGAATTAATTTTGCATAAAAATTATAATATTTATTTATTTATTAATATATTTTAAAAATATAACAATACACCAGTCTGCTACGGCTAAGAGTTAAAAAAAACAATAAAAATTGGTAATAATTTTTTATTTCTTAAATTCCATACCAAACTTTTTAAAAATACATCAACGATTAATAGTAAAGATTCTTAATGAATAATAATAGTTCTGTATTTATTCCTGTATTAAAATATTTTTAAAAATTTATTTTTCATCAGAAGTTTGATATTTTTATATTAAAAATTTATAATTTAATTCAAAATTTGGCCGATTTGTAAGGACAAAAATTTTTCGATATTGTGAGTTCGATTCTTTGATAGGTTTTGGCATGAGGGAAAAAAAGTTCAACCACGATATAGGAAAAAAATTATTTTCGAGGCTCCCAAATTTTAATTCAAATTTAGAATTTTCATTAATAAATAATTCAATTTCATCAAAAATTTCATCAAAAATAATTAAACAATATATCAAAACTAAATTTCACCTTGGAAAGGTAATACATATTTAAAAATAAATACTAAATAAACCAATAAAAACCTTAAAAATATTTTTTTTCCGCAAGCCGAAAGCTATTGAAAAATCGATGACACAATATATGAATACTAAGTCGACCCACCCTAATACACAGCCTTTTACACTATAGTTTAAAAACTAAACAAATTTGTAAATATATAATATGTACATATGTTCGCGTTCATTTGTACTTTTTAAAAAGAGATCAAAAATTTATAATAATTATTCTGAATTAAACAGGTGTATTTTATTGTGCAAAGATTTTTTTCTCATACTGAAATAAAAAGTTGTGTTGAATTTGCTTTGGCGCCACCGAAATTTTTAAAAAAGCGCACCACGCACCAACTAAAGAGTTTCTCGCAAAAAAAAATTAAAAAGCACCGAAAATGGTGCGAAACGCACCCAGTTGACACTCATGTACATGAACATTCCGATTATAAATTCTTTGCTGTTCATTTTCGAATGCAACTGCAAAATAAAATTTGATATTCATATTCATTTTTGAATAATATAGGAGTACAAAAACTTTATTTTATGTACAAGAACGAATACAGCAAACTACGAAACACAACAAAAATTAAAAATTCGTGTTCATAAATATGGGTGATAAATGAGTGAATATTTGGCATTTTGATAAAAACAATAAATTGTTTCAAAAATCCACTTAAATAAGGTTTTTTAGTTATTAAATGCATTTTTTTAAATAAATTTTGCAATTTATTTACACTATTCAAATATTTACAACCGATTTTCTTAAAAAAAATTGAATACTTAAAAAACTGGAACGATTGAATGAATGGGTTAATTTTGGCTAATTGAACGAAAAATATCGATCCTGGAAACGAACGATTTGGCACAGTTCTAGTAGTTAACCCGTTCATTACTTCACTACTTCACAGCACCCTCACGCAGTGAACATATTTAGTAAAAATATGACAAATTACAGCATTCGATATTTATGGAAATTTTAATGAAATCTCGATCAATGTCGCATAACGCAATTTGCAACATTCGCAAAAACTCGATTTCCGTCAAATATCAAATTCATCATTGAACAGTACAAATTTTTTCTTACAAAATTTTTAAACCATTTATCATAATTTCAAATAAAAAATTTATATTTTTTAGGGTGTTGATCACAAAACATCATTGTTATGAAGTCTGAATGAATGAACGAACTTTTGTTCGTAATACTAAATTTTCTTACGAACGTGTGTAACTTTTTAACCCCACTTTCGTTAAAAGGCAACCAACACGATTTATATAAACATTTATTAGAGAAAGCACATTAAAACAAGTGAATGAGGGTGATTATTATAATTACAACTTTATTTCAAATTGTTGGAAAAAACAAATTACATCATTAAAAGTTGTTTGTTGGACAACAAAGTGAATTTTTATATTTATAATAGGTAATTTTTCTGAAAAGAAGAACAAATGAACAAAAATAAAATATAAAACCAAATGGAAAAAGAAATATGTACAACCATGTACGAGTACGAGTATGAATTTATTATGTTAAGTTTTTTCATGTTCTCAATATTTCTTTCTGTTGGTCATGAGTGAACATTTTTCACTTGTTGTTTTTGCTGTTGCCGTTTTTTGTACAATTCAATGTCAAGGTCTTATTCTCATTAATCTTAATTTTGAAGAAACATACAACAGAAAACAAAACAATAAATTAAAAAGCAAATTTTGTGGTATATTTTTCTCAAGAAAAATTACTTAAGAAAGAAAAACAATTATCCAGTACAAGTACTTAAACATATATACACACACACACACATGCATACATTCATGCATACAAATGTACATGAAAACATGCCTAAGCAACTATGAGTCCTGCAGGCTTACGGAAGTTGAATATCCATGGGCCAAAAAGTAACTATTTCCACTCAACAACGGGTAGTGGTTTAATATTTTTTTAAAGAACAAAAATCATAAATATTTCGAGTTTCAATCTGTTATTAATAAAACTAACCAGCAACTGATCAGATCCTTTTATGTACTCGTATTTTCGTTCACAAATTAAAAATTAATCATTAGTTGGCATGTGATGGATGGAAATTGATCCATTTCATATTTTTCTACTTTCCAAAACGAATGATAATATAAAGATGAAAAAGATCAAATTAATCATATTTTAGTGCAATTAGTTTTTGAAATCGATCGATTTAAGCTGGAGTTACATGCCACACGTTAACGCGGCAACGCGTTTTAAGCATTTGACGTTTTCGCTTATCAAATTTCAGGTAAATTTTGCTGGCTTTTTGTTGGCTTTTTTAAGTTTTATGTTCTTTAAATTTTTTAAATTCATTTATCATCAACTGCTGGTCTCGACAGCTCAGCTGATTATTTTTTGCTCATTGTATCTCTTTGCATTTTGATCTTTTTTTTTTGTCAAAATTTGTTTATGTTTGATTTATAAATAGTGTTTGACGTTAGATTTTGAGAAAGAAAACATGTACTTTTTAAAGCGAATTGAGGCGAGTCTACCTGTTATGAATTTGCCTTGATCAACTGCTTACGAAAATAGCTTTCTAATAATTAAATGTTCAATGTCGTGGTGAAATTAACAGGTGGCATTACTACGCCATATGATAATTTTTTGCTCTAGCATTGTTTTTTCAATCTTATGTCAGTTTTGTTCATAATAGAGATGGGCACCGCTCACGTGATTAGCGTGAGTAATCGTAATTAATTTTTGTTTCGATTACGTGAGCGTGCATGAACGCGAGTACAAAGCAATTGAGCGTGCATAAGTAGATTTTTGATGTGATTGCTTCCTGATTTTTTTACTATGTTGTTAGTTTTTCGTATACTTTTTATGTTTATGTTGAAATGAATTGTTTGGCTCAAGTTCAAATCTTACTTTACTTATTTCTTTATTAATTTTAGAATTTTTTTGATAAACTAAAATTATTTTTATTAAGAAAGTATTATTGGAAGAGTGTATTCATCAGACAAGCAGAATGGATCAGTGATATTAATAATATTTGTTTAATTATTTAAAAAAATTTTCGTGATTATTTCGTGAGTGTGAGTTTTCGTGATTGTGCGTAACTTTTTTGCCTACTCACGTGATAATGCATGAACGGGAGCCTAAAATATAAGGACGTGCATGAGTAAAACTTTTTATCGTGAGCGTGAGTGAGAAATCACTCACGATCCCATCTCCAGTTTATATTTACAAAATACCCAAACTTTTGTTTGTTCAATTTGTGTTCATTTTTTTAATTAAAATTTTCAATAATTTTTTATAGGTATTTATACATTTGCTCTTGTTTTGAGAGTGGAACTACCTTCTTTATGGACCGCAATACTTTCAACGAAATCCAAACTTCCTTGTCTTGCTCATTTGTAGCGTCCAAAAAATTCAATGGTTTCTGTTAACTTATTTTATTTAATTTTTGTTTACAATAATTTTTGACAAGAGCTTAGACTTTACACAAACAAAAATTACTTTTTTGTTGTATTGTTGTAGTTGTAACCCTAATAATGCCACCTATTTATATAATCAATGTCAATAAAATTTTAGACTCGGAACTTGGCAGCACCAGAGCTGTAAATGAATCATTCTTTTTTGATTTTAGTTCATTACGAATTAGTCAAGTTTTGAATTAATTCCTTTCATAACAAAAAAGAACTGAATGAAATTTGAATCAATTCAAACGAATTAAGCAGAAATGAATTGCAATTCATTGTCTAATTCAAATGAATTTGTCGTATGAATTGCAATTCGTGACCGATTCAAATGAATTTGTTAAAGTGAATTGCAATTTATTTTTAATTCAAATAAATTTGTCAAAAAGAATTGCAATTCATTTGAATTGATTTTGAATTAATTCAAATGAATTAGAACAATGACTCGCAATTCATATGAATGAAATCAAAAATGAGTTGCAATCAATCAAATTCAAGAGTAGATCTAGAGGGAATGAAAAATGGAAATGTCTCCTACCAAAATGAAAATATTCAGTACAAAAATTTAAAAGATTTGTCCTGGATCCGCGCTTGATCAAAGAAAACATTGTGTTTGGAATTTGTTTCTTCAGGAACTGACTTTTATTTTGAAAAACGCTATTATTTTAGTTACAAAATAAGACTAATTAGATATAATTAGAATGCATCATTCACCTTCAACAACAATAACTTTTCAAAATTATTATCTGAAAGGGATTTAGGGATTTTTCACAATATACAAATATGAGATTATATAAACAAAAAATGGTTGTTAAGCACACATTTTAAAATATTTTCATACTATTTGATAAAAATAAAGATATAAGTTTCTTTTAGCAAATAAACAAAATTTTCCCATTTTGGTAGAGTTTTCGCCGATACCTAATAATCTAATACCTATTCTGCCGATATCATAGGAATTTCAAATCTAAGAATTTTTTGTCTTTGGACCATACCAGGTGATATACAAAACGAGAGTAATGCTTGCTGTTTTTTCACACAAAAAAATAATTGAATAACAAAACGACAGTGATGCTTACTGCATATTTACTTACAAAATCAAATCAAATTTTCAATTCAATCAGTTCAATTCAAATTTCAATTAATTCAATTCAAATTTCAATCAATTCAAATTTCAATCAATTCAAAAGAGTTGGCAATGAATTGCGATTCACTTCGACAAATTCTTTTAGATTGCAAACTAATTGCAATTCATTTTTATAAAATTCATTTGAATTGACTCGAATTTCATTCAATTGATTTTTCCTCTTGAAAAGAATTATTTATAAATTTGCTAATTCAGTGAATTAATTAAAAAATGAGTGTTTCATTTACGGGTCTGGGCAGCGCTTACTGATATATTGTATAAGACGCTTGTGACGCGTAAAATTTGCGATTGTTTCAATGGCGGTTTTACAGCAATTCTTATATTTTGTTATTCCCTTGGAAATAATATCGTTTTTTAAGTTCATTAGCTATTAACAGAAGCACTTGTCTCTTATGATATCTTCTGCACAATTTACATCATATTTATTAGTTTGTATTTATATATTTCATATGATTATATATATTTTTTTTCAAATGAATGAATCGTTTTGCAGAAAATTCTCATTTAACAATATATCACCCGGACAAAAATTTTATCTAAAATCAATTATTATTATTATACAGGATGGCCCAAAATTACCGAAAGGGTTTGAGTTCTTTATAGCTTCTTATTTAAGACATAATAATTATTATTTTTTTATACTTTTAATTTAATTATGACAAATTTATGCCACCATAATAGAGTTTTCCTTTGAAATAAACCAAAATTAAACAGTCGGGAGTGGTAAATTAAAATCGCTTGTACGCGAAGTAAATTCGTTCACTGGAGATGTCGCGTAAAAGAGCAATTGTGTCCCACGCAGGGTGCGCAGTGGCAGTTATTATACTTACAGATGGTTTTCCCCTAAAAAAATTTTCCGACATTGTCCGATATCGATTAGTGGACAAAACTGGAAGAGCTATCACAAAGTTATGAAAGTTGGATCACAGCTTGTGAATGACTCAAAAAAATAAAACGTGCAAGTTTCAAAGATTTCAGTGCATATTTAAATTTACGTTTTTCTGCGATGGGTTTTCATAATCAGAGCGAATCATTTGAAGTAAAAAAAGGCGAAAATTGGTTTATTAAAATTTTTATTTCTTTCATTTATTACCCTAATAAATACATTTCAACGCGAATTCTTTTTACAGGTGGTTTGGAGAGTGCAGCAGAATGCTTCACCGTGGCTGCTGTATTTTTTTATTTATGTTTTCTGATATTTTTATATTAGTTTTTTAGCTGAGTAACCAAGCAGTAAAGATCTAAAACATTTTGTTTGGGGCATATGGATTACGATAGAAATTGCTAAACATATTCGTACATTTTATATAAATGTTTTTATTTATGTTTATAAAATTTTGTGCCAATCAGTCGATGTTTGTAATAAATAATATTAACACCGCCTGTAAAACTAATTAGTCCAGTTCAATCTTTATCAAAAGAGAAAACTCCCTCAAATTGTCTTATATTACGGAAAAACGAATTTTCACATGAATGATTTTCTATGGTGTTTTCTTTTCATGAAATGACGTAAAGAAAGGACAAATATTTTTGTTATTGATTTTATTTAAACTACGATCCCGCTTAAGTATTAAGAAATAAAAATTCACTTTTCAAGTAATGCTTTTATGATTTTATTTTGGTTAGAATACCACTTTTTGTAAAAAATCACGCGAACACTGTACGTATGAGTGATATGTTACGCATTCGTGAATAAAGGCCAATATATTTTTTTACGTGAAATATTTCCCATGAACAAAAAATAGTGAAACAAATTTACAAAATATTAAATAAACACAACAACAAGACACAATTTCATGTCACATTGAAAGTAGGGCAAATTATTGGTAAATTTTTAGAAACTATTTTAGATATCATAGCTTATTATATTTAAAAAACTTTTGAATACATTTAATTAAGTATTTACTACACAATCAAATTTTGTAGTAAAAACATTACCAAAAAATTAAAACTAATCCAAAAAAAATTCTAAAATCATGGTCACACTGAAAGTCCGGCAAAGAAAAAAAAAAGAAACAACAAATTCATTTCAATTACCGTTATATTTGTTCATTTCTTATTGTTTTTATATTATAAGTGGTCAGTTTGAACAAAAGGTCCTTTTCGCATTTCTCGAAAAATTTGTTTTTTGGTATTTTTATAATATTTTGGTTGAAATCGTGTAGAAACAATCAAGTTATTATTATTATAATTTTTTTTACAAAGTAAATGGGTTCTAAAAATTTATGCTTAACAAAAGGTGCTTTTTTGTTTATTTTTTAACAAAAGGTTCTTTTCCCATAATCTTTGGGAATTCTTCGTGAAGTTTCACTTTTTACTTTAATGAAAGTTGGCATCCCTGTATCAAACAACAAAAGGTGCTTTTTTGGTTTTTCCGAAATAAAAATGGAATTATATCAAACATCCTTAACATTTAATGGGGTGACTTATGACAGTTAGATGCATCTGTAGATAAGTAAAAAACTTGTTAGCATTTCCAGGTCCTTGCAGTTTTTTAAAGGAACGAAAAAAATAAATCTCGATTTCCCAAAAATTTGAAATGAGCGAAAAAGCACCTTTTGTTCTGCGGCTCCTCATTTACTTTCGTAGTGTGAAAATATTTAAATTTTTTTTGTAATGCTGCGTACAATTAAACAGTCTACCCTGGAAGAACGAAAAATAGTTGTTAATAACTACATATTTAGAAGGTAAAACTCAACGAGAAATCGCAAGTATCGTTAATAAACACAAATCAACGACATCATTACGCGGTACAAAAAAGACAACAGAATAACAAATAAACAACGCGCACTTGTAAAAAGAAAGCTTTGCCCGAGAGATGAGAAGTTTATAGTTCGCGAAGTACAAAATGATCCATTCATCTCCGCTCCAAAGCTTGCCACTTTGGTTAAAACCAATTTTGGAAAGGAAGTACATGCATGAAACAATAAGAAGAGTTTTAAGAAAAAACAAATTGCATAGGCGAGTGGCTCGAAAGAAACCATGTGTGAGTTTCAAAACAGAAAGGATCGCTTGGAATTTACACGAGATCACATATCAAAAGATTTCTCATTTCGGAACATGGTACAAATTATATAACACGTTATTTTGGCTTTTCCTATCAACATTTTAGCATCTTACAGGTTCTTTTTACAGATGAAAGCAAATTTAATTTGTTTGGTTCCGATGGTCGGCGTTATGTGTGGCGTAAGCACAATGAAGAATTTTTGCACAAAAACACTAAGAAAACAGTGAAGCATGGAGGCTTATCAGTGATGGTGTGGGGCTGCATGGCAGCTTCAGGTGTCCGAAACCTTCATTTTATAGAATTTATCATGGGCAAGAACATGTATCTTGATATTTTAAAAACGAATGTTAATGAAAGTGAGCGAAAGTTGGGTATTGCTGATAATTTTAAGTTTTATCAACACAACGACACATCACTGATAGTAAAGAACTGGTTGCTTTACAGCTGCCCTAAAGTCATCAAAACACCTGCACAAAGCCCAGATATAAACGTAATCGAGCACTTATGGGACGAACTTGGATGTCGTATGCAAAACAGATTGTGCAGTAATAAAAACCAGTTTAAGGCCGCATTACAGGAGGAATGGAGCTTAATAACGCCTGATGTGTGCAAAAAATTGGTGGGATTTATTCCAAGAAGATTAAAAGCTGTAGAAAATTAAAAAGGATTTGCAACCAAATATTAATTAATGCATAAACATTCGAATTTAAAGACTGCCCGACTTTCAGTGTGATCATAGTTTTAAGGTTTTTTTGGAGTTTTTGTTTATTATTTTTATTGTTGTAAGGTTGAAGTACCAAGTTTTTGTTTTTTTCATATTTACTAATATTCAGTAAAAATATTTTAATGAAATATTTTGCAAAACTTTAAGTATTGTTTACTTTAAAGCTGTTGAATTTTTCTGTAATTAGTTGCCCGACTTTCGATGTGAGCCACTGTATATACCGGTTATATCGCTTCTATCAAGAGCATCTACAGAAAACAAATTCAGAAACAATATATGTACATAAAGGCACCCTTTTTGACATTCAATGTAGAAAGCATAAACAAAAGCTGCCACCTGGCTAATACGTCTTGTTCCCTAGATGTCAATTGTGTAAAATTAAATTTTGTGTTGATAACATACTTACAATAACATGGCGGATTTTAAACTGCCAAGCACCTTATACTTATATACTGAATTTTATATGATGTTTCACATTTTCCAAAAGATTCATATGTGCTAACAGTGATGCCAACCGGTTTCGCTCATGTTTGGACAGCTATTTAGGTATTTTATACAACAAATTTGTGATTGTAGTCGAATCGCTACTACCTGGTTGATCTGCCTTGGAAATTAAAAACTAATTCTGGCTTAAGCCTTGATGTCGCACATTCTAAAAAGCTTGAGAAACGTCGATGTGGAAAACATAAAATACTTTTGTGTTTAAATTAAGGATTGAATGAATTTTGGAGAGACTTTGTAAACAGAATAGTTGAAAACTAAATAATACTCTGGAAAATTTAAGTCGACTTACACCCAATTTATACGCTAATTTAAAAATCAAGTTTTATTTTTAATTCTTTTTAAAAGTAAGTTGCTTCCGAAAACTTTACAATGATTTTTTCCCATGTTTTTACGGTTAATTTTTTTGTCCGTAATCGGTTAATTTTCTTTAATTGATTATTTGTATAAAAACAATTAAAGTCGTTATAATTAAACAAAAATAATGGTAATATATTGTATTATTCACATTATTTTTGGTAATAATATTTATTGTTTTTATATTTAAAAGTATTATTTACTTTTCTGTTTTAAATTTTTCTTTTATAAAAATATCAAAAATGTTCTTGTTATTTCATCAAAAATGCTTTTGTATTGCCACATTGAAACGAAAAATAAAATAAAGCAACATAACAAAAAAACGAATGCGTGGAAATAAAAATATGAAAAAAAACACCGAGAACTGAAAATGTGATTTTTTCTTTACCCCGTTTGCTTTTCCAACCCTTTCGCCAACATACAACAAAAATCATGTTTTAAAAAACATGGAAAAAATCATCGTATGAATTGGGTGTTATTTTCCAAAAAAAAAATAATGAAGTTTATCAAATTCTCTTTAAATTAATTGTAGAGCTAATTAACAATTGAAAATCATAAAAATATTTTATGTTCAATGTAATCATATATGTAAATATACATATATATTTTTCGATATATTATATTTAAAAGTCGTGTTCTTTTCGAAAGTTATGGTGCTGAATACATAAGAAACTACAGAAATTTTGCAAATCTTCAATTTCAGTTGTCTTTATTCCAAAAATCGAAAAATGAGATAGACATTTTTTTGGTGACTAAAAGACTTACATATATTTAATTCTATAATAATACTGTGTTTAAGTCTGAAAAAGAAATAGTGGCATTTCCATCCCAGGTTTTAGAACAGACGTACTAGGCACCTTTTGCCTCCAAAGTTTTGTTGTTGTTAGAGGTCGAATGATGTTACGAGATCGCTTCAAAAACTACGTCGTTGAGTCGAAGGCGCCACGCTACAGTTCAAATAAATATTGTATTTGAGAGAATGCCAAATAAATCGTGTATTTCAAAAGAATAATATAGTTTGTTCTTTTTTCCTCATTTGGTACACGTCGAATTATTTGGATATCTAGGGTTCCAGTGATCACATCAGTGTACATCCATTACACAATAATGGCCTTATTCACAAACGATTAATAAACTTATTGTAGGTTTAATGTTGGATTTTTATATGAGAAAACCGGTTTTAATGTACACATTAACTTTATTAATCGTTTGTGAATAAGGCCATAAATATTTGATGTTGGTAAAAGGAACTCATTTGGGGTTTTTCATACAGTTTTCAGACATGCATTCTTAATTGAGTCAATATTCGGTTTATTGATCAATTCGGACTTGATAGCGCAGCTGATAACTTTTTTTTAAGTTTTATTCAAGGCGAACTATAGTTGGATGTCAAAATTTATTTAATATCTTTTGTTGACATTCAATTTGAAAAATTTCAAAAAAATAAAAAATGTAATTGTAAGAACCAAGGCGAATTTTGTGAATCTGCCTTGGTAAGAACAAAGAAAATTTAAACGAAAATTTAAATAAAAATATTAAAACATATAAAACTACATTCATATCACAGCAGTAGCAGCTGCAGTTGATGAACGAAATTCTGAAGAAGCAACGTGCTTTAGCCACGTGTAGTGATAAGATTTATTAAAAATAGATTTCAATCATATGATATTTCTTAAGTTAAATTACAGCGCAAAATAAAACTAATTTATGATTCAGCATCCACAGCACAGGCCATCAAAGCATTAACACTTTGTTTTTCAATGGAATTTCGTTGTGGACATTTTTTGGCTGGGTGGTGAGGCAATCACCGATTGACATCGACGTTGAACAGCATTACAGATGGCAGGAGCCAATAATTGATCAGCGGATCTTTTAAACAATTCCACACAACAGATTTCTTTAACAAAATAATATTTGTTAAATATTTCAAGGGATTAAAAAAAAACAACCCTTAAAAAACAAAACTTTTTAAAATAATAATTTATAATATTTTATTTTTTCGCCTCAATAAAATATTTTTGACGATGTACTTTGATTTTACATAAACAAAACGCTTGTGGTTTTTGTGGTGTTGTACTTGTTGTATTATTAAGTTTACCTGTTATGAATTTGCCTTGGTTCAGATATACTAAATTAATTAGCTTACTCAATAATCATTTGAAAGTTAAAAAATAAAATAGTTTTTAGTTTGATCGTTGAAATTTGTTTTGAAAATTACAAAAATTTAAATAAATTCCTATTTAAAAATTAAATTAATATTATGTACTGTTGCGTTGACATACTCGGCTCAGGAGACGGAGAACAGGGTGATAATAGCGATGGTGGTGCACCAGAATACAATGCCGTTGGTGAATTGGAAGCATCTGCATAGATAAAAATATTCAATAATTATTAATAATAATAAAAACAACAAATTTTAATCAAAAATGAAAACAGGAAAAATGGCTTTTCTTGTAATGAAAATGTTTTCAGATACTCCCATTGCCGCCTTTTCTTTTCTGCAAAAATTTTAATTTTGAAACATTTTTTATAACGTTTTTTTATGTACATATGAATATACTAAATATCTGTACCGCTGTGTAAAGTTTTACAACTTTACTTGTATATCCCGTGGACTACAAGAGTAACCCTGCTGGATGAGCTCATCAGCGTAAGATGTGCCGTTTTTCCTTTGTCCACGAAGCCCATCCATTTCGCTTGGCCAAATATCTAGAAGGGCTGCCTTACTGGTCCGGTCCCATTCCAACCCATTTTCTTCTTCTTAATTTTGACATCTATTTATTTAAAAAAGAAATTGGTTCATTTGTTTTTTATTATAAATCATAGATTTAATAAATTTACATTCAACTTTACTCGCCATACTTTTAACGTATATTTGCAATATTTTCTTAACATTTGCCATTGTAGATAATTTTGTTCACTAAACACACTTGTGAACAGTGTTGTATTTCAAGTTTTACTCAATTTTATAGCAATTTCGTTCTTATTGAACAATAAATAAATTAAAATTTTGTGTGGAATATTGAGCTCAATAATGGTATTTATTGCGATAATCTCGTTAAAGGTGTCTGTGTGAACACCGTATAATGCCGAAAAGCCGATTAAGACGAAATTGAGAACAAAATTATAAATTTTTCTGGTATAAAATAGGCACGCCCCTCCCACTAATATTATATTTATGCTAAAAATAGAATTAGTCTAAAAAATACGAGATGGGGCCTTTCGAAATCGTATATTACAATTTATTTGGCCTTAGAAAAAAGTAATTTTTATATCGCGCGGTACCACGGTGTTACGCAAAACAAAAGGTACAATAATGCTGAGTTTTCCATAACTAATATCCTACATACATACATACATATATACAAACATATGTACACACACATAATACATTTTAAATTTCCATTCTTTGTGTGATGTTTACTTCTTTCTGTAAACTTTTCCTTCCATCTTTTCAGACTCGTTTGTTAGAAGATGCATCCCTCTTATGCAATTCATGGTCAGCACGTCAAAATGTAAGTTAAGACAAATAATTTTTTTTCTTTACTTTTTAACTAAAAATGTATGTACACACGTATAAATACCAAACGAGAAAAAAATTACTTTTACTCTTGTTGTTTTTGTTTAATTTTTCTGCTCATGTTTTCAGCAGAATTCATTAAAAATTTATTTCCAAAAGTTCATGTAGATACGAGTATGAAATGTTTGTATTTTTATGAAACATACCAAAAGATACAAACATTTCGCAACATTAATCAGATCAGGAGTGAAGAGGCCTTCTATGGAAGGCCTTATTTAGCAGTCATAAGATCTTCATGTTTCATTTTATACTTATATCTTTTGACCCGCACTTAGAGATGTGCACTGCTTAAGTGATTATAGTTAATCATGCATAAACACGCATGATCGTGATTAATTTTATAACAGGTATCATAATATCCTCATCGCCAGTAGAATCGAAACTATCTAATAATTAACTGCGAAATCATGGCAATATTTCAGTAACCTTTTTAAAAAGCATCGAATGTTCAATAAAGAATACACCTTTTTAATTCTAGTATGAAAATTTTTTCAGCAGACATGAATATTTTTATTTAAAGAAGGAGAATGTTCCTTTTTGGTGCGACTAATATTTTTTTAAATCCCCTTTTTGTGCCACTTTTCGAAATTTCTCAACGGTTACGCTGCCTTCGCCACACTCTAGCGGCTCCATCAGAGCGAAGAATGTTGGACTTAGTCTCGTCGCAGAAGGGAACCTGGTCTCAGAAAGTACATGCCGTAGACAATTTCAAAAAAGTGTCATAAAACGGGTATTTTAGAAAAAAGGTGGTTTTTTAAAGTAAAATACGGTCAAGTTTTTTTGTGAAGAAAAAAAATTTTTTTTTTAAATTTATTAATCCAGATTGCCTCGATATCCTTTTCAAAGGATTTCAAAAACTTTTGTTAGTTAAGGCCGTGATTCACTATCCTACATAATCGCACGATCTGCCAAATATGGCATGTGTGCTATAAAAGTACGAGGGCAGACTGACATTGAAGCTACCTAGCGCTAGATCGGAGCACAAACACAACAACTTATTTTTTAGAAATTGCGATCTGTCAAACGTCAGCTGTCAAAAGTTCACCCAAATTCATTGATTAGTTTATTTGTTGTAGTCGTTTGGAGTAAGCAACTTTTGTGTTTCTTGAAAAATGGAAAAAAGTGAATTTCGTGAAAGGGAAAACGGCGAAAGAGAAAAAAGAAAAGCTCGATAAACATTACGGTGAGTCTGCTCCGTGAGATTACATGGTAAAATATTGGATTGCTGAATTTAAACGCGGCCGAACAAGCACTGCAACAATACCATCAACAGGAAGGCCAAAAGAGTTGGTTACTGAAGAAAATATCAAGAAAATCCTCGATATCGTTATGAATGATCGCCGAGTCAAGTTACGTGAGATGGTAAACATGTAATATGAACGTGTGTTCAACATTTTGCATGAATATTTGCATATGAAAAAGCTATCGGCAAGATGGGTGCCGCATTTGCTCAGTGTCGAACAAAAACGAGTTCGACAGACCACTTCACAGCGATGTTTGGACAAAATAAAGCGTAATCCTGTTGAGTTTTGGGGTCGATTAATAACTGTTGATGAAACGTGGGTCCACCACTACACACCTGAAACCAAAAATCAATCGAAACAATTGGTGGAAATGCTCCGAAGAAGGCGAATATTGTTCATCGATTATCTTGAAAAAGGATCCACAATCACAGGAAAGTATTATCGTGCATTATTGGATCAATTGATTGTTGCAATCAAGTAAAAACGACCACATTTAAAGAAGAAAAAAGTGCTCTTTCTTCAAGACAACGCACCGGTTCACACAGCATTTAGATACGATGCTTAAATTACGTGAAATACATTTCGAATTGGTTGATCATCCACCTTTTAGTCCAGATTTAGCTCCTAGTAACTTTTTCCTGTTTCCAAACTTAAAAAAATGGCTCGCAGGAAAAAGATTCATCTCAAACGAAGAAGTGATTACCGAAACTAACGCGTATTTTGAGAGGTTCCGAAAATCGTATTATTCAGATGGCATAAAAAGTTGGAATATCGTCTTACTAAGTGGATTGAGCTAAAAGGAGACTATGTTGAGAAATAAATGGTTTTTTAAAAAAATGGTTTTTCCTACTTAGGTAGCTTCAATATCAATCCGCCCTCGTATATTAGTGTGGACTAAAAATGATATTGTGTGACAGATTTTTTTTTGGCAAATCGTGCTATTTGGTAAATCTTATGAAAATATTCCAAAAAATAATAGTTTTCATGCGATCAGAGTAGTATTTATTGTTAAACAGCACCAATGATTCATTCATTCGTTAACATTTTATATTCACTTTTTCTATTTTTAAATCAACGAAAGCAAAGTATTTTTTTATAATAATGGATTTCATTGTGCATATATACCAGAGAACGACAAATGATACAATAATAAATAAATTACTCTAGAATATCGTCGGTCACTGGTTGAAAACTTTTAACTCGCAAAAAATATCTAATCGGGTTTTTGATGCCAAAAGACTGTGTGTGTGTGTCCTTCTGCATGATAGTAGTTTAATTTATATTTTAAAAAAATTTCCTTCCCTACATCTCCAACTAATTATGGTTTTTTTTATTTATTTCCAACACGGTTGGTTTAGTAACTGAAAAGTACAAAAAACATGTTAAGAGTTGTCAACCTGTGACCGACGATATATTGAATATTTTCAATACAAAATATTTTTCGTATCTGTTCAATTTCATAATTGTATGTATCGGTGCGCATTTTGTTTTATACCTGTATGTATTCATGTTCATATTTGTTTATATCCCTGCGCACTGTATCGTATATGTATCGATAGGTACTCCAATGACCATTTATTTTCCAATTTTTGATTGATAAGTATTGCCAGAAATTTTGTCTAAAGTTGTATTATGGATTTCATTTCGTAATTATTATGAACCATTTTTAAGCAAAATGCGATAAAGTTGTATTAAATAATTTGCGTTAATTTGGAAAGTATACAATTTTACTTTGAAACAAATTTTTGCAAACATTTTTGAAAATAGGAAAAGCTTCAAAATGGTGGAAGATCCTTAAACAGAAAGCAAACGAAACGGAAAAAGGTAAGCTGCTTGCAAAAAATTTCGAGAATCCGGAAAAAATTGCATAATTTGCAAATTTTTCACATTCCTTACATTTTTAAGTCTTTTTAGAATATTTTAAGGCTTTTTCAAAACTTTGCAACGTTTCGCGGAATTTTGCGTTCTTTTGCAATGTGGGTGAATTTTTCTATTTTTTATTGTTTCGTCGACTTTTAAATGATATTCAATATTTTATTTTTTCCAGTGATTGGAAATTATTGCGAATTT
Source organism: Gymnocheta viridis (assembly GCA_956483585.1). Classification (NCBI taxonomy): domain Eukaryota; kingdom Metazoa; phylum Arthropoda; class Insecta; order Diptera; family Tachinidae; genus Gymnocheta; species Gymnocheta viridis. The sequence goes on from OY101443.1 coordinate 18,832,482, forward strand.
CCGTAATTTCTGCAGTTTTTCGCGAGTCCTTCGCATTCCTTGCATTTGTAGCCTGTTTTAGAAGATTTTTACGGCTTTTAAAAATTTTAGAAAATTTTACGAATTTCGCGATTATCGCGATATGATTTATTGCTTCATTGAATTTTTAAGATTTTATAAAAATATGAACACAGAATATTGCTCCAATATGCATGAATTTCATTGACTTAATTTTTATGCATAAATTATTTTTACTCAAAAAGTTAATACCGAATAAAGAGCTGCAATTTTTGCCTAAAACAAATAAAAGTTGAAAATAAATTGTTTCTCTTCGTTATAGTTCTGCAAACAATTTTTTTCAAACGCTACAACATTGTCTCTTATAGTCTTATTTATGGATACCCATCGATACATATCGTTATTTCTACGTATTCCTACACTAAAAATATTCTGTACGTAAAATTAACTGAAATTGTAATTTAAAATACAGTAGTTTTCCGGTTTAACGAACATTCGATTTAATGAACATCGCATTTAACGAACACTTGAATTTTAATTTCTAATAAGTAATTTTATTTTGTACTTGGCTTAACAAACACATGTAAAGCAAAATGATGTACAAAACGAAAATTAGGAAGAGCTTAATGAAACTAAAATTCTAGAGACCAAAATAAAACACGAACATGTCATTAAACACTCCGAAATTTGTATTAAATGGACACAGCAAAACAATATTAGTAGCAGAAAGTTAATTTATTTGGGAGAGCTTCAAGAAGATGCCAATAAACAGACTGTGTTTATCCAATTTTTTTAAATAAATTATTTTTGTATTTCGGTGTTTTTATGAATTTTCCCTTTCCTTATACATATTTTTAAAGAAATATTTATTTTAAATTACTATAATTTTAATAAAATATTAAAAAATATATTATTAATTTTTAATTAAGTACTACATATAACGAACAATTCGCTTTAACGAACAGGCCTGACAACCATTAGGTTCGTTAAATCGGAAAACTACTGTAAATAAAAGTTCACTTAAAAACCAGTCTACTCATTTTTCATTTAAATTGAACCAAAAGATCATTTAATTTTTAATGTTAAAAAATTAATTGACTTAAGGCCGTAAAAATAAAAGATTTTTCCTCTGTTTCTGTTGGAGAGGAAATCTCAAACAAATCAAATAAAGCAAGCAAAGAAAAAAAACCAGCACTTGAAAACAACGGACTATATTGAATGTAACCGAAAATCCGTATTAATATGTCCTTAGTTTTTTGAATGAATGTTAGAATCAGTTAAAAATAAAATTGCTTATAATTTTAAATGTTTATTTTTTTAAAAATGACTGAACGGATTACTTCTTGAATAACGTACAGTCCGTTACTTTAATAATATTGTGAGTGTAGCAATACATAAAGCATTTTCCATTTATTTATGCTACACCTCTCGATATGAGCAATTATTTATAATGGAACCCGTTGGTAGTCAAAGCTTTCTGTGAACGTATTTGTTTGCACCCCTACATTTTAAAAATCCTACACTTTTAAATATCGATATTTGCTTTGTATTGAAAATTGTATACCTTTGTTATTCACTGACATGAATTTCATTGCTGCTAACGCCAAATAATCTGTAGACCTTAAATCATATATTCGAAAAGTTTCAAACCTCTTATCTTTTGCAAAAACTTTTAAAAAACTAATGAGAATTTCCAAATTACAAAAGTAAAGCCCCCTATGATTATACTACTGATGATTTGGCATTTATAAATCTATCGCCTTGACAGCGGCGCTATAAAGTTCACCTCTATGAATTCTAATTGGTTTCTAGTAAAATCCATTTATGCATACACATCTACAAGGCGAATTCATAACAGGTGGTCTCGACAGCTAAGCTGATTATTTTTTGTTCCTTGCATCTCTTTGCATTTTGATCTGTTTTCTTTTTTTCTTGTCAAAATTTCTTTATGTTTGATTTATATATAGAGTTTGACGTTGATTTTGACAAAGAAAGCAGGTATTTTTCAAAGTTAATTGAGGCGAGTATGCCTATTATGAATTTGCCTTGACACATCTATTGTTATTTTTTAAAGTTACAGCGAATAAATGTTTAAAACTTGCTTTTGTTTCTTTTTTCTTGGTTGTCACTGTAAAAAAAATTCGCAGGTATTTAATGTTTATTTTTTTTAGGGTGACATATTTGCTGGAATCAATGATGGCATCCTTAGCAGAGCCGAAGCCCTTGCGGCAGTTGACATTGGAAAACATCAAGCCTCTCATGTGCATCCCTCACAAATGACCTCCCAAATGAAACACGATGTAATGTATCATCACCACAGTATGGGTGGACCACCTCAAAGACCACTACAGGTAAGTCAACAAATACATACACACATATATCCATTGAAGCGATTAAGAATGTTCTCCAACTATTTAATATACACAACTTTGTGGATATGCAAATATATCGTCACCTTAAATGCCAAAGGACGTAACTACACAAATATTCGAAATAGAGTTTTTGATTGATTATGGTTCGTCTTGTTAAACTAAATGTTCACGGAAAATGTTAGGCTCCTTCGATATAAAACGGCCCCTTTATTAAAAAAAATTCAAACGGGAGTCAATACAATTGCTTGTATTTTTTTTTTATATAAAAAGGTGTAAACTACATACACTTCATCAATAAAATAAGTGTTGCCTTGTCTTGTTCAGAAATAAATAAGTCTCTATATTATAAAAAGCAAATGCAAAAGATTGCAAAGAATACTTTATTATTATTGACTTTAAAATAAATAAAAGTTTTGTTACGTCTGTTTGCATTTTAGATGACGATATGTATGTCACTGTGTATTGAAAAAAATTTATAAAAGCTGTATTCCGTATTTGAAAAAAAGTGTCAATTCAATTATTTTTCAAGTGGAATATTTTTACTATCGAAACTTATCCAAATATTTTATAAATACTTGTTTCCAATAATACACGACTTTTATTTATATTTCACCATTTTCCAAAACAAACGTTTTTGAAAATCTTTGAAAAAAGATATCGAGGCAATCTTAATTAAAAAATTTTAAAAATATTCCATTTCATAATTTTCAAATTATGGTTGAGAAATTTCAACTGCAAAATCAGAACGCTAAAATTCTATCCATTCACGCTTCTGCCGGCGGTATTTAATACTCTGCGGGAAAAAAATGTGGAAAGCGGATATAAAGGTTTGTCATTCCGTTTGTAATCTGTGCAATACTCATTTTCTACCCTATAGAGCATATAAATACATATGTATGTACAGTACAACCTCCATAATTCGGACAGATATAGTTTCAGATACTGTCCGGATTAGTGGCTCGTTCGGACTACAATTAAAATGAAATTTTAAACGCAATACATATATGTATGTCATATACATATATAATTTATTTTTATTACCGAAAAGAAAAATAAATACACATAAGAATTCACTCGTATTTATTGTCAGGCCCACTATGTCACACGTATTCTTTCTTGTTTTAAATGCAATTGTACGAAAGAAAGAATTCGGTCGACATAGTGGACTTCTCACTTAATAAATTTACAAAAAACATAAAGAACCATAATAAAAGTGACACAAAAATATTCATTTTGAAAAATAAGAATTTATTTTTGTTTGAATACACATATCTTTATGTAATTTGCAAGCTTTATTTTTTGGTTTGTTCAGCCCATAAAATAGCTTTTGAAAACCGTTTTGAAAAACTCAATTAAACTGAAATCTTTTACATTTTAAATACTTATTTTGTCTAGCGGTAAAAGGACGAAAAAATTTTACTTAGAAAAAAGAACACTCGTCCGGACTATAGAGGAAAAATTTCTAAGCTGGCCGAAAAATTTATATGTCTGAATTACTGGATAGTCCGAATTAGCGAGTGTCCGGATTAGGGAGGTTGTACTGTATGTACATATGTATATTCTGGAATCTTATAGATAGAAAAGTTGATTTAACGATGTCCGTCTGTAAGATGCTGAAACGCGGGTTCTGAAGTTTTCAGATAATTTATAGCCTTAAGTGATAGAGAAATATGTTGGAAAATGACGCCATAATTGTAGACAAAAATATTGACATGGATACACTTAACCCCGCGCTTCCTTCAGGGAAGCTTTTTGTTTTGTTTTATTTTTATTTGTTTATGCTATTTATTGATAAGAAAAAGTTTAAAAATATATGTGCGACTTTTATTTTCTCAAATGACTTTTTTATTCGACTTTATTTTTTTTAAAGTGTCCTTTTGAGCGACTGTTTCGAAGTCTTCTTTTTTGTTGCCTTATAAATATTTGGACATAGTCTGCATACATTCTAATATTGCAGTAAATTCAGCTGGTTTGCCAAATCGTTAGTGTATATAGAGAAAAGTAAAGGCCCCAAAATTAAGCACTGTGAGACGGCTCTATTTACATTCATGGAAGTTGACATAACTGATGAGTTGACCTCTACGTATTGCTCTCGATCACTGAGATAAGTGCGTTTCAGCTTGGAAGATGTAGAAGAAAAATGAATAATTTTTTTTTCTGAAGCAAGATATTATGGCCGACAGTACCAAATTCCTAAGAATGATCTAGTAAGACCAAAAAAATGTGACTATCATGTAGCTCTTTTCTAGTGTACTCTGTTACATCTACGAAGGCTGTGGCACAATTGTGTCCGCCACGAAAACCTGGTTGTTTGTTTGTTTGGATTTTTACCAGTTTCCACATTTTTGCATAACTGCTAATTTGTAAAATAAAACTCTAAATTATTTTCGGTGGAAAGTCAAAAAGTAGCAAAATAACAGCTTCCCGAGTTATTGTTTTAAGAGCAACAATCGGCAAAACGGTTTGCCGTTCCGAGTTTCCAATGCTCCAACTCCAATAGACTTAAGATTATCAAATGTTACACTTTTCAAATTAATTGTACACCTGAGTCAATTGAAAAACATGACTACACATTTTCCTTTGCTTGCGTTCACATGACGCAGCTTAACATCATCGTCATCATTCATTCAAACTTGCCGCTCGAAATATTTCTTTACCACCTACAACTTGTAACGCCGGAACTTGTAAAATATGTTTGTGTGTCTATATTGTGTGTGTATGAGTGTGTACACACTTCAACATTTATAGTCTAACACGCGTTCTTGTAGACAAACATACATACATTTTTTTCGTTATGGTTTTATTCGTGTTATTGTCTCCAGAAAACAGGTTGTGCAACTTGATTACAATCAACTGCCAATAGATTTTTGTAAACCCCTTGATTTTACAACAAACTACTTACAACTTGAGAGTATAACTACAGTAACAATTGCAATTATAGACACGAATCCTAAAATGTAGTACTTACCTGGCGAACGACCGTCACGTGTCCATTTCCCAGAAGGCAAACAACACGTTAGCTTCATCATTGAATGTTAATAAAACAACAGAAAGGAGGACAGGAAGGATGAATGGATAAATTAATATATGTATGTATGTGTGCAACTACATACTTTTAGATGCATACATACATACATACACGTATATACATACATTGTATGTGCATATGTTTGTATGTACATACACACAGAAAAATTTAAATTTTACCTTTTACAGAGTTAAAATAACATCAATCGATGTTTAATTTTGTAAATTCCGTTTTTGTAGTAATAATTACAGTTTTTCATGTAAAATTAACATTGCATATTGTTGAAACAAGATTATACATTGTAAAATCAACGTTGTTATAAACATTAAAAATTACATTGAAATACTTTGAAAAAAATTTTGTCAATTTTAGATATTAACAAATGTTGGCTTATGTTAAATCAACATGTTAAAAAAGTTAAATCAATGTTAAAAAATCGTGAAAAATGTTGAAACAACATGAAACGGGTTGAAATGAAATTAAATCATGATAAAAGAGAAAAAAATAAAAAAGTCCTGCTACTTTACAGCATTAAAGAAACAGCAATTTTCATTCAATCGCAGCTTTACTACGTATCAGAAGTCTAGTGTTATAAATTTTAAGTGCATTAAATTCTTTATTATGTCTGCAGCTAACAATGATAATATGAATTTAGAAAAGTTTGTGGAAAATTTTGCAACCGGAGGAGAAAATATCAATCTTGTTAGTGACGAAATATTATAGTTGTTCAAAATGTGACACAAGGTTCCCAAGACCATCTTTACATGTATCTCCAATTAATAATCGTAAAATATATTTAAGAAACAAATACATATTTGTAAAGCTAAATGTATTTGCTACATATGAATGTGTTTATAAATGCATAAAGACAAAATAAATTAATTAACTGATTTTTACTAACTGCGTAAATGTTGTTTCAATATAGGAACCATGTTAAATTAACATGGCATTTCCTGTAATTTTACCTTATTTTCATGGTATTTCAATATGGCTGTAACATTACCCTGAAGGAAGCATGGCGTTAAGTGTATCCATGTCAATATTTATGTCAACAATTATGGTGTCTTCTTGGTGACACTGTCAACAATTTGTTTTTTTTTGTCTTTTGTTTTTAATAGATAGAGAAAATGTTTGACGGTTACAAACAAATCATTAATTTAAAACGACACGAAGTTCCTTTTATGTTATTTAACAAGAAGAAAATTATACCTCAAAGAAGACTGTAAAATATTTTATAATTTATTTTTCTTTTAAATATTATTTTAAATAAATACTTGCTTCTGTTTTAACAAAATTAAAATAAAATGATATTGGTGACATCGTCAGTATAATTTTAGTATTGACATTTCCTGCAGGTGGTGACAGTGTCTGTAGTGCATCAGTACAGTTTTACTATGGACATTTCCGACAGCGTGGTGATATAGTCAATAGTAAGTCAGTACAATCTTGCTGTTGACATTTTCTCTATATAGTCCCACAAGAACTACCTAGTCAGTATTGACACAGTCGACTGATCAATTTCTTAGGAGAAGGCTGTTGTTAAGTGTCAATAGTAGATGGCATTAGTTGGGGTATAATTTGTCAGTAGTACTGGTGACATCGTAAATAGATAATAAGTAAAATTTCACTATTGACATTTCCTGCAGGGTAATTCTAAATGGATTAATAGTTGATTCGACATTAACTGCCTGTTCGTCGATATCGAAAGAAAAATTTCTTTCAAATTATTACATTTGAAACAAAAACAATTTTCAAAATTTTGTTTTTGTTTTAAATGTAAATATAAAGAAATTTTTCTTTCGATATCGGCAAACTGGCAGTAAATTTATTTTGATTCAACATAAAATTCATGTCGTTATAAATTTTCTTAATATTATTTCAATAACGATCTTAACGTTATTTTGACATGACAATCTCTTTAATTCAATTGGCGTACAATAACTTTTATTTTACTTTAATATCATGTTAAATTAACATGAAACGCTTGTGACGCAAAATTGTTAACAAAACTAGTTAAATCAACCTTGGTTTAGTTGATTTTACAATGATTTTTTTTCTGTGTGTACATATGTATATATGTACGTGCATATGTATGCCTGTATTTCTTTGTAGTGTAATATTATTTTAATTTTATTAAAAATTTAGGTAGAAAGAAAACAAACCAAAGCTAACAAACGCCAAACGAAACTCATTCTCTTTATTAGCCAAACTGTCAAATTTTCAATTAAAAGAACAATAAAATTAACAAGAGAACATATTTCGTAGCGTCATCAGACAAACTAACACAACCTATACCAATTATCAGGGAGTACGTACATTGGTTTTGGTGCTGGTGGTAGTTACTTATTTGGGGTGTCATTTCTATGTGATACAAGAAAGAAAGAACAAAAAAAAAGGACAACAACTATAATAATTGTAGCTGTAATAACGGGCAATTGAAATTATAATTACGTTAATGAAGGAGTTAAAATGATACAAGCAAAAAATAAAAATAATAAATTAAAAAAAATATATGTGTGTAGAAAGGTTTGTGATTATGATGAATGAAGTAGAAGGAAACATTAAAAACATCTCGTTAAAATATTCTGATTAAAAGATGATTTGTAGTTGCTCAGACGCACAGAGGCAAACACATTCAATTTAAACTAGTTCATTAAAATTGTGTTAAAAACGAGTTCTCTTCTTGAAACTAGTATTTTGGCAAAATGTCCCTTCAATATTTAACTCGCTCATGGAAACTACGAGCGCCTTCGACCGACCACCCTTAATGAATTTTAATTCAATTTAAATTACACTTCTTTATACGTTTCCGGTTAGCGACGGCAAATAATCAGTGTTACATGGTTTATAAATGTTTTCGTATTCATTTAAGTTAAATATTTTCAACATATGGTTTAATTTCCCTTAAAATGTTTTCCTTCCTTCCTTCCTTCCTTCCTTCCCTAATATCCTTTCCTTACAGCCATTTTAATGGCAATTGTCATGTTTTCATTATAACCACAAGTGGTTTAATAAAATTAAATTCATTTGGTGCACCTGTTTGCTTTTTTTTACTATGAAAACTCGAAAAAAAAAGAACATATTCTTTTGGCAACTTTCATTGATTTTTTTTTTTGTTAGACATAATTTGTATGTTGTAAATACTGGTAAATAAAACTTTTCATTATGTAATTTAGAAAAAAGATGTATGTATGTGTTAAAGTATCCACTCGATTAATCGAGTAAAGTTTTGTCCATTATTTGATCGAATAATGACAATAGTTAATTTCGATTAACGAATAATTGTAACAATTGATGTGAATTAATCGAGTAAAATGAATTTCTTAGGGCCACTTTTTGACTTTGAGATTAGAGATTAAATTAATCTTAATCTTTATTTGTGGTTTTGCTTGCCAGTTTAAGAGGCCAATCGTGGTGGTTTAATCTTAAATTAGAACTATCAACATACACATGCTTAATATAAACAATTGTTGAACCAATAAAAAAAAATTTTTTTAAGAAAAAAACAGAGAATCTTAACAAAACCATATAAAAATGGATTATTCTAGTGGAGAGGCAGATTTTAGTGATTCCGAAATACACCGTTGCCAGAAGCTTTGAGAAGAAAATCATAAAAAATCATAATTTTTTTGATACAAAATTTTATTTAAGACAAAAAATTTATAATTAATGTATATTTGCATATGTATTTAAATTATTATTATTTAAAGTACCCTGTTGGGAATATATATACATAGTGCACCTATAGAGTCGTACTAGTGACAATATCATCTGTAGTACTGACCAGCGACATATATTCCAGCTAGAGATGGGCATCGCTCACATGATTAAAGTACAAGATCCTACTTAATCTTAATATTTTACACAGATTGCTTATTTTCAATATGTACATAATTTTAAATTTCAGTTCAAAACTTTAAAATAAAAGAAAACTTATATTTTCTTTAAGAATTTTCAATTGTATTCAATTGAGAAATTTACATATGTGTAAAGCCTGGTCTTTCAAAAGAGGTACCTTCAACTTATGCATGGTGTTTAGTGGGATATACATATGTAAGTGTACTTTCGAATGGCATAAAAAATAATATTTGCTGTGAAATAATTGATCTGAAAATTTTGTGACGCACGCTACAAAAAACGGAAGCAACTTTGAAAGTTTGCGAATTTTGCATAATAAAGTACACAAAATAACTTATTTGCAGGCAAAAAATTTTGTCGTTTTTGGCAGAAGACACGAACCCTTTATGACACACGTTACGTGAGACACATTACATTTTTCTATTATATTTCTATTCTGACATTTCACACCTAATTTCAATGTTTCCAAAATAGTGAACACAAAATTGTTTTAAAAATATGGTTTACGATCGGGCCATCTTCACTAACACTAAAGTACTCGTAATGATATGATGAATACCTAAAAATGGTTAATTTCTATTACGAAATTAGAACATCTGAGTTAGGGTAGGATTTGATAATAATTTTAGCATAATTGATCGTCGAAATACATTTGTTCATAATATTTATTATTATTTATTTATTTATAAAATTATATCTATTTTTTATTGAGTAAATTTAGGAGTATTTATAATATTTTACAATAAATTCTTTACATATTCTATTAAATTAACGTTTATAAAAAACTCTGAGGAAAATTATTATTTTTTATAAGGTTGGTATTTCTTTCAGATTTAATATCGCCCGGAAGGATATTATAAAGGTGTAGGTCCTTTGTAGAACAGTGAACGTTGCATTGCAGTTGTTGTTGCTTTTGGAAGTCTGAAGATGACCGCATTTTTTAACTGATATGGTTGAATTTCTCCTATGGAGCGGATTCATTTCAAGTCTTTGTTTTATATTTAGCCATTGTAGCGCATTAAGCATGACCTCAATTGGTGTATAAGTATTACATTTTAAAATTGATAGCATTGCTTTATTTTGTAATTTTTGAAGTCTTTCTATTTGTGTTAACGTGCAGCATGTTTACCCACATTCAAAATGTGGTTTTATCATGGTATTGTAAATATTTATAGCCGTTAGACCCGATATTTTGTTACGTATACGTTTAAAGAAACAGATTTTTTTGCCAATTTTTTTTCATATGTATTCCATATGCTCTTTTAATTGTTTATCTATTATGAAACCAAGATATTTTGTTTCATTAACTTTTTCTATTACTTGATCATTTATTTTTAATACTGATTCAGTGTTCATATTTATTTCCATTAGCTTTGTCTCTTTCATTTAGTTTTAGTTTGTTCATTTTTAACCATTTGTTTACATCATTTATATCTTCCATCATGTTGTTCTGACAATGTTCTTCTGTATGTCCTGCTGTAAAAATTAGTGTGTCGTCTGCATATAAAACTATTTCGCATTTCTGTAGAATGTTTGGTATAACAGTAATATATATAATAAACAGTAATGCACCCAAAATAGATCCTTGTCGAACTCCATACTCATTATTTATGGATTCCGATATCTTATATTCCATAAAAAATAAGTTGGATCCACTTTCAACAAATTTTGTTTGGTGGACTGTTTCTAGGAATTGAAAAATTTTCTTTCAAAACTAACAAATTGTTTCAGAAAAGTATATTTCTCAGTTAAACATAATTTTTCTCTTTTATTGCAGAATTTTCTAATTGTATATTCGATTTTTCTATTTGCATTCAGAAATTTTAATGTATAAATACTTATAGGTTGTGTTTTTTTCCTGAGTATTTCGTGAGCGTGAGTTTTCGTGATTGTGACTAACTTTTTTTCCACTCACGTGAGAAAAGCTTAAATTACAAAGTTTAAAGTAGAACCTTATATATGGAACTATAAATTATTTAAACCAGCCTCTTTTTAATATTTTGGAGCTGATAATAAAAAAATCCAGGCTATTGACACATTCGTTGAGAGTATCACTAGAAATACGAGTACTACTACTTCTACTATTGCGTAGAAGGAAAGTTATCGACAGTTTCACTAGTGCAGTTGTCGCTGCACAAAAGTGTTGACAAAGAGACACTTGGTCCCAGGCTGACTGCTGGATATTTATAACGAAACGTGTATTTATGTTTACTAGTCTATCCAGCGATCGACTCAATCGACCACATTCTAGAAATTAATATTAAACATTTACAAAAATACATACGATTAAATACAAAAACAAAAAGCATTCTTAACACTGGGTCTTCACGTAGCAACATCAATTGCGGCAATTGTCAAATTGGATTGCGTTCATGAAAATTGTTAGTTGTGGACCGCGATTGCCATAAATGGCAATCCATTGCGCAATGATTGCTCAAGTGATTGCTTAAGCAATTATTGCCTATGAATCTGCTGTCATTTCTCTTTTCTGCAGTCAGTGCATTTGCGAATTTGAATTTAGAAAATTAAAAACTGCATATTTAAAAAAAACGTAAAGGAGTGGAAAAACGGAGAAATATGTAAAATTACAAACGTTTATCAACAATTTCCATGTTTATGTATATAAAATTATAACATATTTAAACAACCTCTCACTTTGAAAGTTTTGAATTTGTGACGAATTTTACATGTTCTCCACCTAAAAGCAATCAGCAATCGAACTATAAAAACTCTGCCGACGATTTTGCTTGCCCTCAGCAATAAAATTGCTACGTGAAGACCCAGTGTAATAAACAACTTAAGACTCCTTCTCAATCTATTCTATTCTATTGAAAAGCAAATAGGAGAAACACACATGCACATTTTGTTGATTTTGTTCAAGTCGAAGCTGATACATGCATGTGCAATAAGTGAGCATGTGTTAGTAGCCACTTTAAACGCTTATTGCTCCTTAAATATCGAACCGGCTTAAATAAAAATAAGATTGTGCACATCTATGTAAAACCCCGTTTAAAAACATATAAATCTGGCCAAAATCGGTTCAGTATTGCGGCCGTAAAAGGGATCTAAAAAAATGTAATTGCCTATTAATAATATAGATATGGTGACAAACATATGTATGTATATATCGTCATTGCTCCTACAAAATCCATGAAAGTAAAAAAAAATATAATTTTTGGTCACACATTCACCAACCAACAAAGAGAAAACTTAGAAAAACACACAACTGATTTCATCAGAACAATGGCATGTATTTAGTATGGTATGTATTTAGATAAAAAAAATATTTATTTTTTTATTGAAAAAAAATTGCAATTACCTCCGTATATTAAATGATGAATATGTTTTTTTTCTTTAAAACAGACACTTACTGAAAAAAATATTCTGAAATCAGTGAATGCAAATTTACTTATTTTTTATTTTCAATAAAAAATTACTCTAAATTGTTTAAAGTCGTATAGTGCTCATCCGTTGTAGTTTGCAAATATAAATTCAATGTTCGATAAGAATTTTCTACGTCATTCCGGGAAGGCTACTGAAAAGTCTCTTCCACCGAACCCTCGCCATCACTATCCGAATAAAAAATAATTTTAATTCAAAACAATGCATTTCAATGATGTGTAAGCAACAAACCAGGTGATAAATAATCAAAACACTTCAAGTTATAGCATTCATATGCATGTAATTTCGTTCGAGCTATGGAGAACTTTAAGTTATGGCAGTTCGAGTTACTTAGAACTGCAAGTTATTTTCTCTCTTATCGCTACACCAATGGAATTGGATCGAGTTGGAGAAAATTCGAGTTATAGAAGTTCGAGTTGTGGAAGTTCGACTGTATAAGAAAAGCAAACAAAAATTAATTTAGATTATAAAGTAGATGTTCTATGAAAAAGTTTCATCAGGAACTATTAATATAATGTATTATCCTTTCAGACCTGATGCTAAGCTACTAAGAATTTTTTCATAATTCTTGGAATATATGGTCTCTACATCGTATGAAAATATAATCGATGTTTATGTTGCATTATCTTTATATCCTTCCCCCAAATGGACTTCGATTTTATGAACATACATACATACATGTGTTTGTTACAGGTTAACAATTGTAAAGTAATTAAAAGTAACCAAAAACAAGCTGACACAAAACTTAACTTCACTTTGTAGTACAATTACAATGTAACGCTAGATTTACACGATTGAAGGTATTTTGAAGTCTTATCAAAATTTTGAAAATTTATTTTGATGTTCTATTTACACGATTCAAAAATTTGTTCAAAATTTTCTTTCAATGTATTTCAAAATCTTTTGATAAACATTTTATCAAAATTTGTTGAAGCTAATTTACACTATTGGTAAACTTTTTTTTATTGAAAATATTGCTTCTTTTGTGAAATACTTTATTATAAAAAATTATTTATTATTATAAAAAAAACAATTAATAAGTATGGACGACGACACAATCATCATAGCATCAACATTTTTAATATTAAAGGAAGAAGTAGCTGATAATAATGCAAAAAAAAAAGAAGAAAACAATAGGAACATTGGGTTCGACCTTTTCTTTTGGAAGGTAATGGTGTGTATGTCTCTTTTAGGGAGCGATTGAAAAGCAAATTTCTGACCAGAAATTCTCCATTTCATTTCGGTTTCTGTACCCATCAATTTTAGAATTCCAAATCGATTTGCTTACCTCAACCATTTCGATGAACAGTCTCAGTTCCTCCTCCTCCTGTCCACTTTTTCTGTTGCTGGCGATTGTTGCGCAAATTATCATTTATGGTATCACTTTTAAAAATATTGATATATTACTCCACAAATATATACATAGTTATTAATTATGTAATACTTACCAATTCATATTAATTTACTAATTTTAATTTTATTCTTTAACAAATTTATTTACATTGCCACTTGTCACAACAAACACACATATGTAAATAAAAACAGTTGATATGTATTGAATCGAAAGAATGAACATGCTGTCAAATTATTTATAGTTATCAATATTTCCAGAAGCGATTTTGATGCTTATTTACACGGCTTCAATAAAATCTTCAAAAGTTTTGTTCAATAAATTTTGAAGAAATTTTGCTGTTTACACGAGTTTAAAGCATTTTGAAGAAAATTTCAATCGTGAAAATTTAGCTTAAGTTCTAAAAACTTCAAATAAAAAATTATAATTTCTATAACTTAGAAATCATAATTTGAGAAAAAAAAATCATCAAATCATATTTTGGTTAAAATATCATCAAAAATATGATAAAATTATCATTTTGGCAATGCTGCCGAAATACATATATAAAAACCTTATTCCATTTTACTAGTTGTGAAATTCCCTACAGCATTAGACTTCACTGTAAAAGCTTCAAAATTTTCTTTACTTTCCTGACTTCAACAGTGTGTCAGTGTCAGAGCTACAAATCGCAACATAAAGTCTTCAAAATTTACAATATGATGTAAATTGATGTTGTATAAGGAGCTGCGTACTTAGTTCTTGAGGTTTCTTTAAATTCATTTTTGCCTTTTTGGCCAGCTTCTCGGCTCAAATACTCTCACTGAGACTTTCAGCTTAGAATGACAAATTCCATAAATGTGTGTTATATTTATTTTAACGATACGATTATCATAGTAAAAGTTTGTGAATCGTTCTATTGATGAATTAACAATGTTAGAACCTTATTATGATCGTTATTTGACAATTGCAAACAAATTAATTAAATTACGTTTGGAAATATAATTTTTATATATTCGTATCACATGTCATATTAAAAGTTGAAATAAAATACATACATACATATGTATGTATGTACAAACCCATATATATTTGTGTGTATGCGTGTACATACATAAGCATGTATGCTTTCGGATGGACATTAATAAAAATACTAATAAATAATGCAATAAAAAGTGTTTGTCACTGTTGTTTTCTTTTTTTTTTTGACAACGGAAAAGATAAACAAGAAGCCGACGAAGAAAAAAGTATGAAGACGTGCAATATTTTAACGTGAACACTGGGCACGTGAACTGGGCATGCTTATGAACAATTTTCTGATTCACATCCAAACTTACTTATACACAAGCTTAATAAAATACACATATGTATGTATATATATGTAAGTATGTGAGAATAATTACATACGTGACACATATCGTAACCCAAAACCGCAAACGGCCTTAACAAATATTTTTAGAAATTTTATAGAAGTAAAAAAACGAATTAAAATGAAATGTTCAAATAAAATTTATACAGCGCACAGAGGAGTATTTGTGCCAAAATACTGGCCAAAAAGGCAAAAATTTATTTAATGAAATCTTAACAACCAAGTCCTCAGATCGATACACAACAAAATTTCACATCATATTGTAAATTTTGAAGACTTTATGTTGCGATTTGTTGCTCTGATACACTGCTGAAGTCAGGAAAGTGAAGAAAATTACATGCGTTTTTAATGTTTTATGTGCGATTTCAAGATGTTTATATGATATGATTTTTTGTGTCTAAACGAATAAAGTTATTACATGGATTTTTTTTCACTGAACGATTTGTTCAAAAGTTATTATTGATCTTTAAAAAAGAAATTATCTTGAATAGTAATGTTGAATCAATTCGTTTAAAAATTAATAAAGAATTAAAATTATATATAAAAAAAAAGTTTTCAAAAGTGAAGGTAGCAAATGTACAAATTATTTTTTATACCACAATAAAATTTACACTCAAAAGAAAGATCAATCCATTCGCACTCAAATCAATCTCAAGCGGTGTTAAAAGTACGGTACTTGCAGATTTACGTAAATCAAGTACAGAAAGTTTGATTTAAGTACGGGCGCGTTTAAATGCACAATTTAATTTCAGAATTTTTTAGTTGATTCAAGATTTATCACGTGATTAAAGAATTTTGTACTCATTTTAGGAAACTCAAGGATTGGTTATCTAAAGTTATCTCGTTTTCGACTTGATTAAAGTACATTTTATTGTTATTTGTACTCAAAATTTTGAGTAGGACTCGTACTCAAAGTGAATAGAAAATACTTGCATTTAGTAAGGTGCACTATGGCGCCTTTTCCCAAAACCCGTGGCAAAAATACAAAATTTGTTGACAAAATTTTGTAAAATGAATAAACACATCGTATAAAGAAATTCTTACTGATCCCAATTCAAAAACGTTTTTTTTAATTCCATTAAAATTGTAGCTGGTGGAGCACCTTAAAGTCGACATTTTTTTAGAAAGCCAAAAAAAAAGGTGATATGTATTCAAAAAATAAAAAAACTTTAAAATTTAAGTGTCAGAAAAATTGCCGTTCGATCCACTTTTTTGTATTGTTTTAAAGGTATGTTTATTTTTATTAAAAAAAGTAACAAAATATTCATCCCATGCCCTACTTGTTCGGCAGTTGCCGTTTTTCAGACACCCTATATTTAGGTAATTTTTACAAATAATACCCCATATCTAAAAATGGTCTCGCCCATATTTTCTGAGCATGTTTGCTACATAATACTTTAACTAATTTTATCCACAATAAATGACAGGTTTTCTTGAAATATGAAGAAAGCTGTTACAATCTCATGCATTTTTCTTGAATTCTCTTTTATATGCAGGTAGTTTTAAAACTTTTTTTATACTGAGTAAAATAGAAAATGCAGTTGTATAATCCAGTTAATTGACACCTAGATTTATGTTTCACAAATCAGTTAGTTTGAACCTTTTTTATTTCTGGGTATAAATTAAACCACAATTGTGTAATGCAGCGAGGTAATTTTTTATTTTGTAAAAATAGTGATCAGTACCAGAACTTATACAATTTTACTTTACAGTGCGATAATATCATTTCAAAATTCAGAATTCTTTGAGTTATTCTGAAACTCACATAATGAAAATATATTTAAATTGACTATTGTGGAAAAATTACACGATTTACCAGGATTCTTCAAAAAGGATGTTAAAATTAAAATTCACTTCGTTTACTTGGAAATTAATAAAAAAATGGCTTGCCTCAAACCGTACAACAAAAACCTTTATGGAAAAGAACTCAGACTGGCTAAATGGAGTAACAACTTTTGAAAACATCGAAGAACCGCATACATCTTCTGACAGCAGAAGAGAAAGACCGGCAAACCCCATAAACGAGTGTTCGGAGTACACAAAAAAACGTAAATTTCAAAATGCCACAAAAGATATATCTAAATCGCATCTTCTAGAAGCATTATGTCTTAAGTATGTAAAAGATAAAGATAAACCAAGATATGACATTATAAAAGCTGTGGCGCTTGCCAGCCCAGATCGACAGCAGAGACTTAAAGAGAGTATTACAACTCCTCCAAATGCTTTACCCACAAAGTATAGTATAGAAGAAGCCTTAGCGGTATTTATGGACTTGGGATTGTCAAAGGAAGCTCTTTAAAGAAACATAATGTGAATATTCTTCCTGAATATAAAACGGTTACATCTGCCAAAAAGGAAACAGTGCCACCTAATGTAAAAGTTACTGCAGTATCGGTAGAGTTTAATCTGCAAGATTTAATGGATCATACAGTCGAACGCTTTATTCAAAGTTTGCCTCAAAAGGAAGAGGTATTACTTCCAGATAGACTTACATTGATAAATAAGTGGGGATGTGATGGATCATCCGGTCAAAGTGCTTACAAACAAACAATATCGACGAATGACACAACTATTACAGATGCAAATATGTTTATGGCTTCTGTAGTTCCTTTACGACTGAGAAGTGAAATCTCTGAGCATTGGAAGAATCCTCGCCCATCATCAGTTCATTTTTGCCGTCCGATATTTTTTAAATATGCAAAGGAGTCTTCATAAATAATCAATTCTGCAGTAAACGATATAAAAAAGCGAATTTCTGAACTAAAGTCTTCTGTTCTTGAAATGAAGAATGGAAAAACTGTTTTCATTGATTATGAATTTTGTCTTACAATGATTGATGGCAAAGTCTTAAATGTAATAATAGATACTTCGTCAACATTGAAGTGTGCGAGTTGCAAAAAAGTCGCAGAAAGACTTTCAAAATTTTGATGATTCAACTGATGAGCAAAGCTATGAATATGGAATTTCTTCGTTACATGCCAGAATTTGGTGCATGGAGTTTATTTTAAAACTAGCGTACACAATTCCGAAAGGAGGAGAATGTTTTGATATGAACGCAACAACAAAAGAAAAACTATCTGCTCGAAAAAAATTATACAAAATGAATTTCTTAAGAAGCTTGGACTTGGAACTACTAACGGTGGTAATATGTCCAGAGAATTTTTTGAAAATGATGAGGCAACAGCCCAAATTACTGGGGTCGACAATCATATTATAAAAAGGTTGGCAGTTATCCTAAATGTTATAAACTCTAGAAAAATGGTAAATAGTACAAAGTTTCATGATTATGCATCAAAAACTGCCCAACTTTTGGCACAAATGTACCCTGAGAAGAAACTTACACTCCTCCGGTCCATAAGATTTTGGCTCATGGTAAAAATTTAATTGAATATCAAAGCTTACCAATTGGAGAGTTATCAGAAGAAGTCCAGGAATGCAAAAACAAAGACTACAAATACTTTAGATACACGAATACTTGCAAAATTTCACGGATTAGACAGAATGAGGACCTTTTCAATAATTTGGCGGCCTCTTCAGATCCAATAATTTCATCACGGAAGGATTTGGAAAAACATAATTATAGCTCCGATATGTTAAGTCTATTAGATATCGCTCCCAATCTTAATGACTATTTTATAGAAATCTAACGAACAAAAAAATTATACTAGTTTGAAGAAAATATACTAAATAATTTAATATCATTATATATTATATAGTATTTTACAAATGTATATCTGTAGTGTAAATCAAAAATATAATATTAGTCTAAAGTCTTATATTAGAGTGGTATTTTTTATAGACTTCTTTATGAGAATATCATTTGAAGCACAAAAGAATGTGTTTTAAATGCTTTTTAAATTTTAAAAATATCATTATTTCAAAAAATATGATTTTTGCGACAAAAAATATCAAAAGGTGTCACCGTGCCCAGTGCCTATCATAATGCGGGAGCACTTATTTTCAAGCTGAAGAATTTAAAATTCAAGCGATTTTTAACCATTAGAAATATCTTGGTAACTTCAAAAATTATGATTTTTGCAACGAAAAAACCACCGTGCATAGTGCCTCTGTGGGCCTATGGTCATGCAGGTTTCTTATTTTTAAGCGGAAGCGGTTACCTTTGAAATGCTTTATAAACTTTTAAAATATCTTTATAACTTTTAAAGTTATGATGTTTGTAATAAAAACAGTCAAATGCCGACACTGTGTACAGAGCCGCGGCTAGCCTATGACCGTGCAAATCATGTATATTGAAGCCTGAAGAGTCTTCTTTCAAATGCTTTTCAAAATTTTTAATTATCTTTATTACTTTAAAACTTATGATTTTTGCAACAAAAAACTGAAAAGGCCCCACTGTGCGACGGAGACCATGAGTGCTGCTCACTAAAAAGCCGCTTTGATGTTTTTTTTTGCACAAACTTGTGTGCAAACACTCGCCGTGGATGTTAATTTTCAATCAACACTCACTTTCGGTTTGCTATATTTCCCAACTTTGTTCAAGCACAAAGTGTCAAAATAACGTATGATTTAAAAAGCTACTTGTATTTGAACCACCCGACACATACTATGTATATCCATTTCAAACTGCAACATTTAATGTACTTAAAGACTTAAGTTGCTGGTTCGCTGTTGCAATAACGCAAAGAAGTCTAAAACACTTTCAGTGTTTCCAGTTCACTCTTATATGATCGAATCAGATGTAAGTATGTAAGTGTATTTAAATGGTACAAGCAGCTTATTTTTATTGGAAAATCTAAAGAGGAATAAATCTTATTGTCGGTTTCCATTATATTTCAAATAAGGATATTTTCGTAAGGACGCAAGTTCAAATCAAAGCAGCTAAATAGAATAGAATATACAAGAACATTAGCAAATAGACGAAAACTTGAAAACTTTGTTTGACATTTCAAAAAAAAAAAGTATTTAAACCTTTTAAAAAATATCTTAATGTCCAAACTCCCAAAACCAAAAACAACTAAAAAAAATCCTAAAATCACTTATCAGCACATCAAAGGTAAGACAAAAAAAAATAGTAAAAGATATAAGGAAGTGAGTGGTTGGAGGTTTAGAAAGCGAAATTGAAAAATATTCATGGCATTGTACTTCTTTGATTCCTTCCTGCCTCATCAACCACTTCATCATACAGTTCAACGTCAAAGTACTCGTAGTTGTTCTTGTTGTTGTTGTTATTGTTGTTGTTATATACTTATTGTACATCATGTTAAGTACTCGCTAAGCTTTAACGTTTTCAATAAGGTTGTTATTTACTTACACCGAAATGCACATCAAATTGATCGTATTAATGGCAATAACTAGTTTATCCCGCCCATCTTATCAACTCGAGCAGGATTATACGCAGATTTCCATTAACCAAAAATAAAAACAGCACAAGGCATGAATCACACATTAAAAAATTAGAAAACAAAAAAAAAATACAACAACAACAAAAAAGATAAACGAGCAAAAAAGCAACTACCAAACACGGAGACGAACGGACAGACTAAACTATGGAAGTGATATGGGTTTGAATTGAGATGGTAGTGACAGAAAAAAAAGAGGGTAAAATAACAACTGAAATAAATAAACAAACAAAAAATATAAATTAATGCAATTTCAATAGACTCGACTGACTCCACACGCATTCGTCGAAACTAGAAAGCAGAAAGAAGAAAAAAAAAGGTTCACAAGCATCAAAACATTACATTTCGATTTATTAACAACGATTTGGGTTGTTTCCCTTTTTTCGGCAAAAAAAAAAGAAAAAAAAAAAGAAATAAAGCTACAAGTACTTTTGCGGAAGATAAGTTAGGCTGTCTTGTTTGCCCGACTGACAGACTGCTAGTACTTGTAGAGCAAAAATTTGTTACAAACTTTTGTAGCTGCAAGTCGTTTTTTATATCAATGAATGTATACAATTTGTTAGACAATCCCAGAGGAATTCCCAGGCAATACTAATATAAATGGAAGCAAAAATGAAGACAGCAAGTGCAAATCCACCCGTCGATTAAACAACCTTTACATTAACCTGTACGCCAGAGTTTCCAAATCTTGCAGCGCAGACTACGAAGCTGCCAAAACTTTTATACTTTGAAAACGTAAAGGTCTCTTTTGTACGCCTGGATTGTATTTCTGCAATTTTTTTAAGGGTTTCGAAAGGATCGAGCTTTTGAATAAAACAAATATGAGATCAGCTATTTACACTGTATTAGTAATGACGTCATGGGTAATTTGTCACACATAAACTACATAAACAAAGACTTTCACTGTAAAGAAAATAAAATATGTAGATTCATTTCGAATATAATTTATTTGTTGGGATTTTTGAATATGTTTCGAAGCCTACTATGCTTATACTATTGTAATTTTTGTAATTCTCATTGAGTATTTTAAAAGTTTTTGTATAAGATAAGAGGTTTGAAACATTTCAAGAATATGGTTTAAGGTCTACTTTGTCATCAGCACCAATGAAATGCATGTACATATATACGAGTATATTAGCTAAAAAAAACCCTCAACAAACAAAAGTTTTTGAAAATCTTTGAAAAAAAATGTGGAGGCAATCTCGATTAATAAATTTAATTCATAGACACGAGCAGAGCTGCCAGTAATATTTTCAGAGAAATCGTAAAATTTTGTAAATAAAATTGTCAGAATTTAAAACAAAAGTCGTCACTCAAAAATCGTATTTTTTATACAATATTTCATTTAGAAATTAACGATTCAACAGATTTATTAAAAATAACAAAAACTTAAAACATTTTATTCAATTCAAAGCAGGCTTTGCTTCGAAACAGATTATAAACTTTCCAAAATAAACGTTAATTTTTTATATTTTATGTTTTATATATTAATTTAAATAGAAATTCATAGAATATACTATTATACAGTTTTTCATAAACTTGTAATTTATGTGTAGAGTCCAATTAATTTTTTGATTTACTATTCGATTTTATACGCGCACAAACATATTTACATATAAAGCGGATTGATATTGAAGCTGCATAGAGCTAGATGGCAGCACAAATTTAGAAATTGTGATCTGTCAAACGTCAGCTGTCAAAAGTTCACCCAAATTCATCGATTAGTTTATTTGTTGTAGTCGTTTGAAGTAAGCAACTTTTGTGTTTCTTGAAAAATGGAAAAAAGTGATTTTCGTGCAAGGGAAAACGGCGAAAGAGACAAAAGAAAAGCTCGATAAACATTACGGTGAGTCTGCTCCGTGAGATTACATGGTAAAATATTGGATTGCTGAATTTAAACGCGGCCGAAGAAGAACTGCAACAATCCAATCAACAGGAAGGCCAAAAGAGGTGGTTACTGAAGAAAATATCAAGAAAATCCTCGATATCGTTATGAATGATCGCCGAGTCAAGTTACGTGAGATAGTTGAAATGGTAAACATATCATATGAACGTGTGTTCAACATTTTGCATGAACATTTGCATATGAAAAAGCTTTCGGCAAGATGAGTGCCCCGTTTGCTCAGTGTCGAAAAAAACCGAGTTCGACAGACCACTTCACAGCGGTGTTTGGTCATGATAAAGCGTAATCCTCTTGATTTTTGGAATCGATTAATAACTGCTGATGAAACGTGGGTCCACCACTACACATCTGAAACCAAAAATCAATCGAAACAATGAGTGGAAGCTGGTGGAAGTGCTTCGAAGAAGGCGAAGACAGTGAAATGGGCTGGCAAGGTTATGGCCACTGTATTTTGGGATGCACACGGAATATTGCTCATCAATTATCTTGAAAAAGGATCCACAATCACAGGAAAGTATTATCGTGTATTATTGGATCAATTGATTGATGCAATCAAGAAAAAACTACCGCATTTAAAGAAGAAAAAAGTGCTCTTTCTTCAAGACAACGCACCGGTTCACACAGCATTAAATACGATGCTAAAACTACGTGAAATACACTTCGAATTGGTTGATCATCCACCTTATAATCCATATTTAGCTCCTAGTGACTTTTTCCTGTTTCCAAACTTGAAAAAATGGATCGCAGGAAAAAGATTCATCTCAAACGAAGAAGTGATTACCGAAACTAACGCGTATTTTGAGAGGTTCCGAAAATCGTATTATTTAGATGGCATAAAAAGTTGGAATATCGTCTTACTAAGTGTATTGAGCTAAAAGGAGACTATGTTAAGAAATAAATGGTTTTTTAAAAAAAAATTTTTCCTAATCAGGTAGCTTCAATATCAATCCGCCCTCGTATAATATTGATTTAAATTAGGTAATTACAAATTAAAAATACTATACATACAGAGGAATTCACAGAGGAACATTCAAAGGAATTATTTTTTTAATAATCTTAAAAAAAGAATCCCCTCAAGGGTTCCTGTTTTTAATGAATTTCTTATCTTGGTTTTATTAAAATTAATTTTGCTAAATACTTTTTCAACATTAATTGAAGAGTTTGGCAAAGTCATTAAGTTATTTACAAATTAACATAAATTTGGGAAACAGGTTCATTGTTTTGGTAGATTAATTGACTTTCCTCTCTTCCAAAGTATATGGATCTACATTTAATGCGCTGTCTCCAAAATACGATCATCTACTAAAAAATTTATTAAAATATTTTAAAAAAAGTTTCGTCATTTCATAGTGCATGTTGTGAATTTGAGTTCTTTTAATTTTGTTTAGATTATTCTTCAAATTAAGCACATATTTTAAAAAACAAAAGTAAAGCTTGTTATTAAAATTTTTAAATATTTCTTTAGCAGTATCAATATTATCGATATTGGCCGCAAAACAAAAATATATTTTTAGAGCTTGACATTTTCCCATACGTAGAAAGTAAAAAAATCGTCAAAATGACGTAAAATTGTCACGTTTGGCACCCCTGGACACGAGTAAATTATAATTCGATTAGAGCATCGAATCGTACTAAGTTCCCCATAAACTTAGTTCCCAGTTTTTTGTTTTTTGTATTTTTTCCTTATAATCTTTAGGAACGCTAAACGTTGCATTTTACAAAATGCAGTCCTAAATAAAATGTCCAAAAGGATCTGCTGTCCCATTAATTAAAAACTTAATTTATTATAAACAAAATCCCAAAGTTAGGTTAGGTAAGGGTGGCAGTCCGAATACCGAACTCACTTAGACCGTTTTCGTGCATTGTGATACCACGGAGGCTTTACTTATGCGGAGTCCCCACCGTCGAACCACCCACAGCTCAATATAAAGCTACTAATACCTTGCAGCTCAACACTGGCGACGGCGACGTCAGAAAGTTTCCTGAACTCAAGAGCGCCCATTGCGGCCGATATCTTTCTTGCAAGTCGAGGACAGTGACACAGAATATGTTCTACACTTTCCTCTTCATCGATATTTTGGCAGCTGTGGCAAATATCATTGTGTTTGACCTTTAACCGAGTTGCACGGACATTCCTTAGTAAGAAATAGTGAAATTTTAATATGTAAAATTTTCCAGCAACATGTATTTTTTTAAATGGTGCATCGAAATCATTGGTAACGAAGGCAATTTCGTTAGTAAGAAATAATCTTAAGCTAACAAAAAAATTTTAAAAATGTTGGTTAACTTTTCATGTAAAATCTTTTCAATGTATTTTAGGGCTTTTATGAATGACAGTAGAATTGTTGCACTTCGATATTGACTTTATCAGCAGTACTGCTGACCATTTATAGACCACACCAGATAAAAGATGTAGAGATTTATCATGTGCTTGTCATTGGAAATCCACTATTGAGCTTAAAACTATTGACTATTTAGTTCTAATCGAACAATATGGAGACTTTGGAACCAGTTACATTTTATTAGTTCTAGTTTGAACTTTTTAAATTTTTACTAGATTTCCCCATTAGTTCAAATATGGGTATTTTGTTTAAATCATATTATTTTAAGAAAAACATATATTTTGCGTTCCGGCAACTGTTTAATTGTTATAAGTAAAAAATCCAGTAATAGCCTTGCTGACGCCAAAAAATGATCACCCATCAAAGGCAAAGATAAAAATGTAGACGCTTTGTTGACAATATCACCAAAATAGTCGACCAAATTGGTGATTTGGAGGCACTTGACTCCAGGCTTTCAACAGGGTACTGATCAGTGATGCCATTAGAATACGAAAGATACATTTTTTGTATCTTTTCATGACTTCAGGTACCATGTATAATCCTGACATTTTTCGTACCTTTTGTATCGGTACGCAAAATGTACAGAAATAAAATATTAAATTTTCCGTCTCTGCCAAAGTTCTTGAAAGTTATCATTTCGTTCACATATCAGCAATTGAAAGACAGACATACGAAGTTTGTAGAAGAAGGGGCGAAGATGCAGAGTGTGTAGTACACGACTCTCTGTACCGGACATTTTTTTGTTTCTCTTTTGTTATTTTCGCAAATTTCGCCTTGTTGCTTTATATCATATTTCTCAAGCCCAAGTCGTCTTCTTATGGAGAATCTTCTAATGCCAATTTTGTGCAATAAATCAGATTTTCTTTTTTTTATTAAATTTCATTTTCATAAAAAATTGTTTTATATGTTTTTAGTAATTTAAGTAAACCGCAGAATAAAATAAATATGTAATAATAAGTAAACAAACTGCGAAAATGGATGAAAGACGAATATGAAAAAATGTCTGTCTGTCTATTAATTTCCAATATGTAAAAGCTTCAGGGAAGAACAAAAGAGAATTAAAAAAATGTCCGGCAAGAAATGTCGCATATGTGAAAGGGGACTTATGAATACTGAAAAAAAAAAACAGTTGACAAGTTTTCTAAATTCTTCTGTCGTCTGCTTATTCTTGTGTTTGTGTTAAGATGAAATTTTTCACTTCGCTGGTTACCCTAATAGAAGATCAGCATAAGAAATTAAAACAAATAAATTTAAAATTCGTATTTACCGATTAATAAATTTAATTTAATTTATAATATTATATTATTATTTATTTAATATTATAAATATGTTTAACTTAAAGCAAGCTCAATCTGTTAAAGAAAAGGATTTAACTGTTGTATTAAAAAAAATTCCGTCTTTGTTAAATTTGATCGTAATGGCGTGAGCACGCTCTCCTCAATCACGAAGAGCTTGACATGGCCGCTGATGAGTATTGGGAAAAAGTATTTAATTTAAAAACTGTTGTTAGTGGGCCGATATATAAAAATCTAAAAAAAGTGGTTTGTTTAACATTTGTACTTCCATTTTCGAATGCATGTTTGGAGAGAATTTTTAGCCAGCTAAAGCTTATTAAGACTGATCATCGTAACCGATAATCGATACTAATACAATAGCAGCTTTAATAATGGTGAAAGAAAACATTAAGGATGTTTCAACATACGATCCACCTAAATCGATGATTACTAGTAGTGCGAAGTTGTTCTGAGTAGATATGAACATCTTTTTTTATTTTCCAAAAATTTATATGAACTTTTTGATATAATCGCCTTAGTATAAACGCCTTAAATCGTTTATAAATTTTTACAAAAATGAATTTGTTTTGATAACATCCAAAGGTATTTATATATAATTAATTTTAAAGTTTGTTTAATGTATTTTTAAAAATTTCATACCTAATATTTATGACTTAAATAAAGGCAGAATTACTTTGTACGTTCTGTTCTGTTACGAATCAGCTGTTTTGTTTCTGTTCGATTGAAAAACTGTATTTGTGGTTTGTTGTTACTTTTTTGTTCTGTTCTGTTGCGGACTATTCTGTAGAAAATAGAATACAACGTTAAGTGACAGCCAAGAGTGTGTATGTTTAGTGTTTTGTGGTGTGAAATATTAAAAATGTTGTTTTAAGTCAGAAAATATTATTTCAATTAAAATTTTAAAAATTCATATAGTTTTCTCAAATAAAAGACATTTTGCAAACATTTGAAAGATGCATTCCTATAATTTCATCGTCCCCATCCACAAGTTCAGACACAGAACAAGTAAGTAAGAATAATTTTCTACAGAAAAGAACGGCACAGAACGATAACGAAAAGTAAAAACTAATGAGGCCTTAAATATAAAAATGAACTTATATGATATCATTTTCTTTACAATATTCGTTAAATAAATTTTAAATGTTAAACGTTAAAAATGGATTTTAAAATTTTTTTCAAAATGTATCTTTTTGGGGAAAAATGCATCTTTTTGGAAACTAAAATGTATCTTTCACGAAATTTCACTGACTGCACTGGTACTGATATAAAAACATTTCAATATGCACATCAAAAATATAAACGATTGGGAGTCCCTGTGACAAGTTGGTATGCCAGTGTTTTTCTTATTTTTTTTTACGTATGGATGTACTTGTATCGTTTTGCTCGTAAAACACCACTTTACCGGCTGTAATAAAAATAAATCATAATATTTGCGTCCCTTTAACCCACCTTGCTTGTGTTTTATAATCACACACACACAGAAATACACACATCCGCACAAAATTTATTTACTTATCCTAATGCGAAATGTACGTATTCTTAGTGCGTTAATATACTTCTGCAACCGTGTAAGCTCTATACCACCACCATTAATGCTGTGAGGTTATAACCCCGTATAATGTACTTAATGCATCCATCTATCTGTGCACACAACCTTGCATACATACAAACAAGGACATACATATATTAGGGTGGTCCTGGGAAAAAGTGTCTCTCTGTCTCTGCCCCTAAAAATATGCGAATTTTCGAAGAACGAATTTTTAAGTCGAAAATCTTTAAAAATAATTGAGAAATCCAAAGCAATCTTTCCTATTGTTCTATGTTCCATTGCGTATTTTTATATTACTTGATGTTGTGAACAACATACGAATTCAATGCCGGCATATTTTCCATATCAATTTTTTACAACAATTTTCATTTTTCCATATTTTGCTTTGTTTTATTAATTTTGAAACAAAACTCCGTGTGACACAGAAGGCCTCGAGAGATCAGGTGACTCAATTCGCTTGTATTTCGGCTGTCCAAATTTTAGAATTGCGAAATTGTAATATATTTTTGTTGCCGATTCAAGGGTTAAGCAAGACAGATTCGCATCGTGTACTCACATCCGAATTCGCCTTAAAAATAGGAACAGATGTGTCAAAAACGGTTGACAAATTTATGAGAAGAAAAATAAAAAGAATTCTTAGAAAAATGTGGAAATAAAAATGTATGGGGATAACTGGTCATAGGAAGTACTTCGAATGCAACAGCTCGAACCGTATTTGCAAAGGCGTAAATAGTGCGAAATATGTTAAAGACTATACCAACAATAATTTCTCAAGTCAATTTGTTTGACAAAAGATATATACGCAAACAAAGTTTCGATAGATGAAGCCATTTTGGCACATCTGTAAGTTGCTGCATTTCATCACCTGCCGCCACTGTTCTATTACCAGCGCAACTTGCATGTAGCGGCTGGTCCTGCCAAGTGCAATTACTACATACCATGCTTGTACGATCCCGACAACTACATAATAACCACTCAGAGTATTAGTGGTTCTCCAGTTTTCGTAGCTGGTTCAGTTTCTACTATTCGTGGCACGCTGGTTGCCTCTACTGCCTCAGCTCTATCGTAAGCTGGTATTAATAATCAATAGCAAATAAATAATTTACAAAATAGAGTCTTTTTAGTATTAATTTTTAAATAATTTTTTCTTTTAACAGCGTTTATGTAAACAAACAAAATGTTGTTGACAGCCGTTATACAAGTTTAGTCCAAGGCAAATTCCTAACAGGTAGACTCGCTTCAATTCGCTTTGAAAAATACCTGATTTCTTTGTCAAAATCAATGTCAAACTCTATATATAAAATAAACATAAACAAATTTTGACAAAGAAAACAGATCAAAATGCAAGGAGATGCAAGGAGCAAAAAATAATCAGCTGAGCTGTCAAGACCACCTGCAATAAATTCGCCTTGGTTTAGTCCTTTCAGTAATTATAATTACTATAGGCCGAGGCTCATAGAATCCGTCGTACATTATACGTTGCTTTTTTCAACTGACAACTAAGTTAAAATATGGATTTTCTTATGAGCTTTGTCACATTCGGTACGTCTGCGTCAACGCAAAGTACTAAAGTTTGGCAACTTTTAACGTACGCTGAGTACTTTGAAAAATATTTTTTTTGCTTTGTTTTTATTAAGCTCTTTGTGTTCTGTGGTGACAAAAATAAATTAAATAAAAAGTAAAAAAGAAAACATAATATCCTCGAATTCCATTGAAAATGTGTACTTCAAACGAATGAAGCTGATTTAATGTCCGTCAACAAACTACTCATTGTGTCAACCTCCTCCGCCGATCCTTCAATGTCAGTTGAAAAAAGCAACGTATAACGTACGACGGATTCTATGTGCCTCGGCCTTATTGCTGGAACTGCATCTTTCATTATTCTTTGCATCTTCTTCGTTATTATCTAAAGGTAAAAAAGGGATTTGTACAAACTTTGAAAACACTGACCCGCATAACGCCCTGAGTCGAAGTTCAAAATCCATGTTATACTTCTCGCATCGAATAAAAAATTATATTTAGTTTTTTCTTAATTTAATTTTGTAAATTTTTCTACTTCTCATAAATTAGTCAACTGTTTTTGACACATCTGTACAATGCCTTAGTGTGACACAAGGTCACAAGGACACGTGAATTTCTTCACACATGGAAGTCCACTTCTGGGTTAAAACAGTCCAAGATTTATGTGACCATGTCCCGTGGCAGGCCTACTTTTACTTGAGAATGCGGAACTACTTGTTGGCCTATTTACTGAGCACTGTGGATTAAGATGCGACGAGTTTATAATGGGAAATGTAAGTACCAAGATATACAGATTCTGCGAGGCTGATGATGAAACGTCAGAACATCTGCTCTGCTGTTGTCCCGCATTGTGGTGGTTTTTCGATTTTTCGGGTAGGCAAATGATGAGCCCAACTGAAATTTACGATAGTCCATGAAGCACAGTAATTTTCTTTATACGCAGCCTGAAACTGACGCGGTGAGATACACGGACTACACACAAAAGAACCTTTGGGTCGCGGTGCTTATGGCCTTCTACATACGAGTATATCTACTTATGTCTATATATATATATTTTTCTGTTTTCTTTTTTTTTTTTTTTTAAAGAGAAGTAACACTCAGGCAATTAGTATGCCTACCAACCCGTAGGTGTGTTACCTTCCTTGGGAGAGGGATAGTGAGAGAGGACAAATGGTGAAAGAGAGAAAGCTTAATTTTTACAATTCTGATATTGCGCGCTGTGTTAGTTTTTTTTAGATCAGTGTTGCAGCGGCTCTGATGTCAAGTAGGCGCATTAAATGTGTTTTAAGCTGTTGTAGCCCATTTTATTAATTATTTTACTTCGCCGGCGATTTTGCTACAATACCGACGAAGGAGGGCGCTGTGATGTCCGCTAGCATACACCAGTATCAATTGCTGCCAGTACTGTTCAGTGACCAATTCTATGCCTTCATCACTTAAACAGTCCGACAACAACAAATACAATCGCATACTAATGCACAGCTAAAAAATGTTGAATGTTATGACTTGTCTAAAGCTGGGCTCGAACCCACGTTCTTGTACTTTTAAACGATTTTTTGGCTACAGAGAATAATATATTGCATTAGAGATAGAAAATTTTTGTTTCGGGCATATGGATTGTAATGAAAGTTGCTAAAATACATATTAAATAAATTTTCTGTTTCGTTTTTTGACATTTTGTCGCAACAAGTCCGTATTTGTTGTAACATTAACAGCACAAGCAAAATGAGTTCGCTTTGTTATTAATCTACAGATCAATTGTAGTAGAATTGCGTGCTCTGTTTTATGTTTTTGTATTTTTTCCATATACAATTTGTCAGCGCAAAGCATTGTGTTATACAAAACGAAATTCTAAATAGAATGTCTTGCACAAATGTGTCCATTTATATCCTTGAAAGATCTAATTTAAATATTTTTTTCCAAAGTCTATGATGAAGACGATTTTCTGACCTGCGAATCTTTACGAAAAACCTACAAAAAGCCCCCCCCCCCTAGAGGAATAAATTTAAAGACAACCTTATGTTTCGGGCTCGCATTGAAGATTGCAAACAATTATAAAATAGGGCGAGCAACTCTACCACCATACTAAACTGCCTGGGGCTTTTTATATGGAAAGATAAAAAATTAGAACCTCCAAAAACCGATGACGATATTTGCCATGAAATAGTAAACGCGATTTGGATACTGGAACGTTCAGGCGTTAAATGTTACTAGAAGACTAAAACTTTTTACTCTGTAGAGTTTCAAGGTAATCGTGTCCTTATTTACTCTTGCATCGAAGGAGTAAAAATCATATTCCATCTCTTCAAGAATAATTATGTACCCTCTTTAACTCAAGTTCCAGAAAGATCGCAATTGCTCAGGTACATTTCGAGCATGATCATTTTGTTTTTTTTAAGCAAATCACTTTCTCAGCATTTTTGGGAATCATTTTCGAGTCTTATTTTAAACGCAGAACTGATTAATCAGCTTATTTTCATCATCCAAGTTAGTCGAAAAAGACAAAAACAAAAGTCTTCCACTTGCTGACTGGGCTAGAGGATGGAAGTGGATGGCCCCTGTTGGCTAAATCGTCGAACGCAATATTGTCTTCGACCGTTGAATAGGTTTTCTAATCGACCACTCAATGAAAGAAAATCTGAACGACAGAGTCTTACGTGTTGTCTTCAATCAAACTTTGTTGAGAACAATCTGAACGACAAAATTCTACGTTTAGGTTTATTTACGCCAAGATGAGCGAAAATGTTCTAAGTTTTGTTTTCAATTAAAAAAATAATAATATATTGATATTTCGCTGTTGATATTTCATATGTTGACGTTGTTTAAGCGGTAAGTGCTTTGGCTGGTAAACATGTTATGAATTGGTCGGCCCAACTTCGTATCTTAGTCTAAACATCAACTAAAAAAATATCCAGTACGAGCTCGATTTGCGCAACTACCGATAAATGCAACACCCCGATTAGCGCAACACGCAATTTCTTTTCTCATTAGAGTCTTTATAAGTGCAACTTTTTCCAAAAACCAGTCTCGATAAGTGCAACTTTTTGTGCTTTATAAAACTGAAAGGAATTTTATCTTTGAATTTATTTCTTCAGAAACGTAGTACTTAAAATTTCAGCAAACTCAAAAGCGATGACGGAAACTTTGTCATAATGTGCCTGCCTCCAAATTGCACCGCTTTACTTCAACCGCTAGATCAGAATGCAATAAATTTAACAAAAATCTATCATAAAAAAACCTTTTACTTTTAACACATTTAATTAACACAAAAGGCACAGACTTGGAGAAAAAGCTTAAAACTTTTGATATTCGTATGGCAGTTATTCCTTTAGCTAATGCATGGGACAAAGTTTTTACCGTCGCCATTAAGAAATGTTGGAACGTTTTAATGTCAAAAAATTAACAATGGACTGACGAAGACGATCTACCATTGATTTTGTTATCCGATCAGATAGCAAAAGAACACCATCCATTTTAAATTTGTTGCAGGATATTTTACCGGATATAAACTTAAGAGATGGTGAAATCGCAGAATGGATCGGAGAAGACTATTTAGAGGAAAGTGTAGCCATAGACGTTTCAGACAAAGAAATTGTAGAAACTGTACAAATTGAACATAAACAAAAAGTTGAAGTAGATAATGTCATTAAGTCCCTTGACATTTGTATGGAGTGGGGAGCAGAAAATGACATTTCTTATGAAAAATGTATCGCTCTTCAAGAAATCAAGAAAGCTGCGATTTCTCAAAAGTCTAAAAAGTATAAAACTCAAGCAAAAATTTTAACATTCTTCCGCTTAAACTAAAGGATTAAACATATTTTTATAAATAGAACTCATACACGTGTAAAATATTTAAAAAGATTATTTTTTGTTTTGCTTTTTATTTATGTATAAAACGTTAATTTTATTATTTTGCCTTATAAATGATTTATTTATGTTAAAAAAATTAAATTTAATGTATTTGAGCGAAACAGTTTCGGTTGCGCATATCGAGCTCGTACTGTATTTAAATGAAAAGTATTGCACAAAATAAACGTAATGCAGTCGTTGACGACAATCTGACCGACATTAATGCTCTTTTGGTTTTGTGTGAGATCGTCGCCCTGTGTATGAGGATTTCGTTGCCGCCTGTATGGAGCTGTTGTGAGTATGTCTTCTATGACTTACAATTGTCTTTGCACGCTTCGTTAAAGATGTCTTGAAGGCGCGGCCAGCAGCGGTAGCAAAATCTGCAGGTGTGTTTGTCTAGCACGGCACATTAATATCTTGTAACAAAATATATAATTTGAAAAATTCCTGTCATCTGTGTTTGTCCTATCATATCTCCCAAACGGCTGAACTGAATTTCTTGAAACACTATTGATCAATTTACTTTTCAAACCGCTTCGGAGGTGCGATATTTCTGAGGCTTTGACCAAAATTTTAATTCTTTTTTTCTCCTCACAAAATAGGTCCACCTTAATGTACGAGTACATGTTGTTAATCTTTCAGTAACCTGTTCTATACCTTTTACGCATGAAAAAAAAAATAAGGAACAAGAGTTTACACATTCACACACATTTATTTTCTCATTACACTTGTCGTCGTCATCATCATTCCATGTTGCTTCTGCCCTTGCCGCCGGTCAAAGTTTTTGTTCTTTTATTGCAGTCGAACGTGAAACGGGTACGTAAATATTCGTACTTTTAGATTTTCTCGTCATCCGCCTGCCGCATGTTGATTCTGCCGTACAGTCAGTCTAATGTTTCCCTAAAGTGTACCTTGGTTTTATTTTCAAATTACAGATACACGCACACTTAAATAAGTTTAAATGAACTGCACGGGGACCACAATTTGTAAAATAAAGAAAACACCAACAAATTTATAGCGTAAAGTTCAAGAGGGTGATTTTTGTTTTCACTGCGTGTAATAACTCGCCAACAATATGTTAAAACAGTATCTTATTAGGAATAGTCACTGCCAGATGCAACAGTTAAATTTAACTAGCTTTAAATGAACTACGCTACCTCACAACTTAAAAATTCGTTATTCAATTAAATAAACAAGAGTACGCCTAGTGGTCGAAATTCGACCGCCAGTTTAAATGTATTCCTATTTTAGTTGCATTCATTTAAAGAGAAAAAACTATAAACAAAATAAAATTGAAAAAAAAAAATCACGCACATTTATTTTGTTAAGAGTTTGCTTGAAGCTAACACATCCATACGTAATGAACATGTACATCAGTGATGCCAGCAGAAATTAATTTTGCAAACTCCCTACATGTCTGGATAAAATTTCCCTTTTTCCCTACACACACAAAAAAAGTTCCTTAGATTTTTCTCTACTCTAAAAATTCATTGCTTTTAGGAAAAACGAACATTTTATATGCATTTTTAAAATTATGTACATTTATAACGTCAGGTACAAAATTTAATTTTAAAATAAACATGCGGAGATCTCACAGGGTAATCAAATCTTAGTTCTGAATGCTTAATAATATTTTGACCACGTTAAAAAATGGGACCCCGGAAAGATAGAATGAAACAAAGTTATTTTTGTGTTGAAGAACGCATTTGAATAATTAATATGTCTTACCATATAATTTTAAAAAGTCTTAAACATAAAAAAATCAAATTTGTTTTTGTTTTTTTTTTCATAAATATTCTATTCCCAGGAAAATCACAAATTTCTTTAACTTTCGTTGTCTCTATATATTATTTACCGAAGGATGTTCTCTGTCTGTATGAAATATCTCGCGTAATGCTGTAACAAAATTTGAAATTTAAATTTTTATGTGTATAATATTTACACTGCTGTGTGGGTTTTTACGCAATTACACCGCAATATAAAAGGAAAAAAGCAAAATATTAAAAATTCCCTACATTTTCCTTAAAATGAAAAATCTGTCCTCTTTTCCGATCGCTTTAAATATTCCATTAAAATTTAATGATTTAATGATTAAATTCCCTACAAAAAGGGAAAATTCCCTTCTCTTGGCATCACTGATGTACATCCATATTCATTTCTCATCTCTTTTTTTTCTACTTCACTCATATGAAGAGGAAAAATCTTATGCTCACATATACATAGTACACAGGTACTCTGTATCACTCTCATTGCTTTGCTTATGTTTTTCCTTGAAGCATAAGTGAATTTACGTGTGTATTTTTAGCATTTGTAGTGGTGTCAAATTTAGGAGCCTTTTATTCCTTTAATACTGAACCGATTTAAATAATATGTAAACGGTTCACTCAAGCTCAGCAATGTCAACCATTTTTTAAAAGAATGAAGAAAATCGGTTGGCAAACAAAAGAGAAACAGGGATCTAAAAATTTGTATTTGCCTATTTATATATTGATGCGGAATTGTTTCAGGAATAACAAATCTTCTTAACATGAGCGATTTAACATATGTATGCTTTTTTTATCATGGGATGAAATTATCGAAAGACACCAACGAAGTTCCTATAGAATCAATTTCACAAAATTACATACACACGTCCAGTTATTCAAAGATTCCAACATGATTGGAACTATGTTGTCCGGTCTAATGATACGCCCTAAAATTTCTTCTAAATACGCCCTCCCACTAATAAATCGTGGACATATGAAGAACACATGTTCCGCAGCTTCCACGTTATTACCATCACAGCTCGGACAAAACGGAACACTGGCATGTCCGAAACGATACAAGTACGACCTAAAACAACCATGTCCACTCAAAAATTGTGTAATTTAGAAGTTCGAGTCACCATGTCTCCTTGCTAACCATGTCTTGATGTCAGGTATCAGTAAGTAAGTCCATCTTCCCTTATCTTTCCACTTCCGTAGGCACAAAGCAGTCATACCATCCGTGCCGTCCGATACGGCCTCTAGCTCGATGGGTATCATGCCGGCAATAACAAAAGCGGCCTCGTCCGAAACAGTTCGGAATGCGCTACACACTCGCAGGGGGCAGCCAGCCTTTACACAGGGGATATCAGACGCACTTATGTAAAATATCTCAGTGCGCCTGACCATATAGGGGATGCAAATGGGATAATACTCCTTACTACACTAGTGAGCAATTTTCACTGCAGATATTTAGGAGCTCTCGTATACGCCATGATCCGGGACAACGCCAAGCATGTTTTTGATGCTTTGGAGCCAATATACTGCAAATGATCATGAAAAGACAGACGACTGTCAATTATGACTCTCCTTGAATTTTATGCTACACGTGCCAATATTTAGCCTAATTGTTTCCCTAGTCTTACGACTGCCGATTAAAACTGCTTCTGTTTTATGGTCTGCTAAAGTTAAGCCCATTGATCTCAGCCAAGATCTTACGATCTGAATACTGGCATTTGCAATGGTTTCCACCTCTACTAGCTCTTTCGATACACATACTAAGACTATGTCGTCTGCAAATCCAACTATCTTTACCCTTTCAGGTAGATTTAACCTCAAAACTCCATCGTACATGATGTTCCATAGTAGTGGGCCAAGTACTGATCCTTGAGGCACCCTACCAATGATCTTGCGGCTCCTCATATGTATGTAGATATATACTAGTGATGAAACGAATATCAATTTTGAAGTATTCGGTAATATGAATTTCTACGCCAATATTCGCGATCACGGATATAGACTTTGTCGAAAATTCACCCAACTGCCTTCTGCAAAATGGATTCTTATTGCAAAGCGTATCCATGTATCAACCATTTCAAGAAGTATTCAAAGAATTAACTGCACCCGATGTTTCTGTATCATCAGAAATTCCATTAATTGCCACTTTGATAAAAGTTATTGAAAAAAACGAACACAAATACACAAAGAAAACTAATACAGACAAATTTTATTTATAACTGTGAGGATACAAAAGAACTATGCCTGGAGCAAGAATTACTAAACAGAGATCCAGGACACATGGGAAAAGGCTAGAAGCAAATTCAGCAGACGCTGAAATCGGTAGATTGCATCTTGGAATGATGCACGAATACCTCTCTCTGGCCGTAACCCTGAATTCCATCAAACAATTGCGGGTGGTGCAATACCTCATTTATTAGTCCATAATAAAATTGATTTAATATCACCAGAAGATCAAAAATATATATGTATGTAGGTCATTTAATGAACATATTATTTTTACGAATTGCAAGGATCAACAATGTGTTGGAATGCGTAAACTAATACCTTTGGAATATGAATTAATTTGAAAATCCGGCCGGAGAGGGCGAAGAGGATTATTGTGTAATGATTATCGGGGTGCCAAATGTAGGTAAAATCTCTATATCATATGTTTTGTGAAATCGACACCCAAAGAAAAGAGGAGCAGCCCAAGTATATGCCATAGCCGAAATTACCCGCTCTGTAATGGAAAAAATAAAAATTAGTGAGGGAGGACTTTTTAGTATACTTCTGCATTAGTTTTGGACAGTCACAATTCTCTTCTGGTTCCCCAAAATGTGATACGAGTTTGTATAACCGTTCTACTTTATAAAATATTCAACCTCGCCTTCCGCGGTGATTCTTTTATCAGCAATCTTTTCTTCCATAAAGCCTGTTTCTTTTGGTGTGCTTTTCACCATGCATGTGTAGCCCTCTCTGGTGGATCAACTTCGGATGCCACTTGATATTGTAATGGGCAAGAGAACTCCAAGCTGTCTAAGGGCTCAACACTACTACACACTGTTGTTTTAGTTTGTTCCTCTACTACCCAGGGACGAATTTTTCGCTTACGGAACCGATGATTTCATCCACACGAGTAGGACACTAATGCACACAATCTCGATTACAACATATTATACTTTTTCGAATGCATTGCCGCATTTTTCGAGTGAACGCCTTCCACTTGCATACAAAGTAAGCGGGTTAGTGATGTGTTCATCCAATTCATATAAACTGATAACTATCTCACATACAGTGTAAGCAGGCAGTAGACTGTCTATATACAATCTCCATTACTTCGTGGGAAAGTAGAAAGAGTATCAAATACAACTTCGCACACATTGTAAACAGACTGTGGACAACCTACACACATTCTGCATTACTTCGTGGCCAAATTTGGCAAATTCCAATATACTTTGTTTGGAAGCTTGAAATAATTGAACACAAAGTGTGGCACATTTCATTGAAGAGATGCAATGTGGTATGCAATGTTCGCCGCTGGGTAATGGCATAGCGTTGGACACGAACCCCCCGTCTTGACTGGCTATAAATATGTTGGCAATAACGCTGGCAGAATAAATAACCCAACGATATTAGGTACTTTTTGCTTTGCTGTGGGAAATCGAAATTATGTTAACACACAATATACCGAATTTCAAAGAGAAAGGTTCGCTAACAAAGAAGAAAAAACTGAAAGACTTTTTAAATTTTCATCTGAAAAACTCATCCTGAAATAAGAAATTTTTAATTTTCATGCATACTCGTATTATTAATGATTTTTTTTTAATTTCCCTTTTTAATATCTTTATGTTTTAAGGTCGCAATAATTGTCAATGAAAAACTTTTGATAATTTTGACATTTGCTCCAATATATGTTAATGAATTTCTTGCCAGTCAAGACCGAGGTTCAACTGTAATTGATTTAAATAAAATTGTTCATATTTTACTCACCACTTTCATAAAGACTTTTGATTTGCGTTTACCTCTAATATTGCAAAAAGTGAAAGCTGTTGTTTCCTTAAAATTTGCATAATTTCCAAAATGTTCCTTGTTTCTTCTACTTTATAATCAAAACTCGATCGTACTAACCACAACAGCTCGGCGTTTCTATTATGCATATAATAGTAATTTATTTTTAAAAGAGGAATATATTTCCATTTTTGTAAACTTCGAAACAAATTTTCACTTTCAAAATAAAAACAATATTATTTTCCAGCTCTCAAACGCTTATTTATTGAGTTCTGCATATCCGAACACTAAAATAATTTTGTCAATAAACTGAATATGGACGCAATTAAGAATGCATGTCTGAACATTGTAAAAAAAACCAACAGTTAAATTAATTATACGAGACACAAGTAGATCAGTTCTGCTGACAACATGAACACTAATAAAAAAACCTTCTGGAAATACCTTGTATTTTTATATTAAGACTTCAAAACATTACGGAGCTAAAATAATTTTCAAGCCTCTAAGGTACGGTCACACTTGGCAAACTTTTGCTCAAAAAAACGTAACCACTACTTTTGCTTAGGATTATTGTGATTTAACTTGGTTTTTATATCACACAATGATACTTTGTATTTACATTTTTCTATTCGTAGTTCCAAAAAAAAAAATTAATGTACAAAAACCTCTTTCGTTTTCTTAGCTTTTTCTAACTTTAATTCTGAGTTTGGACCTGTAAAAGGCGCACAAACCCCTGGATAATACCATCCGCACGATTCCGAACAGCAATCAATATCGCTAGCACATTGCTGTCCAGCAGCTTTACAGCCGTGATTAATCAATCTGGCGAATTTCTGGAAATATACAATTTTAAAGAAATTAATTTATTTTAAATACTTAAAAAAAATAAATAAAAATGTAAGTGTTTACCTGATTGGCTGCAGAGAATGGCACAAATATTACTATCGCTGCGACAACAATAACGAAGAGAATATTGGAAGTTTTCATTTCGAAGCTTAAATAATCAAAAGAATTTCTGCAGACACTCGTTGATTTTAATATGTATAATATACTCAAATCTTTCTGAAGCAGCCTATTTATTTGAAAAAAGCTCTGCCATGAATCAGAATACATGACAAAGTATGAGTACATACTCGTATTTATACTCGTATATGAATAAATATATTATTTTGCAAATATTTTTCTTAAATTTTTGGTTTCTGCAATTGTGTATTCTGAACATTATTTACACATTTGTTCTTTTCTTCTTTTAGAAATAACATTATTTTTCTAGTTATAGAACAAATATTTGTGGGACTCACAATCTATGTTTAATATTTTGAAAATATATATTTTTGTTTACACAACTAGTGATGGGCACCGCTCACGTGATTAGCGTGAATCATACATGCTCATGCATGATAGTGATTAATTTTTTTTTGTTTCAACCATGCGAGCAGGAATGAAAATGAGTATAAAAAAATTTACCGTGAGTGAGCGTGCATGAGTAGAGTTTTGGCGTGATTTTTTCGCGATTTTGTTTTTTGCTTTATTGCAAGGCAAATTCATAACAGGTAGACCTGCTTTCTTTGTCAAAATCAACGTCAAACATTATTTATAAATCAAATATAAACAAATTTTGACAAACAAAACAGATCAAAATGCAAGGATATGCAAGGCGCAAAAAATAATCAGCTGAGCTATCAAGACCACCTGTAATAAATTCGGCTTGGCTTTGTTGTCATCTTTCCATATAATTTTTTAAATTATTTTATAGTTTTTTCTACGTATTTTGTGAGCGTGCTTTTTCGTGAATGTGACTAACTTTGTTTTTCATTCACATAAGTGTGCGTGAACGTGCGTCAAAAATATAATGTTGTGGATGAGCGTGCATGAGTAAAATTTGTTTATTGTTAGTGTAAATGAGCGTGAGTGAAAAGTTACTCACGATCTTATCTCTACTCAGACCACACAAAGCAAATAACATTACTAAAATAAATAATTTGTTTTAAAAAATAATAATATTTTTCCACAACTATTTAAATAGCAGAAAAGAACAAATTCGAAGGTTGTGTGCAGATGTACTCGTACATAATCTGTATTATTATTATTATTAAAATCGGTTCAGTATTTTGAAAGCATTTAAGCCCAGTCAGCATTTTATAAAACTATTGACCATATTCGAGACTTTTATGAATCTTCTGCGCGACGGAAAACAACAATAAATGAGCTCACTTACGAGTCATGAATGATACTCTTAAACTCGTATGATACTGAAATTGACGTAAATAACAGGCTCAATGAAGCGAGAGTGTCATTCGGAAGACTACAACCAGTAAGCAGAAGAAACTCGTAAATACCCCGACGAACCAAGCTTAGAACATTCAACGCATATGTAACATCGGAAGTGAAATCTGGTTATTATCGAACACCACACGCATAATATTTTGGACTTACGACATCAGCAACGCTGATCTCTGGAACCCCAATAACGAGGAACTCTTACTAACACAAATAATAAAACGTAAGAAATGGAGGTGTATCAGCCATACTATCGGAAGGAATCCTGTAAGGTATAACAAGGATGGCGCTAGAGTGGAATCCTCAAGGCTCAAGAAGCCGTGGTCG
Organism: Gymnocheta viridis; assembly: GCA_956483585.1. Lineage (NCBI taxonomy): Eukaryota > Metazoa > Arthropoda > Insecta > Diptera > Tachinidae > Gymnocheta > Gymnocheta viridis. The sequence continues at coordinate 18,874,014 of OY101443.1, forward strand.
GCCAAAGGATATATATGGAGACGGACGAAACTCCAAGAACTCGGACAATGCAATTTTACATGGGAAGACAAGAAAAGAACTGCAACGAATCGTGTAAGATAAAAACGCTTTGTGGAAGCCATATGCTCCCAAGAGGGTTAATGGAGAAACAAACTTATACTCTTGTTGGATGAAAATGCATTTATGACTCTGCTTTATGATCTGTCTATACTTATCATTGCGAGGCTTTTTGAAGTAATTTTTCATCCGCTTTTGTTAACAGTTTGGATTACAACAACTAAAACAATTTATGTATGCATGTATGTATTTATTTATTAATTTTTTTGTTTACTTATTTATTTATTTATTTTTTTATTTATTTATTTATTTATTTATTTATTTATTTATTTATTTATTTATTTATTTATTTATTTATTTATTTATTTATTTATTTATTTATTTATTTATTTATTTATTTATTTACTTATTTATTCATTTATTTATTTATTTATTTATTTATTTATTTATTTATTTATTTATTTATTTATTTATTTATTTATTTATTTATTTATTTATTTATTTATTTATTTATTTATTTATTTATTTATTTATTTATTTATTTATTTAGTTAGTTATTTATATATTTATTTATTTATTTATTTAGTTATTTATTTATTTCTTTAGTTATTTAGTTATTTATTTATTTATTTATTTATTGCATATTTATTTATTTAATGTTGTAAATAATTTTTTTTGTTATTTGGTTCTTCAGTGTAAAAAAAAATATTCGTGACACTGAATTTTATTATCAAAAAATGTGCTGTGTGAGAAATCTGCTCCTTAAATTATGAACGTCTATTTTATGTTCCTGATAATCAACCCACCGAGCATCCTATTCAAGATGTTGTGAATAAATTTCGCACCAGTTTCACAACCCGCATGCGAAGAGTGCGTACCGAAAAGAATGTTGTTAGTGTATCGGTCAGTGTTAATGAAGATCGCCATATGTGAATTCTTCGCCGTCATTATCAGTTGGGCTTGTGTTATTCGACCACCTTGAAGATTTTCCGTAAGGACCTCGGTATGAAACCATACAAAATACAACTGCAGCATTTTAAAGTCAGGTCACGTACCACAACGACGCATCGTTTGTTTGGTGAATGGGCCTCACGATGCAGTCACATCATCAAATTAATTTTCAATTCTCATTCAAGACTTTTACACATACTATTGTCAAAATTCACAAAAATTGAAAGCTGTGACGCAGGATGTACGCAAATTGCTTAGGAAGATGCCATCAATTTAAAATTTGGATGAAAAACTGCAATCAGTTGTTTTCTTGACTGTAATATGAAACACTTGATGCAATGACAATTTGTAAGCAAATTCTCGTAAATTTTTAAAAATGTGAGTGTATTCGTAAAAAAACATGAGAGAATTTAAAATTTGAAAAAAAAATTGAAAGAGTGACGACGAAGCTCAGTGAGAACGTAAAAAAACAAAATTGCCGGAGTTGGTGTGAACAGCTGCCAATATACCCTGAAAGATACACTGCTTGGTGCGGATTGTGGGCCGGGAGCATCATTGGACCGTACTTCTTCAAGAGAACGATGAAAATCACAATGTTGCAGTCAAAGGAGCTAGCAGGCGTGCGATGATTGCCGACTTTTTTTTGCCTAAAATGAAATAATTGGTCTCGGTTTACATGAGGTTTCATAGTTTCCACAAGACGGTGCACATGGCATACGACACGCGATGATATTAACCTATTGAGAGGCAAGTTTGATGAAAAATTAATCTCACGTTTTGAAGCTGCCAAGGTCACTACTGAATTCTCCACTTCTAGTTTGCCACAAAATCTTTTTAAAGTCCATTTGTACTATACAATTAGTACTTAAGTTAATTAATAAATATGTATGTCATACTGATATGATGAATTGAATTGTTAATGATTTTTGAAAATATTCCAAGAGAATAATTATAATTTTTTTCTAACAAGCAGTAGCTACGAAACCATTTTGGCTTACCCGCAGAAACACCCAGGGTCTAGGCAGTAATCGAACCTGCGACCCCAGAGTAATAGTCTAGTACACTGTCCACTAGTCTACGGGGGCTCCCATTAATGTACCTACTGCTTTTTTTTAGTGTGAAATGACCTTAAGCAGTCTTTTAGTGCTTGTTCGCCGATATCGAAACAAAATTTTCTTTCGTATAATTACATTTAAAACAAAAACAAAATTTTGAAAGTTGTTTTTGTTTCAAATGTATTTATTCGAAAGAAAATTTTCTTTCGATATCGGCGAACAGGCAGTTAGTAAATCGAATGTATAAAAATTATTATTTGTCGGTTTGTTTATTGGTTGCTCATATTCTATGCGCGGTCCAACCGCTGCTTTGTATCGAGGGTCAAGTATTGTATAATAGGTTTCATTATTCTTTAAATCTTCCATTAAGAGCTGATGCTAAATTGGTCGCAAATTGTTTGTACTCTGAACTACTCTCCATCTCCGTTGATTCATGTATTATATTTTCTAACAATGTTCGACGACTATTAACCAGCGGAATAGCGTCGGACAATGTAGCAATGGCTTTCTTATAGATTTTGTAGCCTCTTCGAAATAAGCCAAAATTTTTGCCATCTCTTCCATCATTATCCATTCGTTTGTTGTAAGTCCTACCTTGCATTTTGCACGAAGTATATAAGCTTGTACCGCAATCCTTTGCTGTAGTAAACGCCTTAAAGCCTGTATAAGGACATGATTCGGAATATTGTGTGCATCTTGTATTTTTTTTACTTTTATTGCTGCTTGTGGAATGGCTGAAATGTCTCATAATTATTCTTGCCAGGTCCGCTTTTCGAAAAAGCTTGACATTGTGGAAAAAAATCTTGTTTTCCAAAAAAAATGTCTTGAGACTACCAAAAATAAAAACCGAATAATATTTTAAAAACAAAAATTAATTTATTCAAAATCCAGGTACAAAAAATTTTAATTTTTATATTAACTAAAAATTAATTAATTAAAAGAGATACTTATTTGATAAATTTTATTCCGTTCACAAAATTTATTTGTCTTTATTTGTCGACTTTTTTGGCAGATCGCATGACCAAGTGTGTATCAGGGCATTTACTAAAACATACCTTATGAGCGTTGGCTCAGGTAGTAAGCACGTTGACTACAAACCGAAGGACCTGGGTTCAAACCCAGTGTCAGACAGAGTCATGAACTAAAAACACCACGCATTTCTCTGATGTGCATTGGTGTGTCAGTTGTTGGCGGAAGGTTTCAGTGGCGAAGGCATGGTCACTGGTCACTGAACAGTACCAACTTCAGCTGATACTAATTCCAATGTAACATCAGAGCGCCCTCCTTCGTTGGTACTGAGTAGCACAATCAACGGCGAAGTAAAATATAATTAATAAAAAAGAAGTGGCTACTAAACTAAACACAGCCTCAAAAAAAACTCGTAATGTCCTCCTCGCCACCAGAGGCGCTGCAACACTGCTCTACGAATAAACGTGCAGAAAAAAAGCAGAGTTGTAAAGAACGAATGAAGCTTCACCTCCTTTCATATCTATCACTATCCCTTTCCACTAGTTCCAGCACAATGCATTGCATGTGTAGGGGTCATCATCCCCTGAGTGCTGGTCCAAGATAAAAAAAAAAAAAAAAAAAAAAAAAAAATATGTTAATTTAAATTGGGTATTGCCACAGGAACTTTATTTTTGTTTTTACTTTTAGTTTTTAAATTCCTTAAAGGTTATTTCCAACATTATTATATTGTTATATGAGATAAAAGTAAACTTATAAATATAGGTGAACATAATCAAAAACATAACAATTCAGTTAATAAAAACAAACATAAAATAATATAGAAAAAATAATGCAAAGGTATTCGAGGTTTGAATTCCAAAACAAAAATATTAAATTCTTAAAATAAGAAAATACTTTAATAATATAATTCATATTTTTTGGTTTAGGAAATAATTCTTTAAAACGCTTAAAGCGTTTATGGACTCCCGGGAAAGCGGGAAATTTTTAGATTGAAATTCCCGGGAATTCCCGATTCGGGACGTTAGATGAATATCACAACAATGCAAGTGCTCGCACATTTACATACATATTTTTTAGTGTTAATCATTGACTGTGAAGGACATACTTCTATCGCCCATTTAAACTGATAAATATATGTGTACGAGTATGTGTGCATGTGTAATTGGAAATTTCCTTAATTCATTACAATAAAGACTGATTCTAAACAAACAACATTAAAGAGAAAAATCTGTTGCACATTGTTCGTCGACCAGAATAATTGCCCGTTGTGGTGTTGAATATGAGATACAAATCAGCTTTCGAACTACTTCACCAAATAAGATGACAATGAGTGGAGTGAGAAATATGTATTTAGAAATGGTGTTTTATGATAAAACCCTTCCGTGGATGATTGCTTGTTTTCTTGCAGTGCAATTACACAAACAAAGAGGGGGAAAATATAAAACAGGAAAAAAATTTAAATTGTTTTGAGAGTAGGAAAGAAAAAATGTAAGTAAAATAAAATCTATTACGTGGCAAACCACCCCGTAGTTATGCGGCAATTTGTTGTTTTATGATTGTGTACAACGCGTAAAAATAAAGTGTATCATATTCCCATTTACCGCACCGCACCGCACTGCACTGCACTGCACCCCTCCTTCTGTATCATCGTCGTAAGCCCACAATTTCAATTTATAAAGTTTTGCGTTCCTGTATATGCGACGCTTGTGTATACAATATTTTTCTTTCGGACAAAGTGTGTGGGATGTGGGAGCAGGTTGCTGTCATACATGTGTATGTGGATTTGAGCGTGTATCATACAATTGTTGCCCTACTGCACTTGTTTTGATTTGTTTGGAATAATAACAGATGCTTTTACTGAACGAAAATTATTATTATTCATTGTTGTTAAAAATTATTAATGGTTGACAATAGATTTCACTTTGTAATGTTGTTTGCCAAGCACTTTTGACAGGGACGACTGCTTTACTGCCTCTAGTATGTAACACGCATACAGGCATGCATATATACACAAGTACAGGATACATATGCATGTATGTACATCCGTGTGAGTATGTAGTAGGTATGTCTGAATTTTCATTGTTCGTTTATGATTTTTATGTTGTTTGTTACAAATATTATTGTCGTACTTTGCTGCTATTATTGTTACTGTTGCTTTTGTCAGCAAATTACAATTGAGCAAATATTTAAACTACTTGAAAATTATTCATCAATGTTTTCTGCAATTAATGCTTCGTTTAGTTTACATCCTTTACGCACAGAAGATGGCCAAATTAATATGAATACTGCAGGATAATTCATATTGAACTTTTTTTCTCTTATTAATAATTACGTGTTTGATAATAAATTTTACAGAAATTGGCCAACTCCAATGCAACATAAAGAAAATGTGATTGAAAAAGGATGTGGTAATTAAAATGTTTTATGTCCTTTAGTTAATGTTACGCAAATATTTTATAATTGTGAAAGCTTTGTTATCATAATTGAATCGATAGATTTTACATACAGTACAACCTCTCTAATCCGGACTATCCAGTAATCCGGACATTAAATTTTTGGGACAGTTTAGAAATTTTTCCTTTATAGTCTGGACAAGTATTATTTTTTCTTAGTAAATTATTTTTCGTTATTTTACCACTAGACAAAATAAGTATTTAAAATTTAAAATATTTCATTTTAATTGAGTTTGCGTATCGAAATGTTTTCAAAAGCTAGTTTATGGGCTGAACAAACCAAAGCGACAGATAAGGATAATTTATTTTTAAAAGAATATAAAAATAAAGCTGGCAAATTACTTAAAGATTTGTGTATTCAAACACAAATAAATTCTTATTTTTCAAAAATAATGAATATTAAACGCAAATGAATTATTATTTATGTGTAAATATTTTTCTTTTTGGTAATAAAAATAAAATATATATACAATCAGCCGTATTCATAAAAAATTGTTTGTATTCGAAACGTTTTTTAAGTAAAATTTTTTATACAAATTTTCTTTCAAATACGTTTCAAACCCACATTTTTTTATGAATACGGCTGATAGTATGTACATATGTACATTTCGAGGGCTCAGAGCTGAAATGATCCAAGTCATAAAATAAGAAAAATTTCAAAACTAGTGCGAAATTCTCCGCAAAGTTTAACTCTATTTAGATCTGTAACGGACTATTTAAAAAAGTGTTTCTTTCCTAAGGTAATAGTAAAAACACCAAGTCAATGGCTCCCATTTTATATGTAATTTATGGAAGTTCATGTACTGAAACTCAATATATCTTCGAGTTGTCTTTCTGTAACTTAGTTCACTTCAGCTCTGAGCCCTCCATTTATGTATTGCGTTTAAAATTTTATTTTAACTATAGTCCGGACGTTCCACTAATCCGGATAGTAGCTGAAACTAGATCTGTTCAGATTATGGAGGTTGTACTGTACTTATATATTGTATGTATGTTTTTTATCGTGGGATGAAATCATCGAAAGACACTGGCAGTGATGGTGTTAGCCAGAAGTGCGAGACTTTAACACGCTAAAACACCCCTTTACACTGGCCCAAACCTTCCCCGTGGAACTACGAGGTGGGATAGGTCCTACACCCGATCTAAACTATATCGATTCTTCTGCGAATCTCTTCTAACCTACGAAGTTCCAATTCCAATTTCACAAAATTACATACACACGTCCAGTTATTCAAAGATTCCAACATGATTGGAACTATGTTGTCCGGTCTAATGATACGCCCTAAAATTTCTTCTAAATACGCCCTCCCACTAATAAATCGTGGACATATGAAGAACACATGTTCCGCAGCTTCCACGTTATTACCATCACAGCTCGGACAAAACGGAACACTGTCATGTCCGAAACGATACAAGTACGACCTAAAACAACCATGTCCACTCAAAAATTGTGTAATGTAGAAGTTCAAGTCACCATGTCTCCTTGCTAACCATGTCTTGATGTCAGGTATCAGTAAGTAAGTCCATCTTCCCTTATCAGTTGCTCTCCATCGTTCTTTCCACTTTCGTAGGCACAAAGCCGTCACACCATCCGTACCATTCGACACGACCTCTAGCTCGATGGGTATCATGCCGGCAATAACAAAAGCGGCCTCGTCGAAACAGTTCAGAATGTGCAACATACTCGCAGGGGGCAGCCAGCCTTTACACAGGGGATATCAGATGCACATATGTAGAATATCTCAGCACGCCTGACCATATAGTGCATCCCTATGGGATAATACTCCTTGCTACACTAGTGAGCAATTTTCTCTGCAGATATTTAGGACCTCTTGTATTCTGCATGATCCGCGACAACGCTAAGCATGTTTTTGATGCTTTGGAGCCAATATACTGCAATTGCTGATGAAAAGACAGACGACTGTCAATTATGACTCCAAGGTATTTTAGACACTCCTTGGATTCTTTTCTACACGTGCCAATATTTAGCCTAATTGTTTCCCTAGTCTTACGACTGCCGATTAAAACTGCTTCTGTTTTATGGTCTGCTAAAGTTAAGCCCATTGATCTCAGCCAAGATCTTACGATCTGAATGCTGACATTTGCAATGGTTTCCACCTCTGCTAGATCTTTTGATACACATACTAAGACTATGTCGTCTGCAAATCCAACTATCTTTACCCTTTCAGGTAGATTTAACCTCAAAACTCCATCGTACATGACGTTCCACAGCAGTGGGCCAAGTACTGATTCTTGAGGCACCCCGCCAATGATCTTGCGTCTCCTAATACCTTTATCAGTATCATAAACTAACTCTCTATTCCGGAAATAGTCCTGTATAATTGCCTAAGCTAAGGCATCAACAATATGTTCCCAGTTTGCCGTTTTAAAGGCGTTCTTCACGTCTAAAGTTAAAACTACACAATACTCTTTTGCTCCATTTCTCCACCTCTTTCCTTGGATAGCCCGAGCAGCATTTTCTACTACAACTTTGGTACCATCCACTGTTAATCTTGCTTTCCTAAAGCCAAATTGGTTATCTGATAAACCACGGTTAGCTTCAACATAATCTTCCAATCTCCTACAAATTATGCTCTCTAGCAGTTTACCTGTTGTATCTATCATACACAGGGGACGATAAGAGGAGGAGTCATCTAACGGCTTATTATCCTTAGGTAACAATACTAACTTCTGTCGCTTCCACATTGTTGGAAAGGTGCCCTGGCTCAAGCATGCGCTTACTACCTTCATAAAATGTTCAGGGTGGAGTTTAACAGCTTCTTTTAGAACCATATTCGGAATGCCATCTAGGCCTGCTGTCTTCTTGTCTTTAAATTTTGAGACATCACCTTCTATCTCGGAAATCGTAATCGGAGAAATGTCGAAAAATTCTGTCTGATACCTTAGATGCCATGTCGGAATTTCCTGTTGGGGAAAGATATGATCTATAATTCCTTCGAGGATAGGCTCTTCTCTTGGCGGCGATGGACCAAGGCATTTGAGTTTCTTGGTTACCAGTTTATATGCAAGGCCCCAAGGATTACTATCTACCTCATCACATACACTGAGAAAACACCTACTCTTGTTCCTACGAATTGCAATGTATGTATGTGTTTGATATCCTCATAAAATCGTTATTATATGATTCTTCTATTATCGGGCCTCTTCTGTAAATCTCAAAAGTTCATATTACATTATTTTGTAAAATTAATAACAGTCGATTTAATGTTTTTTAGATCGCATGAATTATATTAATCGAGGATGGAATAAAACGTTATAATATAAATGCCGAGCACAAAACAAAACAAAAAACAGCTACAAGTCACAATTTACTTTTTGAAAACATGCGGTTTGAACTTTTGTGATTCACTGAAGCGGCCCGATATAACAAATTATGTATGATTGGCTTGAAATCATTGAAGATATTTTTTTTAAGAACAAACACAAGCCCCGAAGCCATTGCGGCTTGTCTGCGAAACACCCAGGGTCTAGGCAGTAATCGAACCTGCGAACCCCAGACTGATAGTATAGTACGCTATTTACTAGTCTACGGGGCTCCCCATCATTAATGTCTTCGAAATATTTAAATTAAACTAAAAATACATCACGAAATGACTTCATTGAGTCATATTTGATTGAGTCGATGAATTAGTTTTGATATATTTCACCATGAAGTTGTTTGGGTGCATCCACTAGTATATTTTGTACTTTATGAACTTGGTCTGGGATAGAATATACAAAAACCGAAATCAGAAGCCGCTTTACAAATCAACCGGTTTCGAATAATTTGACAGGCCGGTTTATAAAAAAATGACTTTCGTAGCTTCCCATTTTTAATCAGGATCCCTCAAACGATTTAATTTGATAATATAAAAATTACATACGTTTGTAATTGAAAATCGTTGATGAAATAAGAGATGTATGTGATTTTTGTAGCTTGCGTATTAGAGCTGTGCCAAATCGTTCATTTCAGTGATCGGCCATTTTCGTTCAATTAGCAAAAATTAACCCGTTCGTTCAATCGTTCAATTTTAACGACAGTACGGCAACAATTCATTAGTTTCTTAAGAAAATCGGTTGTCAATATTTGAATAATGTAATTAAATTGAAGAATTTATTTTAAAAATGGATTTATTAATTAAAACAACCATAGTTAAGTTCATTTTAGAAACAATTTCTTGTTCTTTTGACTAGAATATTAAACATTTTATTTTAGCTTAATATATCCTATACTTGTTATGGGTTCATTGATTCTCAAAAGAAATGTATATTTATGCAAACTTTTTAAAATAACTCTGATCAGGACATCAGCACTCAAATGAAACAAAAGAATACAATTTTATTAAATAATTTATTCAAGCTTTAGGTCCAGAAAATAAATATAAATGATATATTTTATCCGATATTTCGCTCTCTCAATGGAAAGCTTCTTCAGGGATATATTTAATTAAAAATTAATAGTAAAAGTTTTTGTTTTCACAAACCAATAAAAACTTTAAAAAAATCCATGAACGCAAGTAAATTTGATATAAAAAAGACACTTGAACGAACGAAAACAAGTTTAACTGCCTGTTCGTCGATATCGAAAGAAAATTTTCTTTCGAATTATTACATTTGAAACAAAAACAACTTTTAAAATATTGTTTTTGTTTTAAATGAAATTATACGAAAGCAAATTTACTTTCGATATCGACGAACAGGCAGTTAAACTCACCTACAAAATCGAACGGTACACTATTGCACCAAAAGCGTGCAGTTCAAAAGGTGATAGAGTTTATATACGAAATTACTAGTACTTCAAATAGTTCATTTATAGATTGATTTGACTCATATAATTAATGATACATTTAACATCACTTTTTGAATGATGTTTAAATGCGAATTGCGATATTCTTTTTTTTTTATTGTTGCAATTGTTGAAGGTCTAACCAGTTTCGGACAAATGCGGTTTTAATTTAATTACAAAAAAATCTATTTAAGTTAATTTTAAATTAAATAATAAAAACCATACTTTAAAAATTAATCTTTTTATTAGTCTCAAGCTAGACAGGCAATTTTTGCTTCAGCAATTCAGTTTAATTCTTCTTTGTGCATTGCATTTTTGTTCACAGATACATATTTTCAAACTACAAATTTCAGATTGAAAAGAACGAATATCAAAACGAAAAAGAATTGCCGTGTACCTAAAGCTCTCTACAAATTTCTATATATTTTCCATTTCCTTTTACAAACTCAGAATTGCTGAAACAAGAATTGCGTGTATAGACAAAGAGTTAGCAAATTTCGTTTGGTTTAATAAAATCAACAATTCTATGGACTTTTTATACATATATAAAAGAACTGGTACAAAACTAGCTGTTAAGCACCCAATCGGGTCCAAGTGCTTTAGTATGTATGTAAAACTAATTGTACTAGTATCCGACTAGAATTAATTGTACTTGTAATGAGTACTAGCATCTACTACCAATAGTACTAGTAATTTTCTTGACACACCCAATGTTATTTTGAGCATTAACATAGTATAGGAAAGTTTACAGTTGAGAACTAGTACTGGTAACTTTCGTACTAGTAAAATACTAGTTTGATACTAGTTGCACCTCCTGCAGGGTTGATAGTGGTGAAGTTGTGTTTGTAGACATTCAACCGACTAACCTAAACAGTTTCGGATACATGCAAACACACATGAACACTGATGATGGGAGTGTAGCGGCTCCCGAAAAACAACGTTGTTTCTGTTCTGCAGTGTAAGTTGAAATTAATTGATCCCTTGTGCCTTTGGAATATTGTCTCATGTCCAATTCTTTCTGGCTAAAAATGTTACGAACTTTCATTTCGTATTAAAAACTAATAATTTTTATAATATTGTAATAGATTTAAGTATCTTTGTGTAATTAATTTACAATTTTATTTTTCATAAATTTGAGAATAAAATTTTTGATTGTTCTACAAAACCAAACAATTGTTATTAATTTTATTAACTCGAATTTATCCTAGAATAAGCTTTCCATAGAGAAAACGAAATATTGGAAAAAAATAAAGTTTTTATTTTGTTTTTGTTGAGCTTGGAGAATTTTTTAAATAAAATATTTGTCTGAATTTGTTAATTTTTCTTCTAAATTCTAATGTTATATAAAGCATAAAATCATTGTTATTCTTAATTCATGTTATTAAACTTATTACAATTCGTGTAGTTTAATATAATTTTAAGTATCTTGTTATAAGTCTGTAACAATCATTTCGATTGACTGAGTTTTAAATAAATAAATAAAATTCTGCGCCACCCTGTATATATTGGAATCGAAAAATTGTACTCGTAAGTTTTTTATCACCGTATAATTTTTGGGACTAGATAATCTTTTTGTTTCGTTTCCTTCAAGCCAAATCCTGCCTAAAATAAGCACATAAGTGTACCAACAATTTTAGCGATCAGAATATATTTAGAGTTCAATATAATTTGCGAATTATGTACATGCGAATGTTTAATATATCCAAATTATTCACATTTACGAAAATTATATGCATGTGCACGTACGTATGTATGTATGTATGTGTATGTATATACCATATGTATCTAACCAGATACATATGTACATAACTAAATACCAATGTAAATACTTATGTACATACTTATGTATGTATTTATGTATTCTATATGTGTGTAGGTGCACAAGCGAAAGTATGTATGTATTTGTATTCTTATCAATATTACACACTATGAAACATGGAATTTTTAATGTATTTTCCGAATGAAAATGCATTGTATTCCCATATTGTATTCGTTTATTGTATTGTGCCGTATTGTGTTATTTTTGTTCTTTTTTTTTTTTTGATAGCAAAAAATATTGTATAAACAAAGATTTGATTCAATTCTAAGCGAACATATTAACAGATTTTTTTTGTTGCAGGCTCTCCAACCAACCACAGAACAGATTCAAATGATTTTCAGAACACTAACCAGGGGTTGGAAATTCTTGCGACGGCGTACTGTTACCCATCAGATACATAAATAAAGCTTCATATCAAATAGATAGAGCCAAGGGTGAAACCAATAAAAGCCTTTCTAAATTTGGGATTGGTTTATAATTGAAGAGCTCCACTTTAACAACGACATTATGTACATTTGATACATATTGTTATTTTTTATTATTGTTGTTGTTGTTGTTGTTGTTGCAGCTGCTATTGTTTTGTTTTTACGATTTCGTTTCCATTCTTTTATTTTGCTATATTGTTGCCGTTCTTTTTTTTTTTTTTTTTGTTTTTCGCATGTAAATGAACAAGTTGTTAAAATGAAAATGCCGAACACATACACCCATACACTTTCAATTGATGACGGTGCGACAGCGAGGAAAAATGCAGTCATATTGTATGCTTTTCAGTACCTTTTGATTTGCTAAGTACCGCAGTATTCCCACGATATGAAAAGTACTTTTTCAAATTTGAAACGCCGAAAGTCATATTATCGAAAATTTAAGCAAAGCCAAATTCAGTTGGATGATGTAGATGTCTTCCTCAAATCTTATACACATACCCCTCACCGAGGTGTGAAAATTTTACTTCAATATTCATACTAGTGCTGGCAAAGTATTGAGTAGTGGGTACCGAGTACCGGGTATTTCCTTTTTTTGGTTACTCAATACTCAAAAGTAGTTACTCGATACTTTTAGAGTTGTATTTTAAAGCAAGTCGAGTGGCTAAAATAGTGCATAAATATACATCACTGTATAAAAAGACAACTAGGTGTAAGATTCTTTAATCAAATCAAAACAAAATAATTTTTTTTGAGAACAATTAAATTATTTCTTTAGTTGTTGTCAACGTTAAATTAAAAGTTAGCTTTACATTTATTTTTAATTTAATAATAAAAGACATACAAAACCAATAATAGTTGAAGATCTATTTTTAATTTTTGAAGAAACTACTTCAATTTGCAGATAAAAACTATGCGTTTCAAATTCAAAAAAATCCGTTAAAAGTATCGAGTAGTATTGAGTACCCAAATGAAAACTGTTGAATATTATTGAGTAATTCATACACATATGTACATAGGTTAGGTCGTAGCTCAGTGGGGTAGCCACCATTTAAGTGGTGGCTTACTTAGATCCGTCAACTCGGTGCCTTTGTGCATCCCTATTGCGGATGAGACAAAGTTACAGCAGCCCAACCGCCTCTTCAAACCACCCGGTTTTTTTACATGAGGGGATAGTCTGAATAGACCAATAACTCCCCGATTATCTAGAATCAGAGCTGAGTATCCTACTCCTTGCGGTTGCTACCGCAAAGCATTGGCATAGAAGCTGAAACACAGTTGCCTTACTCATCGTTACAATAGTCGTTGTGACTAAGACGCATTTTTCTAGCATAGGTCCCGATATTCCAGTGTCCAGTGAGCACTGCTACTAGTAGTCTCATCCGATATTTCAAGAACCCGATTAGATGACGTGTGCTGCTGAACCTTGTCAGTTGGCAGGTAAAATCGTTTCCCTACCTTCGTTCAGCAAGTCGATAAGATTCTCATTCAATAGCTTGCATTGTGATAGAGGAATACCAGTAAAGGGACTGGTTACTGAGTTGTTCAATCTCACTCCCTGTCTAGCAATACCATCCGCAATACACTTACCAGGACAGTAGTAGTGTCCTGTAGTCCAGAGTAATGTTACCTTCGAATGTTTCTCTATCGCATCAAGAAATACCTGGCATTCGACATCTACGAGGGATGCAGAGTGTACAAACCAGTGTTAACATATGTGAAGATTTATCTTATTTTTGAAGTTTTTTGAAGTGGCAAAGAAATTAAAAGATTTTTTAGCTAAAAAAAAAAGATTTTTTTAATATGTGATATTTTGCACTTTTAGTCTATTACTTGAGATTCCTGTTAACTAAACTACATATTTTCTGCTTTACTTCATTAAAAGTGTGAAAAGAAGTTAACCGCTGCAACACTGTTTCCATCCACCCATTAAATTGCAACGATGTTTTATTTTTATATACAAATTCATTTACTTTATAATGAAATTCGTTGTCTGTATTTAAAAATATTTGAATACATTGTAAAAGATGAATACATCTGTTTTGAAAAGTTTAAGAAAATTTATGTTAATAATTGTACATACACTGCGCGTCATCAGGTTAGGTTCCATAGGCAACCGTGATTAAGCGCAGCTCACGAGGGTCTATTAATTAGTTCCCGTTGTGCTACCATGTTGCCCCGTCTCCCAAGAGTCCTGTGTTTTATCTGGCTGCTGCTATTCTCACGCAGCCACCCAGTTGATTCAATAAAGGAGTGGATCCTGTTTAAATCAATATTAGATATACAAGTTTTGTCCCCAAGTGTCTTACCGAATAGTTTAAGTCTAAGATCATCGAATGCCGGACAATGACAGAGAAAATTATCCGTCGACTCTTCCTCTTCTTCATCGCCGCAGCTTCTACATATGTATGTCATTGTAATTGCGCCTTAACCTTTGGGCGTGGTTCCCAATAGGACAGTGGCCGATTATTACCGCGATTAGGTTTCTGAGATGAGCGCCATCAGGTTAGCAAATCCCCCATTCTCCGACCGTTAATGTTAAATATTATCTTAAAGATATTAAGGATATAAACTTGGGAGCCCAAATAACTATAGCACTCGGTTCTACTCATAAATTATCAGATGAAGATGAAATGCCATTTCGAAATAATTGGCTAAAGTTTTATGTTGAATTATGTAAGTTTATTAAAAAAATTTGATTTTGACAGCGATTTTTTAAAATGTGTTGAGATCCCTGAAAATCAATAATAAATGTATTTCCCAATTAACGAAATTCTTTCCAAATATTATCGATTCGAATAATATTCAACAAACTGATGACGAATGGCGAGAATTGTTCCGCTTCAGCTTTAAAGAATATAATTTATTAGATGAAAAGAATATTGGAAAATTTTGGGAAATCATTTTGAATGCAAATCGTTGCGATGGCTCTGAAGCTTTTCCTTGTTTGAAAAAATTAGTTTACACAGTTTTGTCAATACCAGTAGCAACAGCTAACGTCGAAAGAATTTTTCCTTAAATCGATATCAATAAGAACAAACTAAGAAATAAATTAGATATACCAACAATTGTGTGGTATTTTAAGAACCGAAGGCCTTTTAAAAAAAATCTTATTATAATTGTACAAATTTTGAAAAAACAAAAGAAATAAATAGCAAGAAAGAAATATTTAATGTAACCATAAAAAATGTATGAATTTAATTTAAGTACGTTATTACTAGGCTCTTAACTTCAATTTTGGTCTTTTCCAAATCAAACTCAGGTTTTTAAAAAAATATGTTTTGAATTTTCCAAAACAAATTCTGTATTTTACAAATCAAACCCAGTATTTTTCAAACCAAGTTCGGCATTTTAAAAAGCAAAATCAGCCCGTTTTAGATAAAATTCATTTGAAAAAGCCTGATTTTCACTTTTAAAATTATGAATTTGGTTTGAAAAATACTGAAAGTGTTTTAATTTGGACAGTTCTAAATTTGTTTTAAAATATCTGAATTTGATTAGAAAAGGGTGAACTTAAAGTTAAATACTTATATATGCCTATATATAATTACTATATGCAATAAATATTTTATGCTATTTAATTTTATGTCCACAAAAAGGCGTTATTGTTTTAGTTTAATTTAAATAAATTTGAACTGAATTTGATTTCAATAAAATCACATTAAAAAAACATTTTTAATGCAAAAAAACGATTTTTTTTGTTTGTCATATCTAGGTTGATCGATTATTCGACATTATCCAAAAACCGGGTTTCGAATAGTTTGAAATTTTGAAAAACAAGTTTTTTTCTAAAGAAAATTATTATACAAAAGTTTCGATATCAATAAGTCCGTGGGAAACAGTTTTTTTTTTACAAAACAAAAATTTCTTTTTCAACATAATCTCTTTTTAACTCAATACACTTATTCCAACGTTTCTCCAGTTTTTGTATCCCTTCCAAAAAATAAGATTATTCGAAGTCCTCCAAATAGACATTTGTTTGGTCAAAAATTTCATCGTTGGAGCTAAATCTCTTTCCACCAAGCCATTTCTTTAGGTTTGGAAATAGGAAGTAGTCACTCGGGGCAAAATCCTTCAAACAAACTTCAAACATCACCATCTGTCCTCTCTCACTATCCCTTTCCCAAAGAAGGGATGGTAGGCATACTAATTGCCTGAGTGTTACTTCTCTTTAAAAACAAATCCTTTGAAGTTGTCACACGTTTACGTTTATGGTCAATTGAGAGCAAACGCGGCACCCATCTTGCAGACAACTTTCTTAAACCCAGTTGACCACTTAAAATCGAAACCACCCTGCCGTATGAAATGCCTATGGCATCAACAATCTCACGTACTTTTACTCTTCGATCGGCCAACACCATATAGTGGATTTTTCCGACTTTTTTGGGTGTACTGACCTCAATTGGCCGTCCAGAACGTTCAGCGTCATTTGTACTTGTGCGACCACAACGAAAGTCAGTGAACCACTTTTTTACCATTGAAATCGATGGTGCAGAGTCCCCATAGTAATTATGGACGTTTTCCTTGGTTTGATTGACGGTTTTTTTTCGCAAAAAATAATGTTTAATGAGCACTCGAAATTCACTTTTTCCATTTTTAGAAAAATACACGAAGTTGTATGTTTTGAGCAGCTGTTAAACGCAAAGTAAATGACGACACTTGCTCAAAATTTGACAGTAGTCTATTAACAGGTGCTACTTGATGGGAACAGTGTTGCATTTCTTATAACTACGAGGGAAGTTCGAATAGTCACAGACTTATTGATCCGCCCTTATAAATACGTTTTAATATTTTTTCAGGCGTGAGTAAATTAAAATCTTTTAGATCGTTTCCTAAAAATGGAAATAAATTTGCAATAAAAGAGATGATCTCAAATATAAAAATCTAAATTTGAAAATTTTCAATAGGAGAAAATTCTTTTAAGCCTTACATTGAAGATATACATATGTACGACAAATAATTTTTAAATCGTCCATTTTGCTATCAATCAAAATGTAGACAAAACGATACGAATTTTTTACAGTCGAAATCGACTTTTTTATGCAAATTGGTTCTAAGTCCATTAATTCATCTGTAGTCAACATATTATGCTATTATAAATATAATAGTTATGGAGACAACATAATGCACATTTTATCGTATGTAATAGTTTTATAGTATACTACTGTTATACAGCGGTCGCCTCAATCGACCGCATTCTAGAAATTAATATTAAACTTTTTGATAAAAACATACGATAGAAGACGAAAACAAAAAATCTTCTGAATAAACAACTTAAAACTCTGTCCCATTTCTATGCAAAATCAAATTGGACAAACACACGTGCACACTTTGTTTATTTTGTTCAAGATGAAGCTGAGACATGCAGGTGTTAGTAGCAATTTTAAACGCTTATAGCTCCCTAAATATGGAACCGATTTAAATAAAATTAAGATTGAGCACACCTATGTAAGAATCCGCTTAAAAACATACAAAGATTTCGTTCTATCGTCTCAAATAAAGCTTTCATACATTTCTGAAAATTTTATATGTTTCATTTTTAAATCAAATTCGAATGCTCTTAAAAAATCACCCATTACATATCGCACATTTACTTCAATAGTGTCATAGCTCGGGGGTGACGTTGGCTCAGATAGCAAGCGCATTGACCACATACCGAAGGAATTGGGTTCTAACCGTGTCAGACAGAGTCATGAAATAAAAACACCACACATTTCTCTGATGTGCATCAGGGTGAATTTGTGTAAATTGTTGGCGGAAGATTTCAGTGGCGAAGGAATAGTCACTGGTCACTGAACAGTACCAAATCTATTGCAGCATCAGAGCGCCTCCTTCGTGGGTATTAAGGAGCAGAGTCACCCGCGAAGTAAAATAATTAATTAAAAGTGGCTACTAAGCACAGCTTCAAAACCTCCTAATGTTCCTCCTCGACAGCAGAGGCTCTGCAACACTGGTCTAATAATAAACGTGCAAAAAGCAGAGTTGTAAAAACGAATCAAGCTTCACCTCCTGTCATAGCTATCACTATCCCTTTCCAGTAGTTCCAGTAAAACAAAGAATTATTATTTCCGGTTATACGAATAAGAGAGGGTGTAAAATTAGGCAACGTATGCTGCTATACTTTAGACCAGAGACCCAAAATAACTCCTGTTATTTTTTTTAATATTCAGTTGGTCAAAGAAGAAATAGCTGGAAAAATTTTGTTACTGAAATAACAATTAGAAAAAGCTAAAAATCTTTTAGTCCTCTCATAATTGTTATGAAAGATTTTTATTTATGTTGGTCTTCTCTTACCAATTTTTTATTTTTTTCGGTCTTTGCATGGCCATTATTTAATTAGGACTTTTTAGAGCTTGCACACACTAAGTATGTGTTGATATAGATGACCAGGGACAGGGGTTTCATGCAAATGCATGTTTTTTTTTCATAGGCCTGATAATTGTAAAACCAAAATAGCTTTTCGAAACAGTGAATTTGCTTAAAAATTTGTTACAGCATATTTTGATGAAAATGCATATTTTTTCATATTTTTGCTATAAATGCATATTTTTGTCATATTTTGATAAAAATTCGAATTAAAAAGAAAAAAATAGTTATTTTTTAATTAATAATATTGTGATTTCTACGATTTTAAGACGAAAATTTTTATAGTTAACGATTTTTGCGTAAAAATACGGCTTTGAATTTAGTCTGGCATTATTCAATCCATTCTATAAAAGAACTCGAATCATTTAAATATGCTCCAATCACATCGGCAGATGTTGAAAGGTCTTTTTCAATGTACAAAAATATTCTGAGACCAAATAGATTGAACTTTACTTTTGAAAACATAAAGCAAACTTTATTTTTGCATGTAAATAAATAACCAAATTTTGTTATATATATATATATAAATTTTTTTGTATTTTTGACTACTTTACATACACATCTCATGAGACTGAATTAAAATGTTAAGTTTTTTATTTTCTTATGTAAATAAAAATTTTAAAATAAGTGCATATTTCTTTTTAATGCATATTTTGAATTTTTTTGGCATATTTGAGGCGCCTAAAACCTATTTTTTATTGCATGAAACCCCTGTCCCTGTAGATGACCAATAAAAATAAAGCTCGCGAGAGCACCTAGAAAAATAAAAATCTCCTGTAATCGTTATGAGAAGGCTGAAAAAATAAAGGTCTTTTATAAGTGTTATGAAGAGAAATATATATATAATATATTAATTAGATCCAAATAAATTCAAATCTTTTATTATATTTATAAGAAGATGTTAATAAAAGATTTTTATTTTAAAGTGCCTTGAATAATAATTCTTTGAAGATTTTTATAAATAATTATTGGTCAGAAAATTTATGTCCCTGCTTTAGATACATACTATATCAGGAGAACATTGTCAAAAAATCGGTTCATCTGAAATACACAAAAATGAGTTAGTCTGTGAGGAAGATGCAAATAATATGGTTGATATTTTGAATACTCTTAACTTGAATTAAAATATATTAAAGCTTTTTGACTACAAAAATTTGATCTCATATGTGTGCCATTAAAAGTTTTTATATTAAATAAAATTAATTTTGTATGTAAATATATTTACATAACTAAAATATCAAATAAAATTAAATAAATTTAATATCAATAACTTATAGAATTGATAAAAATTTGTTAAAAATGTTGTTTATATTATTAAAAAGCAATGTTACAAAAACTAGCACAATTTTTTTTTTGAACCGTAGAAAATTTTAGCACTTTGTTTTTGGCAATCTAACACATTCAATCTATCTTTCTCTGCCCACCCTGTATTTTTGCACTCTTAACTTGAAAATGACACATTTTGAATATTATGACACTATTGTAGCAAATAAGCGATATATTCATTTTATGCGAATTCCACAATCCAGACGTTCGACATGAGTAGAAAAATTTTATGAAAAGCTAATTTTATTCTCAAGTTGACTTTCAGTATCGTGGAGTCCGTACTTTAGAAGTTGTTTTTTTTTAATTTTTGAAAAATGTTCTTTTAATGTTTCAAAAGTACTTTTTGAGTTGAAGTTCAATAACAATTTTAAACTTTCCAACTATCATCAATGCTGGGTGGTATGTATTTTATATACATACAAGAACACATTGCATATCACACATATACATACATGCATAGACATGTATGCACATGTATCCTTATATGCCAAACCCAACCAAATCGCAACGGTGTTTGACCCGACCCTCTTTGAAGTCGCGCATTTTTTAATATCCTTTGATACGTATTAAAATCAATGTGCACACCAATTTTCAGCCTTTTATTTCAAATTGGTATTGAGTAAACGATTCGTAAATTTATAAGCAAAAAAAATTTCAACTAATTGCAAACAAGTAACAAATATCGACAGGATATTATTTTGGTCGCTTTTAAATGTTCTTTCAGAAAAAATCAAACTAATTACACGGTGTGACAAATTGTATTTTTATGCATGGCAAAACAGAGCCAAAGTGCCAACTTGATTTTACATTTATCCATGTTTTTTTTTCCTTTTTAAAGGACTTTAAGATTTTTAAGAATGCTCCTTTGAATTATTTCTTTCATACATATTAGCATGTAATATTTTTTTTTAGCAATAATGGTACCAAATAAAATCGAAGGCTCTGTAGAGTTTTATAAAAACAATTTTCTTTAGTTCTTCTGAACAGGACAGCTTTAGACAAGATATCATACCGGAATATGCTAGTCGGCACTCAAAGACCTGCTGAATGTAGCATCACCGGCACTTTGCTTAGCACACCGACTGCGGCACTGGATATAATCATATATTGACAACCGATTCATTTGGTAGCAGAAGGCACTGGAAGGAAATCTGCGATTCACTTAAAAGTACGGGACGGCCGTATTATATGGGGAATAAAATGTACCAGTGACTCCGTCATTCCGAAATCATTATTTAATAAGAAACCGTATATTCCTTTAGAGGAGGACGGCTGGTTAGCAGGTCTTCACTCTGACCACAGGACTTTAAATTTTTATACTGACGGTTCCAAAATAAAAGAGCGGGTTGGAGCTGTAGTATACTGCCGGGACCTGCATGAATCCTACAAGCTTTCCGATTACTGTAGCAACTTCCAGGCAGAAATATTTGCAGCCAAAATGGCTTCTGATCTGGCTTGTAATCTCAGAACTAGGAACTCACATATTAACTTCTTTATAGATAGTCAGGCGGCAATCAAGGCGATATCCGCTGAATATACTTCCTCTTCGACTGTTGAAATCTGCAAGGACTCATTTGATAGATTATGTACCAACAGAAGAATATATTTCTACTGGGTTCGTAGATACCAGGGCGTAGAAGGTAACGAGGAGGCGGATGAATTAGCGAAACGGGGAGTTTAATTACCGTATAACAGGTTGACAGACATTCCAATTCACAATATTATGAGAGATGTAGACTATTCTATGCAGCGGAAATCTGCTGCGATTTGGGAAAATACCGAAACGTGCAAAGTATCTAAACTCCTAGCATTCGCCAAGAGAGTGTGGAGTACTCTTGGTATCATCACATCGAATTAATTTTTTCATTTACTGGTTATCGTATATCATGGTAACGCTAAGGACCAACTCGGTCTATGCGAGGTCTTTATGACCGGCCATTTTAGCCTAACCTAACCTTCTGAATACAGAAACAAACAAAAAATTCCTTTTAAGATTATGTCCTTACATATCCTTGAAAGTTTTTATCGAAAAATCTTTTGAAAATTAAATGTTGTAGGTTTAAGTAGTCTTTATAAGATTTTAAAATTTTATGATTCTGTCTGTGAAAATTTAATTTTTTTTGCCCATCAGGAACCTCTTCATATACTTTTTTGACGTCATAATCTTTTGTGTCTTTTGAATTATTGATTTGAAATCTTCTTCACAACACTTTTAGCACTTCACAATGTGGATTGCCTGCCTATAAATATGAATATTCGCAAAATGCTTATTATCGGTAGCAGTTCTAAGGGAGTGCCCCATACGCCAATAAAACAGTTCTTTATTTTCCTACGCTCTATACAACATTATTTGTTAGAAAAATACCTAATTCAAGTAGTTTTTAAAATTTTTAACTATAAAAATTATATCAAAAAAAGAAAACATCGCCACATAAAAAATGCATGGGTCATCCAGGTCAAAGACTAAGGTACACTAACTAACCCATAAACAGCCTTATTATGATTAAAAATTCCCTCATTTTACTTTTTGGTCCGTTTTTATCAACCGTTTAAAAGGCAGAAAAAATAAAAAGGTAAACAATAGTTATTCTAAATATATTAAAATTTTGGTTTTCCCTAAAAAAAATCCCTCACAAAACAGAAGGGAGTTTGAAATAATTGGAGAAATTTTTTTGTCGAGAAAAGACTTTTCCTTATGAAGCAAATTCTCTGCGAATATTTATAATTGGTCTGAAAAACATGCGTATAAAATTACATATCCATATATAAGTTATTGCATACAACTTTTATCAGAACAGTTTTGTAATTTCAAGAGATATGAAAATGTTTACAAAAGATTAGAGTTATTCGAATTAGTAAAGGAATCTGATGACGAGAAATTGCAGTTTTTAGATAGAAAATTATGCGAAATTTCAAGGAGATTTCGACGAGAAGACGGAGTTTGTTGGAAAAACATCCAAAAATCTGCCACTAGATTTTTTATATCAAATTACGTCTAAAACTATCGAAAAAACCAATCTTTCTATTCAAAAAACACGGATAATAACTTTTTTTTAATAGAATGGAAAATGAATGGAAAAGTTTTTTTTATTTGAAAGAACAAACACAAACCGCGAAGCCATTTTGGCTTGTCTGCAGAAACAGCCAGGGTCTAGGCAGGGATCGAACATGTGAC
Source organism: Gymnocheta viridis (assembly GCA_956483585.1). NCBI lineage: Eukaryota > Metazoa > Arthropoda > Insecta > Diptera > Tachinidae > Gymnocheta > Gymnocheta viridis. The sequence continues at coordinate 18,897,393 of OY101443.1, forward strand.
CCCCCGACTAATAGTCTACGGGGGCTCAAAGCCCTCAGCTTTTTGGCTCAAATACTCCTCTGTGTGACGTACAAATCTCAAAAATTTCAAATTAATTATTGAATCGTCTCTACTGAAAGGAAAAGTTTAAATATCTAAAATCATAATTTGTTGTGAGATTACATTCAAACCAAACCATTTATTTTATTGAATGTTTATAAAAGCATCTCAAAGCAACTAAATGAAAAGAAATTACAATATTTTCATTAACAAATCACCTCTTAAGTCTTTAATTTACGCTTTATTTATATCATTAATTAACAATTTTTCAACACACACACACATTCATACATATAAGAAACATAAAAACATCGCATCGGAGGCATGGAGTAAGCGTATCCATATCAATACTTTTGTCAACAATTATGGTGTCTTTTTGATGACACTGTCAACAAATTGTTTTATGTCTTTTGCTTTTGGTAGGTAGAGAAAATGTTTAACGGTTAAAAACCAATCATTAATTTAAAAAGAAACGAAGTTCCTTTTATATTATATAACAATAAGAAAATTATACCTCAAAGAAGACTGTAAAATATTTTATACCTTCCCTGCAGGAAATGTCAATAGTGAAATTACACTGATTATCTATTGACGATGTCACCAGTAATACTGACTAATTGTACTCCAACTAATGCTATCTACTATTGACATTTAACAACAGGCTTGTCCTACGAAATCTACCAGTAGACTGCGTCAATACTGACTAATCGGTATAATTTCACTATTGACATTTCCTGCAGGGATTATATAAAATAAAAATATAATAAATATAAAACAATTTTAATTATAAATTTGAAAAACACTTCACGCAGCTGATGCAATTAAAAAAATAACACATGGAAAATCCAAAGAGAAAAAAAAACAAGTGCATTAACAACCCTTTAGCACCAAATTAACGTAAGCAACGTTCTCTCAATGTTTGTTTTATTATTGAAATTAAAATAAATAAATTAAATCATCAAAAACTACTTTGATCAAAGAAACTTGAAAATTTAACAAAATAAAAATTATGCAAATATGAAAAATATGAAAAAAAATATGTCAATTACAATAGTATTTTTGTATAAAATTTCGAATTTGTTTTTTCCAGATGCATCATTCCATGGATCAGCTGGATATGCTAGATCCAACGGGATCAATGACCACACTTGCCCCCATATCAGAAACGCCTTTAACACCCACACACCAGCATTTACATGGATCCTACCATAGTATGAACCATATGATGAGTCATCATCATCCAAGTAGTTTAAGTGGACATTCTGCGGGTATGCATTGTAAAGCGAATGCCATTTCAGGCAATGTTGAAAAATATAATAAATGATTTTTAAAATATTGAATTAAACTTTTAATAATAATGCTACCAATTGAAAAAGGTCATCATGGACACTCTGCAGTACATCATCCTGTGATAACGGCCGCGGTAGCGGCGGCGGGTCTACATCCGGACACCGATACAGACCCAAGAGAATTAGAAGCTTTTGCCGAACGATTTAAACAACGAAGAATAAAATTAGGTAAAATATAAAATGTATTATTATTTTTTTTAAGTAAATTGGTTTTACCATTTTTTATTTTAAAATCTGTAAGTGATTGAATAAAATCAAAAAAAAAATCTTGAATATCACCTCAAACAGGAGTCACACAAGCGGATGTTGGTAAAGCACTAGCGAATTTAAAGTTACCTGGAGTTGGGGCACTTTCACAAAGTACAATCTGCCGATTTGAAAGTCTTACACTGTCACACAATAACATGATTGCGCTGAAGCCCATCTTGCAAGCGTGGCTTGAAGAGGCCGAGGCACAGGCAAAAAATAAACGGCGAGACCCCGATGCCCCAAGTGTACTTCCTGCTGGCGAGAAAAAAAGGTAGACAGCGTTTTAGTTAATGCCCTTCAGTTGAGTTCAGTTCAGTTCAGTATTCTGTTAAAGGCATTAACGCAACTCCAGTTCAATATGTTTTATTACCGACTTTAGTCCATGGTCAAAATGAACAAGAACGATTTAAATCTATTGCATTTGCAATATTCGAATTGTAATCAGTAATTGGAATTACATGTAGAATAATTTTAAATTGGAAATGCATACACACACATACATACATACATACATAACTGCATACCTAAATGTATACATCTGCGCATATAATGTCATTATAAATGTACATCCGGTACATCACATGAAATCATTATTCGAGCCGAGTTTTCGACTTGGAAAGTTTTTGACTGGATGAAGGAATAATACTCTCTTTAATCTTGTACATCGAGTCAAAGCCTAAAGAAGGTATTAGGCGGCCACATGAATCAAGAAAACAAGATTGCGCACTCAACCGCACAAAAAAAAATTTCTAATGCGCATCTACGTCATCATAGAATACAAATGAGTGTTTGTTGTAAAAAGTGCAAGAGATTTTTGGCGAAAAACTGGAAATAACTAAATAACTTCTAAACGGATGCATCGTTTTTGACCAAAATTTTTAAAAGGACAGAAAAGAGATGCAGTCGTGTAAAACTTTTGAGTTTAGGCTTGAAGCTACATATTTGAAGAAGAGCTTTTTCGGGCTACCAAAGTTTTACATTTCGGCTTGCTTTCAATACACAAATGTACTTTTGTTCACAACAGATATACTTGGTATGTGGTATGATGAAAGATAGCATTTTGCTATAACACTATCATACCAAGTATGTCATACATCTGTAAACAAGCAAACATTGAATGGTGACTTTCATATACTTCAATAAACTCTTTTAAGAATATGCGCTCTAATGAAGCCATATTTAGGACTCTCAGATGTGGCGATTTCTCGCCGAATGTGGCGATTTTAAAAATTGTTCGGTGTCCTTATTTTCGATTTGGCGCCATGACGATTTATAAAATAGTTGGCGATTTTGTTTGGCAATTTTTAATGAGCCGTTAATTTACTTTAAGAATCGTTAAAATCAACACAATAAATAGTATTTTTTGTATGAAACTTAAGCCATTTATAAGTGCAATTTTTCATTTTGCATAAGCATAATTTTTCATTAATTTCATCAGCCGAAAACGATAAGACAGTCCAAAACGTATAAAGGGTTTTTCAACAAGAACTTTGTTTTTCAATTGTGGCAACGACAACAACATGTTCATTTTGACATTTTGTTTTTTGACGTATTCGTAGTAGATGTATTGTCAATTGTTACAACGAATTCGAAATCACATTAAAATAATTAGAATCCACTATGAAAATGGTGGTCCTGTTAAAGTTACATTTCGTAAAATTTGTGATATTTTCGGACAACATAATCGTCCTTCTGAGACCGGTATTAAGAATTTGGTCGTTGAATTTGAGTCGACAGGTTCGATACAAAATGTGCCAACGCCAACACGTGTTCGACCGGGTCGTTCAACTGAAAACATTGCAGGCGTGAGCCGCAGTGTTGAAGAAGATCAAAATTTGTCAATTTCTCGACGTTCTCAACAATTTGGGTTATCCAAAACCACCACGTGGCAAATTTTGCATAAGCATTTAGCTTTGAAGCCTTACAAGGTTTAACTGGTGCAGGAATTGAAGCTGACCGACCATTCAAATAGCCGTAGATTTGCTCAATTCATTCAGGAACAGGCCGCTGGTTTTTCAGAAAAAAATCATTTTTCACACGAAACCCATTTTCGCTTGTCAGTGTACGTCAACAAGCAAAATTGCCACATTTGGGATTCTAGAAATCCTAGAACGATTATTGAGAAGCCTTTGTATACTCAGCGTGCCACTGTATGGTGCGCTTTGTGGTCTAGAGACGTTATTGGGCCGTTTTCTTCCCCTAAGATGAGGCTGGAAATGCGGTAACGGTCAATGGATGTTGACAACTCAATTTTGGCCTATTATTGTTGATGACGTGGATATCACTGACATATGTTTTCAACAGGACGGTGTCACATGTCACACAGCCAATGTAACGAAAAATGCAAACCTAATTTCCTGATCGCATAACTTCACGAAAATCAGCTGTTAAGTGGCCGGCCAGATCGTGTCATTTAACACCACTGGATTATATTTTGTGGAGCTAAGTTAACGACAGAGTCTATACGGAGCCAATCGAATCAATTGCAGCCTTAAAACTCAAAATCCGCTATGTGATTAACGAAATAGAGAAAGTGATTAAAAATTTTTATGAAAGAATCGACATCTGTCATAACGCCCGAACTTTTATTTTCGTAATGCAATGCAAATTTTAATCATCTTCATTTAAATTTTTTGTTTTATTTTGTTTTAGAAAACAAAGTTTTTGTTGAAAAACCCTGTATGTACAAGGAATTACGATTATGTGACGAAAAAAGAAGATTTTTTTGTTATATAAATCCCATAGTGAATTTCAGTTGGATAATGTGGACGCAGGCAGTATGCATAAAGTGACCATATTTTTTACCTGAAAACGGGACATCGGTTCGGTTCGGTTGTATGACATGGAAATGCACAGATAATGGGCCTAATTACGGTTGTCGAATTTTCGCCTTCGACTTCGACAAGTTGTACTAGATTAAAGAACCACACAGTATTATACTTTAATATTGTCCACACTGTCGAAGTCGAAGACGAAAATTCGACAACCGTAATAAGGCAGAATATAATAATATTTTATTTGTCCATAATGAGTGGCATTATTTGTTTTACGTTACACTACAAAAAAATTGTTTATACATTTTTAGATTTTTCAGGGGCACAAATTTGTTTCAAAATTTTAGGTGACGATTTCAAATATGTATGGAACTTTTGGAAGGATTTTTCAATATTAACTTTAATAGTTAACATAACCTTAAGCACTGATACCCTTGATTGAGTTTAATCTTCGGTCCACAACTTGTTCATCAAAAAAAATATACGTTTAACCGGCGCAACTGTACCAGGCAAACATAAAATATATTCAACTATAATTTGAAAATTTCCATGGTTTAGTTAATTGCTTTTAAAATGTTTAAATACTTCCAACAAAAGATTTTCCGTAGAAATATTTTATTTCATTAAATTTCTGCGATGTTACGTATTTAGATACGACTAAATATTCATCGAATACTTCCGTATTATATTATTGCAATCGATATGTTCTTTTTCGATCAATATATCTAGAACTTTTTGAAAATTTTCCCGCTGTGCTACTTCTGCTAAATTTGCCCAATTAAGTTTTTCTAAATCTTTGTTATAAACAGTCCATTGCTCTAAATACTCTCGACTAGTTTTATAAAAATCTTTAGCCTTAATTTTTACGAAATTCTCATCAATATCGGTTTAACCATATTCTTTTAATTTTACAAATAAACCGCGGACTGAATATGGAAGAAAGTGGGTTGTCTTAAGTTTATGTACCGTGAATTGATTCAACCAAATTCCTAGGAAATTCAGTTAAATCGTTTTCAATATTTTTTAGATGAAATTTTTTTTCAGCAGGACTTGTGGTGCACTTTAACATACAAACGAGTATATTAAAAAAAACTATCTTTGACGAATTTGAAGATTTGTTCTTACATTTTTGAACAAATCAACTACAGTGCTAGCTCGCTAATCCAAACGCATGTAATCCGAATTATCCAGTAATCCGAATTGAATTTATGACGTATTACATACTCTATAGTCCGAATTCGTTGCAAGCTCGTTAAACCGAATTTTTATTTTTTTATTTTTCTGCTTTTTTGTCTGTTTTTTCATAAAACCATGTGTGGAATTTTAGAATTTTATAACTAACGGGAGGGACATCATTGAGATGCAGAGCATTCTATGATTGATATTGTATGTACATATGCAATTGTTTATAAATACATATGATTGCTTTATATCTTGCTGCAATTTTTCTATAAATTGTTGTTGGAAGCTTGTTCATTCTCACAGGTGCAGATTATAACATCCCACTTTCATTGTTACAACAAGAATTGCCTGGGAATGATTGTGTTGAAGAAACAGAAGATTTTCGCACAATAACCAACTTATTTCACCGCAATAATGACGTGTGAATTTCTGAAGATGAAATTATTCTTAGCTGGATTATTAACCCTGACAATACTTCGTGTAGTAGTTCAGAGTCAGACACAGAAAATGTGAAATCAGAGCATATAATTATGAAACACGTTAAAAATCGTGGAGCTGTGCAGGCCTTAAATAGTTCAATAGATTGGGCAAAGGAACGAGGTATGCAAACAGATCACATATTGATGCTAAAAGCATTGTGGAACGAGGCTTTGGAAGCATGTGCAAAGAAAGAGAAGCAAACCTACATCACAAATTATGGTAAAAAACATAATATTTAAAAAAAGCTTTAATTTTTTTCTTTCTTGATTAATAAAAATAAAATAAATTTGTTTTGAAATCCTGGCTTGTGTTTTATTTTCGAATATAGTGATTTATAATACATAATACCAGTACATCCAGTAATCCGAATATCTCGTTAATCCGAATCAGGGTCCACAATCATTAATTCGGATTAGCGAGCTGGCACTGTATCTCTTTTTTCGAATTTCTGAAAACGAGACATTTTTGCCTCCCCGAGTTGTTGTCGGGGACAAAGTAGCTGATAACGGGACGGTCCCGTTCAAAACGGAACGTATGGTCACGTTAAGTATGCATCATAGGCTGTATCCTACTCTTCTTTCATTTTCCTCAAAAAAGTTCAAGCCACCAATTTTGAATAAAAAACATAATAATGAACAATGTATAACTATAATTGATATACCAAACACTTTTCTCCCACTAAATGCCATTGATTGGTGTTGCCAGGATCTGGGGGAAAAAGAGGCTAAATCGGCTTTTTAAAAAGGACAGAAAATGCTAAATCGCCCAACAAACAAAACAAATAGCACTTTTACAATAGTGCTGGCAAAGTATTGAGTAGTGGGTACCGAGTATCGGGTGTTTCCGTTTTTTTTTTGCTACTCAATGCTCAAAAGTATTTACTGGATACTTTTAGAGTTGTATTTTTAGGCAATTTGAGTGGCTAAAATAGAGGATAAAAATACATCACTGTATAAAAAGACAAGTAGGTGTAAGATTCTTTAATCAAATCAAAACTAAATAATTTTTTTTGAGAGCAATTAAATTATTTCTTAAGTTGTTGTCAACGTTAAATTAAAAGTTAGCTTTATATATAAATAAAATATAATAAATAACAATAAAAGACATACAAAACCAATAATAGTTGAAGATCTATTTTAAATTTTTGAAGAAACTAGTTCAATTTGCAGTTAAAAACTATGCTTTACAAATTCAAAAAAAATTCGTTAAAAGTATCGAGTAGTATTGAGTACCCAAATGAAAACTATTCATTATTATTGAGTAATGAAAAATAGTAGAATTTGCCAGCACTATTGTACAAAAAACCCGTTCTGAGTACGTTTATGCTAAAAAATGTCAAATTTTATTATGTTGTTGCCAGTTCCCAAAATATAAATAGTACCCCTCGTATTAGGCGCATCGTAGACGACTCATAGGGAAGAATCACCGTCTTGACACAGTTTCTCCCGTTGTACTGGACTTGCGCGATCGGAATACGAAATCGCGGACGATTTATTTAATCGCCCGCTGCGGAAGATTCTTCTACGATCGAAAATGCTAACTGGGGAAACACAAATATATGTGTGCGTATGTATGTATGTGTGTATATTGTATCGCAAATAACTAATCGAAAATAACTTTCATCGAACCTTGATCAGAACATAAAGAACCCTGTTGTTCACACAAAAGAAATTGTCGAAATTTATTTTATGAACTTTCAAAAGTGCAAGCGGACCCATAACATCAAGTAACCCATTGTAATTCGGTATGCCCTACTTTAAGTACAAATATATGTATGTAAATATTTACAAAGTAGAAGGAATACACACACAGTCGATATTTTTGAACCGAGAAAGGGAAACATACAACTACACTTTGAATTTCATTTATCAAGTAATCTATATCGAGTCTTTTTTCAAGAAAAAGGACTTCCATTGCGGCACCTGAAAAGCGATCTCTGGAAGCATATTTTGCCGTACAACCGAGGCCGTCTGGTGAGAAGATAGCTGCCATTGCCGAGAAGCTGGACCTAAAGAAGAACGTGGTGAGAGTCTGGTTCTGTAATCAGAGACAAAAACAAAAACGTATGAAATTTGCCGCACAACAACAATGACAATCAAATAATACAGGCACACCATTAGGTATTGTTAGTAGCGTTACACCTTCGATGACTGGACACGGGTCGGCGGGGTTTGGTTACTGATAGTCGTTGTTTCCTGGAGAGCACTACATGTAGAGTTATCAGCAACAACATCTCTCTAACACGTGGACGTGAGTATCCCAACCAACAACAACAATCGATGAGGACAACAGGGACAAAGACGACAGCGACCAAGATGAAAATGATGACAACACAGACGTACAAGAAGACAATGAGCGAGAGTGAGTGCACTAATCCTCCAACAACAACAACCCCATGCATCATATCATGGATTCACACCCTATTTGCCAACAATCAAATGCGAGTATTTATGGAACGATCAATGCAAACAATGGACCAACATATCAAATGCAATAAAATTACTACTAATGGTAAGTGAAAAATATTATATGTACGTACAACAAAATAATTATTATTATTCTTAATAACTAATTTTTCGAACGCAAGCTCGAAAGAAAAGGTCGAAAAATTACAAAGTTATTAATGAGCACGTTTAAAGTACTAAGAAATTTTTAAGAAATAAGACAAAATATTGGGAGCTCAAAACAGAAAAATTAATTACGATAGATGATAGAAAAATAATGATGTATGGTGGCTTATCAACGGGCTTAAGACGGTGAGGGACAAGATAATTAGATTCGTTGTTGGAAATCGTAATTCGCCCCCAGGTATTATTCCGCTTCAGAACTAAATAGAGTTAAACTTTGCGGAGAATTTTGCACTAGTTTAGAAATTTTTCATATTTTATGACTTGTTTCACTTCAGCTCTGATTGTATTTTTGTTTGTATTTTAATGTTCTGTGTACTAAATATTCAGGTATAAGATGGAAATCGCTCGATTTCAAACGATTTTGATATTCAGTTATGGAATCGTCACATCCGTTATCGTATCGGTAATCGTACGAAAATGAATCAAATGCTACGCTAATCGCTTGAATTTAATGGCATTGTGAAATACAATTGCAAAAATGTCCATTCAGTCATACGATAATGTGTTTGTTACAATTCAAATTATTGCGAATTATCATCGGTTTAAGAGAGGAATAGTACGAAAAATGATACGTATTGTACGATCACGGTTGTGACGATTCCACCCCAGTTTTGATCCAATCTCAAATTATTAGTTTGAAGAAAGCAGACCAGAAATTAAAACACAAACAGTGCAAAATAAATTTATTAAAAATTCATTAAAATATATTTTTAAAAAATTTTACAAAACGAAAGTAATAAGCACATCACAAATTTGTTCGGTCTTAAATCGTTCTTTTTTAGATCGATTGCCATCACATACCTGATTGACTTCATTTTTGTTACATACTCGAAAAACTTATAAAATCTCTTACACCCAATTCATACGATGATTTTTTCCATGATTTTTAAAACATGATTTTTGGTGTATGTCGGCGAAAGGGTTGGAGAAGCAAACGGGGTAAAGAAAAAATCACATTTTTAGTTCTCGGTGTTTTTTTCATATTTTTCTTTCCACACATTCGTTTTTTTGTTATGTTGCCTTATTTTATTTTTCGTTTCAATGTGGCAATACAAAAGCATTTTAGATGAAATAAGAAGAACATTTTTGATATTTTTATAAAAGAAAAATTTAAAACAGAAAAGTAAATAATACTTTTAAATATAAAAACAAGAAATATTATTACCAAAAATAATGTGAATAATATAATATATTACCATTATTTTTGTTTAATTATAAAGACTTTTACTTGTTTTTATACAAATAAGCAATTAAAGAAGAATAATCGATTACGGACAAAAAAAAAATCAACCGTAAAAACATGGGGAAAAAATCACCGTATGAATCTGTAAAGTTTTCGGAAGCAACTTTTAAAGAGAATTAAAAATAAAACATGATTTTTAAATCAGCGTATGAATTAGGTGTTAAGTAAGAAAAAAAGATCACTGGTAAATAAAATTAAGACTGTCGGAAATATGCTTATTATATTAGTCTAGCTTCACACTATGAAAGTTTTCTTTCAGAAAGTCTTAGTTTGAAGGTGAGAGGGGAGAGAAGACTGGGTAGGGGTACATTCTTTCATGTTCTTTGAAATTTTCATATATTTTGTAATTCATAATTGTCATCCTGAAGTTGTCTGTAGCCTTATTTAAGGGTTTTCTGTCATTGTGGTGACAGCAAAAATTTCTGTACCAAGAAAAAAAAAGAAGAATGTAAAGGTAAACAAGCAAAAATCTTTAATTTCATTCCAAAAAATTTCCATGTGTAGACACGAATGAAAATTTAAAAGAGAATTAAAAATAATTTCAGAAAGAAAACTTTCATACTGTGAACCGAGACTAAAGAAATTTGGAAAATAATGATTCCTTTTAAAGATATTATTTTTTAAACTAATTATTGTTCGCCACATACTAACTTTTGACTCTGACTGTATACATACTTACATGTAAGTATGTATCAGCGTTACCAAATTTTTCTTTCCAAAAATTCTTTTGCTCTCAAAATACCGCGTAAAGAGGTAAATTCTAATTTGTTTCTAATATTATTTTTGTTTAAATTAATTTTTGAAAAAATTCGTTCTACGTTTGCTGTAGATATAGGAAACGACAAAATTGAATAAACTATTTTCTTTAAGTAATGATTTTGTTGAACAACTGCGCCTGCTACAACGTCTGTGGTGGTTTCCTTACATCCTGTGGACGAGGTTCCTAAAATCAATAATTTTTTACAAATGATTGTAAATAGTACAATAATCTTACCGTTTTTCACTAAGTATTTATCCATGTTCTGTAAAAAAAACTTCAGTTCAATTTTCTATACAACGAATAAGTTGCAAACTTTCAATTTATAATAACAGCAACATTGTTGTACATAGAAAAAGAGAGTGAAAAATATAAGGTCGTTTCATTGTATAATGTGCATTATATCGTCAATGCATATATTCATAAAATATATTCCAAACTTTAAGAAATTAAAAAAAAACTTTAAAAACTGCATATATTAAAAAAAACTTGTTTTTTCAGCCAGTTAATTAAAAACTTTTTTGCATCTCAAAAAACTTGCAAAAAAAGGAAAAAATTGGCAAATGGCAACGCTGGTATGTATGTATGTGTAGTTTTGACCGTAGCAGAAAAAAAAGTGCCGCGTACACCTTCGAATACGAGTATAAGGCTGATTTCATAAACGCAGTTTGCAAAGCAGCACTGCAAACACATGCGTTTACGAGGCAAAGCAAAAAGCAATACTTGACGATAACACTGATATGTCAAATAATGCAATAAAACTGTCAAACGTTTATGAAAGCATAATTTTACTGTCGTGAGTTTTGTATGTTGTATACAGAAAGCACAAAACATCGCAAATGAACACCAACAACAAATTTCGCAACTGTAACGCATGGAAAAGGGTTGCACTGCAATTATAAAAACAAACAAAAAAAAAGAAAAGAAAACCCTCTTCTAGTACTACTTACCCATTCTACCTCAACTTATACATATCGATCATTTGCTGCAATGTCGTCATAACTCCAGCAAAAAAACTTGTTTTGCAGAAAATAAGTTTAAAGTTTTCCATTTTCACACAAATTAATGGAAAAATGTTTTGTTCATTAACCTTAAATGACTTGAAAAAGTAAATTAAAAAAAGCAAAAAAAAAGAAAGAACTTTACGCCAAGAATTAACCACCAAACTGTGTAAAAATAAACTAAAGGCCTCTTTAGCCTTTACGGTCTTTAGAATCGTAAAGTTGTCGTGTCAGCTGATCGTATCTGTTACATGAAAAAACAATAAAAATGCTTACCTGACCGAAATGTCACTTGGCCGTAACGTACCAATCTTAGAAAATAGAATTTCATTATGATTTGACGTGAAAAATGTACACAGTGATGGAATGCATGTACTCGTATGTTGATTATGCGGCACAGTACTCCTTTTTTTGGTACTTTTTTTCTTTTGATATTTGAACCATTTCAGTTGTTAAATTTGTATACATTCATTGAAAAAATTTAATTTTATTAATCAATTTATTTTTCTTTATAAAATTTAGCAATAGACTGCCAATCGTTTGTACTTATTTTTTTGTAGAATTTAATTGTCAATATTGAACATATGTAAGAATATATGTATGTATGCACGTATATACATAAATACAAAAACGGGTACAAAAAATTATTTTTAGATAATAATAATACCAAACAAGGATAGAAAAAATTATTTGCAGATAATATGTGCTGTATTCATAAAAAATAATTTCTATTTGAAATGTATTTTATGACATATTTTTTATATAAATTTTCTATAAAATATATTTCAAACCTAAATTATTCGGGGTTGTCACAGAAATCAATATAGTCGGAATTGGATTTGAAAACACGATATGTATAACTGAATTTTTTTGTATATGTCAAAAACAAATGACACGATTAAAAGTATTCTATAAGTACACAAACATTTACTGTACACTTACGATACATTTACGATTTTTACAGTCGGCTAAAGAGGCCTTAAGAAGAATACGCAAAAAAAATTGTTTTGAGAAATCAAAAAACGCGACTGCATTAAAAATCAAAACCATTTTTTAGACAGTTTTGATTTTGATTTTTCGTTTAAAGTTCACTTTATAGCTCTAAACACATTCACGACAGCAGACAGCAAGCAGCAATATGTCAAAAATAAAATCCATGTGTTTAAATGAAAACGAATATTTTGACGGCAGCACAGCAGCAGGACTGCACAACTGCATTTGCTGCTGCTGCCAACTTAGGCTATTTTCTATTTTGACGGGCAGCAATAAACAAATATAGTGTTGCCATTATATATATAAATTGGAAAAATAAAAACAAAAACTTTTTTTAATATTAAACATAAAATAACATTACAAAAATACAATATAGAAATAAATTTATGTGTTTTTATAGTTTTTCTTGATATTATATTTTTTATCAATAACTTTAATTTTATTCGTTATAAAATATATATCCGGCATCCCCGAAATTGGCTTGTGCTGAAATTATTATGTTGTTGCTGTCTTCAAAATAATTATGAAGCTGACTTCAGAGCAGCATTTGAAGCCGTGAAGTTGTGAAGTCTGCAGTCGTCTAAGTGCTTAGAGCGTATATGCAGGAATTTTTTATTTTCAAATTCAATTAGTTCAATAAAATATTGTTGGAAAAATATTAATTTCCATGTTTTGATTAGATAGAAAATCGACAAATAGCTTAAAAATTCTTTAGTCACGCCACGCTACATGGTAGTACAAAATTTACTATATCAACTATGATTAAGAAATGTTTAGTATAAAATTAATTCTAAACTACAGCATATGCAGCATAATTTGCAATGCCACATAAATTCTTTCCTTTTTTAATTCTCATATAACCATCTTCACCCCAGTGTTCGCCCCACCAGTTCTTTAGAATCCAATAGTCTCTGGTATAACCAATAACCAACATAGCGTGATTAACAGATATTGAGGGACACGAATTATCATCATAAATTCCATCACTGTATAGTTGGAAAGTTTTTGGTGAAGCATTAATGGAAACAGCCACCGGCCCAATACTTGCTACTGCCATTTCAATAGCTTTTTCATCTTTAGCTGGTAAAATTGCCCATGATGTTACATTAACAACTGCCAGCTCTGGAACAAATTGACATTTTCCTTTCTATAAAAATGAGTTTATCTAATATTATCTTTCGCTAACATGACATTAAAAAGTTGTTATACCTTCGTAACATATTTGTAGTCTTTAGCACGCATTAGGCCACCGGTGTCTTGTAAATATTTCAATGTGTTGCGCAGTGATCCACCCGTGCAGCCCTGATTGCCATGTGAAATGCTGCAGTCGACAATTTGCTGGGGACTTAAGTTCAAAATGCGACCAGTTCTTTTAAAAACTTGACCCTCTATACTCTCCGCAATGCTAAAGGCGTAGCACGAACCGCATGTTTTCTGATTATCTGGACTTGTTCTGAAGCCCTTTTGACGCCAATCGACTGATTCGGGCGGTTCGTGTAGCAAGGCCGATCCAACAATTTCCGAATCATTATCCGGATTTTCATAGCGTTTACTTCGCAAAAGACGTAAAAACGATTTTAAATAAGAATCGTTGTTCTATAAGAATGAAAAAGATTTGATTTTAAATTTATTAATACAATCATTTTTTGAGGCGAAAAAAGTTAAAAAAATAAAACTCAGAAAAAGTTCTTAATATACGTTGAATTAGTTTTATTAAAAAGATCCCATCATTAACATGAACTACGAAAAATAACCACTTAAAATAAAAATATTATCTATTTATTAAACGAAAAATAAGCAATGTATCGTTGGCTTAATATAGAAAGGACGTATCTCGATTTTTTACTAAGCGCCGTTTTTAATACTTTATGACATTACAATTCCAAATAGACAAGAAAAGCTTAGAATCGCAATTTAAAAAAAATATCAAGATACGTCCTTTCTATATTAAGCCAACGATATGCACTCGCGAGCAAAAGAGAGTACCCATAGTGAAATAAGCAAATGGCATTACTAGGGCTACAACTACAACATTACAACAAAAATAACTAATTTTTGTTTGTGTAAAGTCTACCCAAATGTCAAAAATTATTGTAAACAAAAATTAAATTAAATAAATAAATAGAAATTGGAAACCATTGCATTCTTTGGACTCTACAAATGAGAGAGGCAAGGAAGTGTGGATTACTTTGAAAGTATTGCGGGCCATATAGAAGGTAGTGCCACGTTAAAAACAAACACAAATGTATAACTATAAGAAATTATTGAAAATTTTAATTAAAAAAAAATAAACACAAATCAAGGCAAATTCATAACAGGTAGACTCAACTCAATCCGCTTTGAAAAATACCTGCTTTCTTTGTCAAAATCAACGTCAAACACTATATATAAATCAAATATAAACAAATTTTGACATACAAAACAGATCAAAATGAAAGAGATGCAAGGAGCAAAAAATATCGTATTATTTGTCATTTTAATAACACTTTGCTTTCACACCTGCTCGTATTATTACAGTTTTTGACAAGTCTTAATACAAAGTATTGTAGTGTGAAATGCCCTTAATAGAGACGCCAAACTACTTAGAAAGAAACTGTGGGCCGAAAAGTCATTTGGATCATTACACAATTATACCGATACAGTTAATATTACAACAATATACATATATATATATATATATTCTGTTGCTATTGTTGGTTTGTTTTTTATATCAAAAATGATTTGAAAGCATACACAACTTTTGACGCAAGAACTCACATTACACGAGAGAGAAAAAGTAAATCAGCTGTGTTTTTTGCAACATTAGCTGTGTTCGAGTACTTTTACAGTAAAATGCAGTAAATTACTGAGTAAACTGAAAAATTTACTCTCAGAAAAGCTGTTGCCCGAAAAAGTAGGCAAGCGGAAAAATTGTAAAAATTAAGGAAACAGCTGCTTGCAAATCACTATAGTGTTGAAATATATTTACACTTTGGACTACTCAACTCTTTTTCTTGTTGGTACTCGATGCAATATTTATTATAACACGAATATTTTAAGAGAATATAAACAATTTATTTTCTATAATCGTTTCAATGTGTTTTTTTTTTTTATTTTATTTGATTTAACTAATTCGTGTCTGATTAAATTTATTCAAAAGTATTTGTTTTTGATATTGAGTACCTTAAAAGCGAATTCAGTACTAAGTAACCATATAATTAGCATTTTCACAACTCCAAGGAAATAACAAAATAACAACGAAAATGACTGTAAATGGTTCTACATTTTTTTCTCTTTTAAAAGGCATATTCATACATGTTTAACGAACGAAGAGTTTAAAAATAATTTATTTAATTGAATTTTTATTATTTTGTCCCAGTTTTTCTTTTTTTAAAGTAATTTTTTCACAAATTGTAAACATTTTTTAATTTCTTCCTTTTGCTTGTTTACCTCTTGAATCATATGTTTTTTCTGTTTTACTAAATTTTACTACAAGAAATTTCTGCAGTAAAAATTTGTAAATTCTCAACCATGAACTGTCACTTTACGCTCCCAATTTGTGTTCTTATTTCCTGTAACTTGAGTAAACGAAGGCAATTTCGTAAAAAGTTCAGTAAAAATTTGTAAAAACTTTTGGGTACTCGAACACACTTATTATGATCTGTATTAATGGACCTTGCAAATGAATGAATTCAACTTTTTACTTACCATATCAGCCATTATATTGGTTCTTAGCCGATATGAACTCTTTCCTTCATGAAAAAGCTCATTATGTTGACGTACTGTGGCACGATTCTCTTCAAATGCTGATCGGCTGCGGAGCTCATCATGCGCATGCATGTAACTTTTATTGATATAATTCTGTAGAAATCAAAGATATTCCCTTTAAATTTGGTGAACAATTATTATTGTTATTAAAGTATGCACCTTAAATTCATCAAAATTGTCATATTCAATAATACGACCGTCTTCTTCAACATACGAGAATGCCGTCTTAGCACAGATTGTTATTAATAAAATCTTATAAATTGCCATGATCTACTACTAAACACAACACTATTTGATCTGTTCGGGTTTCTTTGCTATTTGCTGTTAAAATAAAAATGTTCTTGCTTGTTGTATATATTTTGATAAATTTTTTTGTGCCATATTTTTACAAACTCAGCAAAAATTTATGTACATTCTAAGTACAAGCGAGCAGCTTGTGCAGAAATTGCACAGACATTCATACATACCCAACAAACATTTTGCAGCCATTCGGGCAGGAAGTCTGCACAGATAACGGAGTCGATTAGAAAACGTACCGAAAATTATGTGAGTGGTTTATAAGAAAGTGGATCTTTTTTTTCGGGGAAACTCTGAAAACTTTTGCAGTATGCGCGAGAGAATTATGAAGAAATTTCCTGGGGATGTGAAGATTTATCTTATTTTTAAAGTTTTTTGAGGTGGCAAAAAGATAAAAAGATTTTTTAGCTAAAAAAAAAGATTTTTATGCGATATTTTGCACTTTTAGTCTATTACTTGAGATTCCTGTTAACTAAACTACATATTTTCTTCTTTACTTCATTAAAAGTGTGAAAAGAAGTTAACCGCTGCAACACTGTTTCCATCCACCCATTAAATTGCAACGATGTTTTATTTTTATATACAAATTCATTTACTTTATAATAAAATTCGTTGTCTATATTTAAAAATATTTTAATACATTGCAAAAGATGAATATATCTGTTTTTAAAAGTTCAAAAAAATTTATGTTAATAATTGTACATACACTGCGCATCATCAGGTTAGCGCCCCCCTTTCTCCGACCGTTAATGTTAAATATTATGTTAAAAATATTAAGGCTATATATTTAGTTCTACTCATAAATTATCAGATGAAGGTGAAATGCCATTTCGAAATAATTGCCTAAAGTTTTATGTTGAGCTACGTAACAGTCATAATTGGGCAAAATACATAGTTTGCTGTATTTAAAATACAAAATACTTGCTGGTCATGTTTGTATTTAAAATACAAAGTACACCATTTTTATTCAAACCAAAAAATACATTAGATAAAACTAATCAACAAAACAATTGTTTCCTTTCATAAATATCAGATTTTTGAATGTAGCATCAGACGAACTGTTTCTTGTTGGAGAATAAATAAAACCTGCTGAAGAAAATAATCTTTCTACAGGTCCTGATGAGCACAAACTTGTATTAAATTCTATGAATACTCTTTTTATATTTGGATAGCTGTCAAGAGTTATAATGTCTTTACTCTTGTCACTGAGGAAACTGACAAATTCCAACTCCAAATTTGATGTCCTAGATCCACCATCATATCATCCCTATCTACGAAAACAACAAAATCATCGTCGTTTGTAAACTAAGTTTTTAAAATACAAAATACTGCCATTTTTTGTATGTATTTAAAATACAAAATACTTGCACGTCATGTATTTGAAATACAAATACGTCTTTGTATTTCAAATACTGCCCAGCCCTGGTAAAAGTTTATTAAAAAAAGTTTGATTATGACAGCTTTTTTTTTAAATGTGCTGGGTTCCTGTCACCTACTCATGGGTATTATGAAAAGCAATCATAAAAGTATTTCCCTATTAACCAAATTATTTTGATATGTTATCGATTTGAATAACATTCAAAGAATATAATTTATTGGATGAAAAGAATACTGAGAAATTTTGGGAAATCTTTTTCAATGCAAATCGTTGCGATGGCTCTGAAGCTATTCCTTGTTTGAAAAAATTATTTTACACAGTTTTGTCAATACCAGTAACAACAGCTAACGTCGAAAGAATTTTTTTCTCAAATCGATATCAATAAGAACACTCTAGGAAATAAATTAGACATACCAATCATTGTATGGTATTTTAAGGACCGAAGGCCTTTTAAAAAAAATTCTATCGTAATTGTACAAATTTGTAACAAACAAAAAAAATGAAAAGTAAGATTAATAAAGAAATTTATAATGTAACCATAAAAAATTTATGAATTTAATTTAAATACGTTATTACTCTAATTATAGGCTCTTAACTTCAATTTTGGCCTTTTCCAAATCAAACTCAGGTTTTAAAAAAAATATGTTTTGAATTTTACAAAACAAATTCTGTATTTTACAAATCAAACCCAGTATTTTTCAAACCAAGCATTTTAAAAACCAAAGTCAGCCCGTTTTAGATAAAATTCATTTGAAAAAGCCTGATTTTGACCTTTAAAATTACGAATTTGGTTTGAGAAATACTGAGTGTGTTTTAATTTGGACTATTCTGAATTTGTTTTAAAATACCAAAATTTAATTTGAAAAGGATGAACTTAAAGTTAAAAACCTATATATGCCTTATGTGTATGTATGTATATGCAATAAATATTTTAGTTTAATTAAAATAAATTTGAGCTGAATTTGATTTCAATAAAATCACCTTAAAAAAAGACTTTTCTGTTCGATTCGAAGATTTAAAAAATATGGCAACACTGGTCGTATTAAGTTTTCGAACTTCTCTGTCTCTTTTTACGCCACGCCACGTATTTCGCTAATATTTATGCCAGATCATTAAGAAACATTTGTCCGTATTTTACAAAAGTTACAAGCGTTGAACATTTATAGTATAAGAGTTCTCAAGATTTAAATGAGAATTATTACATAAAATAAACACAAAGGAAAATTATTACGTCAACTAAAACCACAGAATGTGTAGAAATTGTGGATAAGAGACGAAGCTAATTTATAAAACAGTTCAGAAAATTAGCTGACTATTCTGGCTTAAGAATACTTTAAAATGCCGGCAATCATTAGGAGCATTGAATGATTTTTAAGAAAACTAGCAGAACTTGCTGAAGAAATAGCTCGGAAATGGTCAGACTTCCGTAATCCTACATTTACACCTGAAAGTACCTTTTTGAATTTTCTGTACGTATTATACATAAATAAAAATTACAATGCAATAGACGGCTTTTCAGAAAATTTCTTGTTCTTTTATATAAGAAAATGAAAATTAATTTAAAAAAATCACAGAAGCAATGAGTTAAGTTTGCCTACATCTTTATTGTTTAGTTTAATACCGAATTACAAGAATATCATATACATAGACAATTTTATAGGGCAATAATTGGATAATAATTACTACTAGTGTATCAAGCGGTCAACTCAGTCAGTCGATCGCATTCTAAAAATGAATATTAAACATTTACTTAAATACATAAGATAAAATGCGAAAACAAAAAAAAAACATTCTAAATAAACAACTTAAAACTCTGTATCATTTCTACGGAAAAGAATATTGGACAAACACACATGCACACTTTGTTTATTTTTCAAGTTGAAGCTGATACTTGCATGTGTAACAATAAGTGTGTACGTGTTAGTAGCAACTTTAATTGCTTATAGCTCCCTAAATATCGAGCAGATTTAAATAAAATTAAGATTATGCACACCTATCTAAAATCTCCATTAAAAACATATAAATCTTTCCGAAATCGGTTCAGTATTACGGCTGTAAAAGGACTCTCAAAAAATGTGTTTGCCTATTAATAATACAGATTATTGTTAACTTTTTAATGAAATTGAGCGTAAGTGGGCGTGCATGAGTAGATTTTTTACGTGATTGTTTCGAGATTTTTGTAATTTGTTTTGATATTTTTAATATGTGGTTTTCAATTTTGTCATGAAGACATAAAAGAAGTGGAAATAGCACGTTGTGCCGGTATGCATTAACGTACTAATATGAATGAACAGATTCAAAGTTGCAGTATAAGCCCGAGTTTAGACTGGTAAACCTTTGGAAGAAAAACTTGTGGAAATATCTTTCGTTTTTTCCATTCGCGTTCACACAGACGTACAAGACTTAGAAATTTTTAGTTTTTGGAAAAAACCTAAAGATCTTTCACTTCTGTAAAAATTGGCTAAACAATAAAATTTTATTTCTGCATAAAAATTGTAACTCTAAAGATAACTAAATTAAATGTATATTTATTTATTAAAGATCCTACTTAATCTTTTAATATTTTACACAGATTGTTTTGAACTACGCAATGAATGATTTTAATCAAAATATTTTTTTAAATATGTAAATAATTTTAAATTTCACTTCAAATCTTTAAAATAAGAATAAAATAAGAATTTTAAATTGTATTCAATAATAAAATTTAATATTAACTGCAAAATTTGAAATCGCATGATACATATAGGCAAATCCTGCGTGACGAACAATACATTCGTAAGCGTTTTCACATTTCAACTTAGGCATGGTGTTTAGTGGGATATAAGTGTACTTTCGAATAACATTTAAGTCAAAATGCAGCTAACGTTGACTTTTTGTATGAAAATAATTTTAAAATGGCAAAAATGTTGGGCATTTATCTTAAAGGTGCAGCACAGTGGCCAATTTGGCTTCGCTAGCGGCATTTTATTCATAGCTTCCAAAGTAAAGAAGATATCTTCAAAAAATTTTTTTTTCTCAATTCAGAAAAAAATGAAACAATTTTTGGGGAAAAAAATTAAATTTGTTTTTTTTTATTTTTAATTTTTTTTTAATTTTAAATTTTTTATTTTTAATTTTTTTTAATTTTTTATTTTGTTTTTAATTCAATAAACATTTTCCACCATATATTCATATATAAAATAAAAAAAAAATTGTCAACTCAAAGAGAAACCATATTATAAAAGAAATATTAATCAGATTCTTCAGTATCGTTTTGTCACTGACATTTTGCCTAAAAAGTACAATAAATTGAAGGCTCGCAGGTACTCGCAGTACATTTTGGACATTTTGGACACACAATGGTTTACACATATAGGAAAATTTACAATTACACTGAATGCAGGTGAATTTTGTAAGTTCTACTCCACGAAAGACAGGTGTACGTTACAATGGGCGAGTTGCTAATACACTTAAACACGATTACGTTTTATAAATAACATAAGTATACACAGATCACAACCACAGTTTTTTTATATAATACATACCTTGGCGTTAGTATATAACAAAACTTTTAATGAAAATAATAAAATTTGCAAGTTTAACACGTAAGCTGAGCTTTTAAAAATCGATACAAATCTAGTGAATGTATTTGTTATCGATTGTTAAAAAAAAATTAACGGTTTTTCAAATTTGAATTAAATGCCGCTAGCGATGCCAAATTGGCCACTGTGTGCAGGTATGAAAAGGCACGTAAAAAAGGAATTTGTATTGGATTTTGAAGAATAGTGATTGATATGATTGATTTTGTGCAGTTAAGTCAAAAGTGCTCTTAAACAAAAGGCAGATAAATCAAAACTATGTAGTATTTATGTTAAGAAAAAATTGTTGAAGTAGAAATATATTCAAAAAGCGCACGGCTCTTTAGTTTGATATGTTTAAATTTTGTCAAAAATATGTTAACTTTAACTTGATTGGCTTGTTTTTTAACAGAAATCCTTCTCTTTTCAGTTTGGCAGCATGACAGCTAAATTCTTAAACGACTTTTTTGTGCGCCTTTATTTTTATAAAACGACCTTTTTTGGGACTTATCAAAAATTCTTAGCGGTAGCCCGGGTAACGATAAATTGGTGTTATCACTAATTTTTCTCTCCAATTTATCGATGATTGCGGCGGTCAAATCGAACAAATCGATTTCTAATTATTAAATTCAAGAATTTCGTAAAAAATAGAATGTCCAATAGTAAATTAATAAAAAATAAATAAAATATTGCAGTATGAATACAAATAATAACTCAAATAATTAAGTGAACAAGATAAAAGAGAAGTAGAAATGCCGAAACGAATTACAAATATGTAGTGGAAACAGTGTAATACGGCAAAGTAATTGAGGAAGCAAATCAATTTAATTATTTTGTAGAGAAATAAATTGTAAAAAAATTACTCCATCTTCTCCCTATAAGCGCATTTTTTTTGTACGCAAGAGTTACTAAAAATTATTCTTTTCCGTATGGATTTTTACAATTGCGAACATAAGAATTGCTACATGGAGATGATGGTTTTTTTTACATGTTGCATAAAATTTAATATTTTTAACCCATTTTAAATTTTTTGTTTATTTCAGATAAATTTTATAAACTGGACACTGCGACATTCACCTGTATAATAGTAATACATACTTCTGAGACCTTCAAGGCATTCTGAACGTACTTTAATTTTAAGAAAACACAATAATAAACATAATACTTAATAAAAATAATGTCGTGGTATCTACGCTTCCTTTAGATTATTTAATATTTGTTAGTTAACTACAAAGAGAAGAAGAAAAGCAAAAACACAACAAACAACCACTTGCATGTTTCGGGCCCAATAGAAAATTATTTTCTTTGGAATCCAGTCAACAACAAAAAGCCAAGAACAAACATTTTAAGCCTACGGAAATGGAAACGGAAACTGAAAGAAAATGAAAATAAAAATCCAACCAAGCACTTGAAAATGCAACGAATTTATAATGTTGCCAAACTATGAGTACATAAACAAATAAATACATAGATTATAAATATATTTAAATAAAAGATTATTATATATACAGAAGATGCAGTAGTAGAAATAAAAATACATACACATGTACCATGTATGTATGTATGTAAGGATAGGATAATAATAATTATTATTGCAATATCGATGATTATATTGTGTGCTTGATCATCGATCATTTTAATGAACTTTTTATCAAATAAGACTAGATTTGTACAGTTAAGAATTATACACATGTAAATGTAATATATGTAAACATTTAATTAATAACAGAAACAAACAAAAAAAATAAATAATTATAAAAAAAAATTAAAACTAAATGAGAATTATAATAAATTTTAAATTATTTATATATATATATTATACATACAACAACCATTTGAGAATAAGTAGTTTTGTATCTAAGTAGCAATAAATTTTTAATACCCAATTGCTATTTTTTTTTTCTTTAAAACAAAAAAGGAAAAAAGAAAGTGCATAAACACTTAAAATTTTATATTACCTTTTTATTATTTAATAAATTTTGTTTAAATTTTATCAAAATAAATTAAATTGTTAATTATAATTTTTGTAAATATTGTAGATTCATTATTGTCAAGTACAGCGTATGCGCTAATAAACAAACTTTTTGCAAACATGTACAACTAATTATTAATAAAATAGTACTATTTGAATATTTATTCAAATGTGATACAAGACTTCTTTTAGATATTACCGAATAATTTACACACCGTGCTGGGTTGACAGATACATACCCAGCAAAAACATTGATGACAAAGTAATGAGTTAAAATGCTAACAAACATGTAAGTGCTGATGGACACAACAACAAACAACGGCAACGGGAAGATATTCAACTGCTGAGAAATAATAAAGCACGTACAGTGCTTTGTTAGTGTTAGGGATGGGTTGAATATGTACGTACATATATCGTTACATATACCAAAATATGACGTCAGCGAGATGACGTCATTTTCGAATTTTGTTGAAAAATTCTTGATGGTGGTTGGTTATCTGTGACTAATTTGAAAGGTCGGCCAAAAACGTACTCATGTAAACGTTGGACAGCAAAGATGATGGCTAAAGCCTCGCGATCTAATTAGGAGTAGTTTTGCTCTGCTGGTGTTAAAGTTCTGGACGCAAAAGCAATTGGTTTTTCAGCATCACTGATTAAATGCGATAAAACACATGCTATATCTTTGGGACTGGCCTCACAGGTAAGCTGTATTGGTAAATTTGGGTTATACGGTATCAAGACACTATCACTTGCGATTTCGTTGTCCACATAAATTTTGAATTTTTACGTTAAGAAGTAGCGCATTGGGGCTGTTATTGTTGATGTATTTGAAATGAACCCCGCGTAATACTCTTTACTCTATTCTATACGATCGTGTGACCCAAGAATTCGATTCTTTCTTCGAAAAACGAGCACTTGGAGAGGTTTAGATAAAGATCAAATTTTTGGAGTTGTAACAAACATTTCCTTAAATTTTCCTTACATTCGGCCATCGATTCTCAGTGTATAACAATATCGTCGAAATAAGATTCAGTTTTTGGGACATCTCCTAAAATCTGTTCTATTATCCTGCTAAATTCAGCTGGAGCCGTCTTGATGCCAAATGACAGCCTGTTCATATGATATCTTACTGACAAAAGTTAATACAAATCTCATAATGGTCTATGTACACAGAAATAACGGAATTCATAAATGTTGATGTTGGATCGGTTATGGGACGGAAAGGAGTAGGTATTTTATTATTAATATTGGGTAAGAGTATTTGTAACGTCACGTTAGATTTTTCGCATAATTCCAAAACCGTTTTCTTGAAAAAGTAATTTTGTTTAATACTCTAAACATAATCTGATCTTCTTTTTGACTGCTGCAGTCGAGTCGGGTAGAAAAAAAATTTTGCCCTAAAACAAGGCGAATTCATTTTACAGGTGTGTGGTGTTGATTTTACAACAAACACCGCCTGTTTGGCACAAAAAATCATTAACAGAAAAAGACAACTTTCTTTTTAAGCTTTTGCATAGCTTTAATCGCGAGCTTTGTGCGCGGCGACCGAATCAAGAAATTCCGTAAACAAAAATAAAACCTAACACTAAGTTTGTTTCTTAAGTCTTTAGTTGTTTTAAAGTATTTGAATCGCCTAGCGTATGGTAACCCCTAAAGTATGCTATTGATTTCATTAACACACAGTAAAAAAATATGTAAATAATTATAATTGCATAAGTTGATAAAAAAAATGCAATGCAATGGCTTTGCCGCGGCAGTCCCTGAGTGCCACACGTCTTTTTTTATTTCTTTCTGTAGTGCAACTTCTTATTGTCTATAGCCAAACAAAAAAAGAATTTGAAAACACCAGAAAGCACAAAAAATTCGGAAATATACACCCTACAATGCGAAATTGACATCTGTGCTTTCAACACCACCTGCGAAATGAATTCGCCTTGGTCTAAGACTTCAATAATTCAAATAGTGAAAACAATTTTATTAAATTATTAACTATTAAAGTTTATTAACTTTTTTATTTTTTTTTAATTATTTAGATCTTAAAAATAAAATAAAAATGGGTTTTTATTAATAAATAATTTTAATATTGCATTCCTACAAAGTGTAACAAACGGCGGGTTATTTCCTGCAAAGCCATAATCACATAAGCAAAGGCAATTAAATAATTTAACCGATACAAATTCTCTTGGCAATAGATTATGCATAAACAGGCACAAAAGTACAGAATAATTGCAACAACTCGATAACCAGAACTGAAAAAGACAAGCAGAAATATATATTATATGTATTTTAATATCATGGTCTCCTTCAAGTTTTAGAAATTATAAGATTATAATTTGAAGTTGCACTCTATAATTTTAAGTCAATACCAAGCCGAATTCATAACAGGTAGACTTGATAGCGCAGCTGATAACTTTTTATTTAGTTTTACTCAAGGCGAACTATAGTTGGAAGTCAAAATTTATTTATTTCCTTTATTTACATTCAAATTGAATATTTACAAAAAATAAAAAAATTTAATTGTGAAAACAAAGAAAATTTAAACGAAAATTTAAATAAAGAAATTAAAACATATAAAACTAAATTTATATCACAGCAGTAGCAGCTGCAGTTGATGAACCAAATTCCGAAGAAGCAACGTGCTTTGGCCATGTGTAGTGATAAGATTTATTAACAATAGGTTTCAATCATATATTTCTTAAATTAAATTACAGCGCAAAATAAAACTAATTTCCGATTCAGCATCCACGGCCTGTGCATTAACACTTTGTTCTTCAATGGAATTTTAATGTGTATATTAATGTGAAAATCTTTTGGCTGGATGGTGAGGCAATCACCGATAGACAACGACGTTGAACGGCTTTACAGATGGCAGGAGCCAATAATTGATCAGCGGATCTTTAAAACATGTCCACACAACAGATTTCTTCAACAAAGTAATATTTGTTAAATATTTTAAGGGATTTAAAAAAAATCACCCTTAAAAAAAACTTTTTGAAATAATAATAATTTTCAATATTTTAGTTTTTCGCCGCACTAAAATATTTTTACAATGTACTTTGATTTTACAAAAACAAAATGCTTGTGGTTTTTATAGTGTTGTAGTTGTTGTAATATTAAGTTCACCTGTTATGAATTCGCCTTGGTCAATACAAACATTTTACTATGAACGTTTGCTTTTATTAAAAAATCTTTAATATTACGAGTATTATAAAGAAAAGAAAATTGGGTTGAAATAAAAATTATTATAAAAACTATTTACGGGTGTCGCATACTCAACGTAACTAAAAATGTTTGATTAGTAACCATTCTTCATTGAATATTTTTCTATGTGTATTTTTTCAAAGTTACACAATGAGATGTTAATTCATTAAAGTTTAAAGCGTTTAACACATTGACGACAGCAGGCTACACGACCACAAATGTCGCCCTGCAGTCAGCTACTTAATTATTTTGAAAATGACAGCTGCATAGTAAGCAGTGGTGCCACATTACATTTTTTGTTTCTTTGAAGTTGCGTTTTTTTAATGGAACAAAAAAAGTTAAATAAGAGCCTAAAAAGGCACAAAAAAATTGTTATCGGTCACGCCTGGAAAGTTAAAAATAAAATCAGAAGATATAATCTCTGAACTATGACGAGCACCTTAACGAAATATATGTATATTCAATGAAAGCTTATGAAAAGACGACGCATGGTTGAAAAATAATTGTATGCTAGACTTTTTTAAATTTATCTGAAATATCGAGAAAAATTATATTTATAAGAACATACTTTGTATATACATATATTCTAAAAGTAAAGACAACAAGCATGAAAGCTTATGCTAGAGTAGTTAAAAAAGAAAATAAATAAATGTGAAGAAATATATGTAGGGCGAACAGCTGTAGTCGTGGGCAACAAACAATACTATCAATTTTGTAACTAGAATTAAAGTATTTTTAATCGTGAAACTTTAAGTATGATTAGTCTTAAACTTCACTCAATATTATTTATTTATAAGTCAATAGATTTTTACACCCTTACTGACTATACATGAATAACATATGTAGAGCTATATATATATATATAATTGGTTCAACAATTTAGATATAAAGAAAGATTTCTCTTCAGTACGCCATGATATGGTAGCATTTATTGAAGTGAACACATGCGTGACGGAAAGAATCATTATTAGCATATACAGAACGGTAGTATTTTAATGGCAAGAGTTCAAAATTGGAGGTAGGTCTTACAGGAACATTGAAGTTTAGTTGATTAAGTAGGAACTCTGAATCAACATCACCACGAATCAGACCCAGAACAAATAAAGCACTCAGCATCAATCGTCGGCTTTTTAGAGTAGGCAATTTTATCAGAGCAAGTCTGCTGTGGCAAGACAGAAGAATTCCAACCAAGACCATGGAGACAGAAAATTAAAAATTGTTTTTGTACCGATTCAATACTATTAATATGAATAGAATAACAAGGATTCCGAACAGTAAGTCCATATTCCAGAATTGGTCGAACAAGAGAAGTATATAAAAGTTTTGTAATATAAGGATCTAGAAATTCCTTTGACCAGCGTTTTATGAATCCAAGGACCCCATAGGCTTTATTTACCATTATAGAAATATGATCACGAAAGTTGAGCCTATGATCCAACAGTATTCCAAGATACAATATGGTTTGAACTTTATTTAAAGTAGCAGTATCAATATAATAAGAAGTCTCGAACGGATTGTGTCTGAAAAATGGCATGTGCTTGCATTTGAAGATATTTAACTCCAATAAATTAAATCTGCACCATTGTTAAAAACTCCGAAAGTCGGCACTTAATAAAGTATGTCCATTTTTATCGTTAAAAGGAGTTAACAATTTTACATCATCGGCTTAAAGAGCAACTGATGTTGAAATAAAGGCCTTCGTGGGTCACACGAAGATTTTTTTATTGCACATATGTGGGAGTCGCAGCAACTGAATTTTGCATCCCATACTGACGATTATAGGAAATTGAGAATTTAGCCACCACAGTTTATTGTGTAAACAAAAAATTAAATGAATTGGACGATGACAGGTTGAAGTAGATTACTTCAAAACAAATAATTTGTGATGATAAATATTTATATACATATCCGTATGCAATTGTAGAAAATTTTAAAGATGTTCTTGTTTATTTGTTTTTTTTAATTTTTTGATACTTTGTTATTTTGAACTCTTGGTTTTAGAACTTTTACTCTGGTTTCTTGTGTTTCAAGTTATCCAGAGTCGACTGTTTTAGTTTTATTTAAAATATTTTTGTTTTAAAAATGGTGTCTCAGTAAGGATGCACTTTTTTGTTTTAAAATAAAAACACGTATTGTTTAGCTATTTGTGATTTCTTTAATTGGATTGTAAAGAAGACACGTTCGGATTAAATATGGAATAAAATATCCGTGGCCCACACGACTCTGATGACAGGCCATTACTCTTTTCGTGAAATTGTCTACGACTTTTTCACAGAGATTTAGCTAAATCTCAACCATGACGCGTTAAATCTCGGGTTTGAGCTCAGGAATTGTTTCTAAATTATTTTCATAAGCACGAGATTTCATAAAACCAAAAAAAAAAGAAAAATATCGCACGGCATTAAACCGCATGATCTTGGTGGACAGTTGACACCAGAATTTCGTGAGAAAATTTGGTTTGGAAGTCGTTGCTGCAATAAATCGATTATTTCATGCAATGTGTGACATCTGGCGCCGTCTTGCTGAAACCACACGTCGTCCAGATCCATGATTTCCAGTTGAGGCCACAAGAACTCCGTCATCATGATCCTGTAACGAATGCCGTTCACAGTCACCATAATTTCGGCCTCATACTCAAAAAAAGTAAATCCCAACCACTCCTACTGACTAAAATCCGTTGCTCGTCGTGGGTGCATTTGTTTCTATTGTGAATTCAAGAAGCTATTCAGATGGAAGTGCACTTCATTGTTCATTTATTTATTATATATATTCAATTCCTGTACAACAAGATTTAATATTGTATTTAAAGTACAAGAGAGCAATGATTGTAAGTTACACTAGAAGATCACACATTTGTATAGATGAAGTTAAATTATACTATAAATTATTATCATTGTAACAGTGATAAATAAGAAATTTTTAAAATTACTTGCGGTGCTATTAAGTTGCTGAGCTTGAGAAAGATAATTACAAACGCGTGAGGCGTGTATAAAGAAATGCTATTCAGATACAAGAAGGCGGTGCAAGGGAATTATAATCTTTTTCCCTCTAAGTGATCTGGCAAACTAAGATATCGTGGAATCTCCCTAAAAATAATTTTATGCAATAGTAAGAGTACACGAATATTTAAAAGATTGTTAAATGAAACGCCGTATAGTTTTGAGGACACATGTGACACATGATCATATTTTCTCAAGCCATACACATACATATCTTACAATATTATTACATAAAACGTTCAGTTTCTTTTTGCTAATAGAATCGCAATTTGCGAAACTGTCACAGCCATACATCAAACCTGGCAGAAGATAAGATTTTGCAATCATTTGTCTAATATATAAAGGAGTATAGTATTGTGTTGACCAAAGACACCTTAGCTTTGTATAACGACGAGTGTATTAACATGATTTGTCCAAGTAAGACTATTATTGAAAATCAGCCCAAGGGTTTTTGGCAGCATTTACAGAATTGATGTTTTCTCCGTTTATTAAAATATCAAGACCGATATTAGCATCATGTATTTTCTTATGAATTATTATGCACTTGGACCTACGAGGATTTAAACAAAGTCCATTTGCCGTGGCCTAACAGAAGATTCGATCAATTCATCGTTGAGTCTCAGAATGTTTCCAGTGACAGATTGCACTGGACTACTTAAATATAACTGCACATCATCTGCGTACATATGAATTTTGCAGTGTACAAGATGTTTTGGCAAATTGTTTACATAAATTGTAAAAAGAAGTGGTCCAAGAATGGACCCTTGCAGTACAGCTCTAAATAAACGTAATGAGGAAGATTGGGTATTGTTAGAATGAACAAATTGCGAACGATTTGAAAGGTAAGAAAATAAAAGCCGTGTTGAAGTTTCGGAAAAGTTAAAAAAGTGCCTAAGCTCCATGGGAAGCATGCTGTGATCACCTGTATCAAAGGCTTTTGAATGATCAAGGACCAAGAAATTTAATTTAGCTTCATCAAGTTCCCACCGCATATTTTCAGATACATCCAGTAGCGCAGAAACACAGCTATAGTTTGTACCAAAACCTGAGCAAATTATTATCACTGATGTATGGTGATATTTGAAAATGAAGTGTTTTTTTCCAGGACTTTAGACAGATAACACAGTATAGCTATAGGTTTAAATTCAGAATCACTTTTCGGTACCGGCACTATTTTTGCATACTTCCATTTCGACTGAAAAGTGCTAGTCATTATAATACTGTTGAATAAATGAGCTATTAGCTATTGAAAGAATTTCCAGGCGCTTTATGGTCTGCTGGTTTGAGCTCCTGAGTAAGTATAATTTCGTATGCATGAAGATGGAGGTCTTTTGCCAAAATTCGCTGCGTGGTGCTTGGAGAAATTTTAACTTGTTCAGAACGATGCCGAATGTTTTCGGCGACCCTCTCGTTTACAGCAACAATGTTTCGAAAAGACCGATCCGGTCGTACAGGAGTCTTACTGTCCATAACCGACCCGGTTTCTTCAAATTTTTTACCACTCTTTGAATGGCTGACAATTCTTCGAAGTTTGTAAACGGTCACAGCAAAACTTTCCAAATTGTTATAATAAGTTTTCACAATTATAAGGCGTTGTTCTTTCGCAAAGCGCTCCATTTCGAATAATCGGAATAAACATACATATACATATTTCAGTTGCCGAATTTCGCAGTTGTCACTTAGACAAAAAGAAAACTAACACTAAATTTAAAAAGTGCATTCTTACTGAGACACACTTAATTTTTGAATTAAATTATTCATATTTGTTTAATTAGAATACAAACTATAACATTAAGCAGCGTATTGATTAATCAGAGATCTTGATTAATCAAAAAGTTTAATTATTCACAAGATGTATGTATATTTAACATAATGATTTGTACTTTACTTACGACTTATGGGGAGCATCAAGTTGCAATAAAATGCTTAGACAAGAAAGGACAACGATCGTGGGCAACAAAAATGGATCGGGTAGTTTTTCGCCAACATGTCCCAAACTATTAAATGCATAATAAATAAATTTGAGAGATATACATACATACATATTTAAAAAAAAACTATTTTTTAAACTTACTAATGTGACTTGATCCATGCTATTGAAAGGCCGATATTCAAAACCGACATTATTACAAGTAGTAAAAGCATAGTTATATGAAATGGAAAATTTTCGAGTCCTTGGAAGTAATCATTGGATATCTCACTTTGATCATCTGGAGCAGGAGTGTTTTCTGTTGCAGAAACTAGATTATTATCAGAGTTCAACTGTTGATTCTCACTGTTTCTTGTGCGTAATTTTCGAAAGAGTCCGGTTGCTTTTTCCCATGCCCAATTTTCCAAGTAATCTTTATATGCGTTGGATAACTTATTAAAAAAATATAAAATAGATTCTCAACACAAAAACAAATTACGTGAATCAAATACAAACCAGAATGAAATAAAAAACTGCAGCCAATACAAGAGCGATACCGCTACAAGTTCCAAATGCTATTGATATGAATAAAATTCCAAAGGTTAAAGGCAAAGTTGAAATTATTTGCACCAAAACATTTGATGAAGCCACAGTTATTCTCGTTAGTCTATAAAAAAAAATTTATTAACAAAAAAATTTATGTCTACATTATACGAGTCCATATGGCTATTTCCACAGAAATGTCAACTTCGTGTGAAAAAATAAAAGCTGAATACTTGTTTCTTTTTTAATGTTTTATTAGAGAAAAACACTTAAAATTTATTAAACTAAAGAGTCCGAAACGTATTTTTATTTCCGCGGCCAATTATTAGACTTCAAAGTTGTGCACGGGCTTTGGTCACATTTTTTTGGAATTTTTTAATGGTACTTTCCCTTAAATATGTACTTCCTTAAGAGTGGTGATGGGAGAGTATTCTTTTTGATAAGCAGTTCTTGCAACAATAATAAATTAACAAAAAATAAAAATATCTGAATATAAAGATCAGTTATCGGTAGATTTTCAATTTGTTTTCATTAACATTTTAATGTCACACTCGTGACCACAAAACATCATAAATTGTCATTTCTCCTGAGTCGGTGGTCGCAAGTGTTTCAAACTTTTTACGTTAATCAAGTTTAATTTATTGAAATGTTTAATTGGATCATATCATACACTGTTACATTTTTATAGTACTTTAAACTTCGTCACGTCCGTGAACTGATATAAATTATCGTAAGTGAAGAACTTTGTTTTGTGGTTGTTTTTTTTAAGAAAATAAAATAGATTCATATCGAATAATATAATTTGTTTGTTGGGATTTTTGAATAAGTTTCAAAGCCTACTATGCTTATTTATACTTTTGTAATTTTTGAAATT
Organism: Gymnocheta viridis; assembly: GCA_956483585.1. NCBI lineage: Eukaryota > Metazoa > Arthropoda > Insecta > Diptera > Tachinidae > Gymnocheta > Gymnocheta viridis. Next base: position 18,930,567 of record OY101443.1, read on the forward strand.
CTCATTGGTTTTTTAAAAGTTTTTGTATGAGATAAGAGGTTTGAAACATTTAAAGAATATGGTTTAAGGTCTACTGATGATTTGTCATTAGCACCAATGAAATGCATGTACATATATACGAGTAGATTAGCTAAAAAAAACCCTCAACAAACAAAAGTTTTTGAAAATATATACATATTTTACGTGGATTTATTACAGGATAAGAATAAAGGCAGAAGTAGTTTGTACGTTCTGTTCTGTTCTGTTTGTTGTTATTTTTTTCTATTCTGTTGCGGACTATTCTGTAGAAAAAAGAATACAACGTTAATAACAGCCAAGAGTGTGTATGTTTAATTTTTTGTGGTGTGAAATATTACAAATTTTGTTTTAAAAATCAGAAAATATTATTTTAATTCAAATTTTTAAAAATTTATACATTTTTCTCAAATAAAAGACATTTTGCAAACATTTGAAAGATGCATTCCTATAATTTCATCGTCCCCATTCACAAGTTCAGACACAGAACAAGTAAGTAAGAATTATTTTCTACAGAAAAGAACGGCACAGAACGGTAACGAAAAGTAAAAACTAAAGAGGCCTTAAGGAGAAAGCTCGGCGGTATAGAGAAAAATGAAAAAAAGACCCATTTTGGTTGCAAACAAACCTTCGAAAAGCTAAAAAAACGGTCCAAAAATTACAGAAAAAAATTTTGGAAATAGCAAAGGATAATAAAAAATTATTAGAGGAAAGAACAGAAAAAAATCGAAGAAGGCAACAAAAACATGGAGAAAAAAAGAAAAATCAAGAATATCGAGTGGAACTACTTTGCAACGTCGCACGGCAAAGGTGCAGTTGACGGGGTGTAGAAGCTGTTGCAAAATAAAAAGTTTGGCAGATGAGAGGACATAGACAATTTTTCTGTACCATTACATAATAAAGAATTTGATATAAAAATTGCTTTAACTGCATACTCCCCAAATAGTATTCACCCTTATTCCAGTTGTCAACATAAATACAAAACGATATTGTTTTGCCTTGTTAACTTCAAATCGTTATTCCAGTTGTCGTTATCGGATATTATCGATGATTGTCAACATAGAATTTGTATTCTACAAAAAAATTTGACGGCGATATTGTTTTGAAACGACTTTGAATTTGTCGTCGCACTGTGGCTGAAAATCGTTTTTCATTGGCCAAAAGTCAAATTTTTTTTTGTCACCGATTTTTAAAATTTTTACGCCCTTTTGCAGCTAATATATCCAGATTAAGGTAGCCAAAAAATTAGGTTAAACTATTGATAATTGTGAGCGTGGCATGCTGTCAAACTCAACGGTTTTTTGTAATTTCAGAAAAAGGTGTTTTTCTGTTGTTTTTTATCAAAAATAAATGATTACTACTCGCAAGCTATCATCGATAATGGCCTGCGGTCTTTTTTATAATGTTGGTAGGATTATAGTCTTTAGTTTTTGTAAGTGGTCAGAGCTCTAGCGTTTAATATTAAGGGCGTTACGGAATATTTATGAAACTACTATATTTTTCTCAAATTTAAACTTTAGTAGAATAGAACTTCTAGGGAACAAAAGGGAACAAGAAATGTATACCACCCGGAGAAAGGTGAAAGTGTCCTCTTTACCGCTATATATACTTTTGCACCCGTGACGAGCCGTGTGTAGAACACTTTTTTCATGTTAATGAAATTACTCCAAAGTACTCGTATACAATGGTGTATATAATTTTCACTTTTTTGCCTAAAAGTTTATGTTTTTACTTTAGACTACGTAAAACTAAAAAAATTAAATATAATACCTGCGAAAGGGTTTAATGGCTTTGTTTTGATCAGCAAAAAATAAGTCATAAAATTATCACAAATTATCACAAAATTCTACAGTAAACATATGATCTGTTTCTAAATTTACCTGTTATCAAATGTTAGGGTCAACCAAAGTCATAAGCAATTTTATAACAATAATCGGGACATTAAACCAATAAAAATAAAAAAACAACCCAACAACAACAACAAATATTGGCGAGATACTAATTAGTTTTACCTGATATTAAGGTCTGGACAACATGTGCAATTTAAGCAGTACCTGCTATGAAATTAAAGATCAATGTGTGAATAACATGTATCTAAAAATGTATAAAACTACGGATTCGATAAGGGATTACTCAGTTAATCCTCTAAGTGTACGGATAAAACATAACAGACGCAAATAAAAATATTCAGAAAAATATGAAGAGCTTCAGTTATAAAGAACTGGCGGAAGAGTATTTTAGAAACAAAAACCAGGAAGATGTTCTTAGTTACGTTAAAATAAAATTAAACTTAAATTCGTGTAGCACCGAAATGGAAGAGGAATTATCTAATTTCGTCAAAGCACTAAAAAAACGCTACAAAGAAGTTCGCTACAGTAAACAAAACTTTTATATAAAAAGTGCAAACTGGTTAGAGGGCCAACTTACTGTCGCTGCAGAAACAGCAAAGCAAGATAAGGCTGGAAGACCACGCAAATCATTAATGGGCAACTGCAGCGATAGATCTAAGAGGCGGAAACTTAAAGATATCAACGATGCAATTGGTTGTACAAATATAAAAGAATCTTTCCTACATCAATTACGATCACAGAACCAATTAACAAAAGTGGATATCATTGAAAAAGTTGTTAAAGCTAGTCCAGTGAGAACAAAACGGATTCTTAAAAGTATACCAACTCCGAGTGATGTAATACAGTACACAAATGAGGAGGCATTAGCATTATTTCTGGATTTGAAATTAACAAAACAGCAATATATTAAGCTCAGACTGCGTGCGATTGAAAAAGGCTCAAATATGTATCCAGCATATCATCACATAACCGCTGCTAAAATGGACTGATTGCCATCAAAGGACACTATTACAATCACACCAATTTCGGCAGAGGTACAACTACAATCTCTACTTGATCACACAGCCGAACGCTTGCTACAATCAATAACAGGAAATGAGTTAAAGAAGTGTGGAAACACAAAGTTAATTCTTTTTTTGTAAATGGGGATGTGATGGTTCTTCGGGACAAAAACAATACAAACAAGCTGTATGTGAAAATATATCGGACTCAGATATGTTCATGGTATCATTTGTACCATTGCGATTGAAAAAGATTTTGGAAGATTCAGAGCCTTCGACTAGTACAACGCAAACAATGAATATTTGGAAAAATGAGACACCATCTTCTACGAAATACTGCAGGCCAATCAAATTTAAATTCAAAAAAGAAACTCATGATGCCATTAACAAAGAAGTTAGTGATATCAAGACCCAAATTGCAACACTACAGCCATTACAATTACAGTTGGATGGGCAGCAAATTGAAGTAAGCTACCAATTAGTGCTGACAATGATAGATGGAAAAGTAGGTCAGGCTTTGACTAGCACGAAGGCTGCATCCAGCTGCATTATATGCCAAGCAACATCAACCCAATTAAACCAAGTCCCGACAAAATCATTAGATAATACCGATGCATATGAATTTGGATTATCACCACTACATGCAAGAATACGACTTATGGAACACATACTAAAAATCAGCTATGATTTGGATTTCGGGTCTTCAGGATCAATAAGAAACAACGAAACCAACAAAGAGTTAAGAAGTGCAAAAAAGAAACATGTTCAAGATGAATATCGCAAATTAGGATTGATTATAGATCAGCCAAAACAAGGGTCAGGCAATACAAATGATGGCAATACCGCAAGAAGATTCTTTTCAGATCCAGAAACAGCATCTGAAATAACAGGAGTGGATTTTAACCTTATTTTCAGATTTAAAATAATCCTAGAAGTACTTGCGTGCAATGAAGAAATTGACTCTAGAAAATTTGGAGATTATGCTAAGGAAACTGCAAAAATATATACAACCAACTACCCATGGAGAAATATGTCTGCAACAGTTCACAAAATCCTTTATCATGGAGAAGATGTCATTAAATATCATTTGGTGCCACTTGGAGATCTATCAGAGGAGGCTCAGGAAAAAAGGAACAAGGATTACAGATTTTATAGAGAGCACAATACTAGAAAAATTTCAAGAAATTCAACAAATGAAGATCTATTTAATATATTATTGGCAACGTCAGATCCGTTCATCTCCAGTATTCGAAATCAATGGAAAGTGGAACATCGGGATTTAGATGAAGAAGCCAAAAAACTACTAAAGAACAGAAATAGCACAGAACAAAATATGGAATATTTGCAATCAATATTTGAGTCAAATGAATAATAATTATAATTGCCTTTCATTGTTATTTAAGTACGAAAAACATAATATTAGTAAAAAATAATAATAAACAGAACCTACCATTGTTGCAAATGCTATTAAAATTTATTGCAGTTTTTATTTTTAAAATGTTTTTAAAATTATCAAATTTGACAGCAAAAAATAATAAATATTTCTGTAGTAATAGTAATATTTTTAGATAATATTATTAACGTGTTTTTTTAAGTGTAACTATTCTTTGAGTGTAAACAAATTTGCAAATTTGTCAGCAAAAAATTTTCAATTTTTCTGTAATTTTTTTTTTTTTTTTTTTTTTTTATCTTGGACCAGCACTCAGGGGATGACCCCTACACATGCAATGCATTGTGCTGGAACTAGAGGAAAGGGATAGTGATAGATATGAAAGGAGGTGAAGCTTCATTCGTTCTTTACAACTCTGCTTTTTTTCTGCACGTTTATTCGTAGAGCAGTGCTGCAGCGCCTCTGGTGGCGAGGAGGACAATACGAGTTTTGAAGCTGTGTTTAGTTTTAGTAGCCACTTCTTTTATTAATTTATTTTACTTCGCCGTTGATTGTGCTACTCAGTACCAACGAAGGAGGGCGCTCTGATGTTACATTGGAATTAGTATCAGCTGAAGTTGGTAACTGTTCAGTGACCAGTGACCATGCCTTCGCCACTGAAACCTTCCGCCAACAACTGACACAAAGGCACACCAATGCACATCAGAGAAATGCGTGGTGTTTTTTTTTTATTTATTTCATGACTCTGTCTGACACAGGGTTTGAACCCAGGTCCTTCGGTTTGTAGTCAACGTGCTTACTACCTGAGCCAACGCCACCCTCATAATAATAGCAAAATCTCCAGTTGATTTTACTATTTTTTTCAGTGTAAAATTTTTTTTGAGTGTAACATTAAAAAAATTCCATTATTACAAAAAATATTTATAATTATTATTAATTTCCAAATATTCAATTTTTTAATAAATAAAAAAATAATAAACCCATATTTCACTCTAAAAGTAAAAAAAATTCAAAAGTTCAACTTTGACCTAGAATTCCTTAAAAAGTCCTTAATCAATTTTAATGAAATTTAAACTGAGTCAAGCTGAACTAAATATCTATCCAATAAAATAAACATTACTTCAATATTTTGATCGGTTCAAAAGTTACAGAATTTTGGCCAATGAAAAACGATTTTCAGCCACTGTGCGTCGCCATTTTCCACAACGACTTGACTTTATTTGAAATATACTACATAAATTGAAAAATGGAAAAAAACTTAAAAAATTTAAAATAACAACTGTGACTTAGTTTGAAAAATTAGTGGAAGAGTTACAGAAGAATCACTCTCTTGCAGTGGGATTTTGCAGAGGCACTCCTCCAAGTAATTTTAAAGAACAATGGGAAGAAATCGCAAGAGTTTTAAATTCTCTTGGCTCGCCGATACGTTTAGATGGATGACAAAAGGTAAGGAAATAGTGAGCGAAAACAGTGGAACATAAAAATAAAATTTCTTAATAGGTTTGGCGAGAATTGAAGTTTAAAGTACTCCAAAGTAACTTTCAAACCTTTTCAAAAAAAATTATACAATCATTAAAGCAATACACTGAAATTGGTGTTCACTTGCTGTCCGGTAGGTTAAATATGTCGAATTTCTGTCTCAGAAGCTTTCGTTCTAATATGAGATTTTGTTTTCTTGTGTTTTCATCACCACTCGAGTCTGAATTTATATCACAAGTAAAAAACATTTCAACTTTTAATAAAAATTAACAATAAAAAACCCATGTTGACATAAACGATAAATCGTCAACGTCGCACAGTGGCTGAAAATCGTTTTTCATTGGCCAAAACTCTGTAACTTTTGAACCGATCAAAATATTGAAGTAATTTTTTTTTTATTGGATAGATATTTAGTTCAGCTTGACTCAGTTTAAATTTTATTAAAATTGATTGAGGACTTTTTAAGGAATTCTAGGTCAAAGTTGAACTTTTGAATTTTTTTTTAACTTTTAGAGTGAAATATGGAATTATTATTTTTTTATTTATTAAAAAAATTTAATATTTGGAAATTAATAATAATTATAAATAATTTTTGTAATAATGGAATTTTTTTTATGTTACACTTAAAAAAATTGTACACTGAAAAAAATAGTAAAATCAACTGGAGATTTTGCTATTACTGAAAAATTTAAAATTTTTTGCTGACAAATTTGCAAATTTGTTTACACTCAAAGAATAGTTACACTTAAAAAAAACGTTAATAATATTATCTAAAAATATTGCTATTACTACAGAAAAATTTATTATTTTTTGCTGTCAAATTTGATAATTTTAAAAACATTTTAAAATAAAAACTGCAATAAATTTTAATAGCATTTGTAACAATGGTAGGTTCGTTTATTATTATTTTTTACTAATACTATGTTTTTCGTACTTAAATAACAATGAAAGGCAATTATAATTATTATTCATTTGACTCAAATATTGATTGCAAATATTCCATATTTTGTTCTGTGCTATTTCTGTTCTTTAGTAGTTTTTTGGCTTCTTCATCTAAATCCCGATGTTCCACTTTCCATTGATTTCGAATACTGGAGATAAACGGATCTGACGTTGCCAATAATATATTAAATAGATCTTCATTTGTTGAATTTCTTGAAATTTTTCTAGTATTGTGCTCTCTATAAAATCTGTAATCCTTGTTCCTTTTTTCCTGAGCCTCCTCTGATAGATCTCCAAGTGGCACCAAATGATATTTAATGACATCTTCTCCATGATAAAGGATTTTGTAAACTGTTGCAGACATATTTCTCCATGGGTAGTTGGTTGTATATATTTTTGCAGTTTCCTTTGCATAATCTCCAAATTTTCTAGAGTCAATTTCTTCATTGCACGCAAGTACTTCTAGGATTATTTTAAATCTGAAAATGAGGTTTAAATCCACTCCTGTTATTTCAGATGCTGTTTCTGGATCTGAAAAGAATCTTCTTGCGGTATTGCCATCATTTGTATTGCCTGACCCTTGTTTTGGCTGATCTATAATCAATCCTAATTTGCGATATTCATCTTGAACATGTTTCTTTTTTGCACTTCTTAACTCTTTGTTGGTTTCGTTGTTTCTTATTGATCCTGAAGACCCGAAATCCAAATCATAACTGATTTTTAGTATGTGTTCCATAAGTCGTATTCTTGCATGTAGTGGTGATAATCCAAATTCATATGCATCGGTATTATCTAATGATTTTGTCGGGACTTGGTTTAATTGGGTTGATGTTGCTTGGCATATAATGCAGCTGGATGCAGCCTTCGTGTTAGTCAAAGCCTGACCTACTTTTCCATCTATCATTGTCAGCACTAATTGGTAGCTTACTTCAATTTGTTGCCCATCTAACTGTAATTGTAATGGCTGTAGTGTTGCAATTTGGGCCTTAATATCACTAACTTCTTTGTTAATGGCATCATGAGTTTCTTTTTTGAATTCAAATTTGATTGGCCTGCAGTATTTCGTAGAAGATGGTGTCTCATTTTTCCAAATATCCATTGTTTGCGTTGTACTAGTCGAAGGCTCTGAATCTTCCAAAATCTTTTTCAATCGCAATGGTACAAATGATACCATGAACATATCTGAGTCCGATATATTTTCACATACAGCTTGTTTGTATTGTTTTTGTCCCGAAGAACCATCACATCCCCATTTACAAAAAAAGAATTAACTTTGTGTTTCCACACTTCTTTAACTCATTTCCTGTTATTGATTGTAGCAAGCGTTCGGCTGTGTGATCAAGTAGAGATTGTAGTTGTACCTCTGCCGAAATTGGTGTGATTGTAATAGTGTCCTTTGATGGCAATCAGTCCATTTTAGCAGCGGTTATGTGATGATATGCTGGATACATATTTGAGCCTTTTTCAATCGCACGCAGTCTGAGCTTAATATATTGCTGTTTTGTTAATTTCAAATCCAGAAATAATGCTAATGCCTCCTCATTTGTGTACTGTATTACATCACTCGGAGTTGGTATACTTTTAAGAATCCGTTTTGTTCTCACTGGACTAGCTTTAACAACTTTTTCAATGATATCCACTTTTGTTAATTGGTTCTGTGATCGTAATTGATGTAGGAAAGATTCTTTTATATTTGTACAACCAATTGCATCGTTGATATCTTTAAGTTTCCGCCTCTTAGATCTATCGCTGCAGTTGTCCAATGATTTGCGTGGTCTTCCAGCCTTATCTTGCTTTGCTGTTTCTGCAGCGACAGTAAGTTGGCCCTCTAACCAGTTTGCACTTTTTATATAAAAGTTTTGTTTACTGTAGCGAACTTCTTTGTAGCGTTTTTTTAGTGCTTTTACGAAATTAAATAATTGCTCTTGCTAAGCTAAGAACATCTTCCTGGTTTTTGTTTCTAAAATACTCTTCGGCCAGTTCTTTATAACTGAAGCTCTCCATATTTTTCTGAATATTTTTATTTGTGTCTGTTATGTTTTAATTGTACACTTAAAGGATTAACTTATTACTGAGTAATCCCTTATCGAATCCGTATTTTTATACATTTTTAGATACATGTTATTCACACATTGATCTTTAATTTCATAGCAGGTACTGCTTAAATTGCACATGTTGTCCAGACCTTAATATCAGGTAAAACTAATTAGTATCTCGCCAATATTTGTTGTTGTTGTTGGGTTATTTTTTTTTCTTTAGTGCTTTAATGTCGCGATTATTGTTATAAAATTGCTTATGACTTTGGTTGACCCTAACATTTGATAACAGGTAAATTTAGAAACAGATCATATGTTTACTGTAGAATTTTGTGATAATTTGTGATAATTTTATTACCAATTTTTGGCTGATCAAAACAAAGCCATTAAACCCTTTCGCAGGTATTATATTTAATTTTTTTAGTTTTACGTAGTCTAAAGTAAAAAACATAAACTTTTAGGCAAAAAAGTGAAAATTATATACACCATTGTATACGAGTACTTTGGAGTAATTTCATTAAAATGAAAAAAGTGTTCTACAGACGGCTCGTCGCGGGTGCAAAAGTATATATAGCGTTAAAGAGGACACTTTCACCTTTCTCCGGGTGGTATACATTTCTTGTTCCCTTTTGTTCCCTAGAAGTTCTATTCCACTAAAGTTTAAATTTGAGAAAAATATAGTAGTTTCATAAATATTCCGTAACGCCCTTAATATTAAACGCTAGAGCTCTGACCACTTACAAAAACTAAAGACTATAATCCTACCAACATTATAAAAAAGACCGCAGGCCATTATCGATGATAGCTTGCGAGTAGTAACCATTTATTTTTTATAAAAAACAAAAGAAAAACACCTTTTTCTGAAATTAAAAAAACCGTTGAGTTTGACAGCATGCCACGCTCACAATTATCAATAGTTTAACCTAATTTTTTGGCTACCTTAATCTGGATATATTAGCTGCAAAATGGCGTAAAAATTTTAAAAATCGGTGACAAAAAAAAATTTGAGTTTTGGCCAATGAAAAACGATTTTCAGCCACAGTGCGTCGGCGTCATCCTGTTATAGAATGCAAAAATGTTATTGAATTGATGACGACGTTGAAACAAAATTATATTGACAATAAAATTACGGCGAAGTTGACAACGACAATTGGAATAAAGGTGAATATTTAAATCAAAAAATCATCTACCGCGAATTGACAAAGAAGACAGCACGACAATTTTAAAAAATTTGTATTAAAAAGAGCTCAATTTGAGTATTTTGTTCATACGAAATTTTCTGAATTGCCTTGTTTTCTTCTTTGTGAATTAGGTCCCTATTTTTTATAATTCATACATTTAAAAAAAATTTAATTCATTTAATTTACAAAATAAAATTTATAAACTGTTTTCATTCATTAAAAAAAAAAAACAGTCATTGAAAACAAAATTTAGTGCAAGTATCACATGGTAAACTATGTCACGTTACATCACGTAACGTCACGAACCAAACAACAGGCTGTAGGGGATAAATCATTTTCATCACACAAAATCAAAAATAAGTAAAAAAAAATTGTTAACGCTTTCGTTTCGTTGTCTCTTTGAAGCGTGCGACTGTCACGTATGTGACTATGGAATTACCATTAAGTTCACGTCGTTCCTACAAGAAATTGGTGCCCTAACTTTTTTCTTATTCAATAATTATTAAGGTTTGGAATCGTTTGTGAGGGAGGCATTTAAGTTCATAGTTATTCGAAAATAACGTGCGAGGGCGGACTGATATTGAAGCTACCTAAGTAGGAAAAAAAATTTTTTTCCAAAAACCATTTATTTCTCAACATAGTCTCCTTTTAGCTCAATACACTTAGTAAGACGATATTCCAACTTTTTATGCCATCTGAATAATACGATTTTGGAAATCCCTCAAAATACGCGTTAGTTTCGGTAATCACTTCCTCGTTTGAGATGAATCTTTTTCCTGCGAGCTATTTTTTCAAGTTTGGAAACAGGAAAAAGTTACTAGGAGCTAAATCTGGACTATAAGGTGGATGATCAACAAATTCGAAGTGTATTTCACGTAATTTTTGCATCGTATCTAATGCTGTGTGAACCGGTCGGTGCGTTGTCTTGAAGAAAGACCACTTTTTTCTTTTTTAAATGTGGTCGTTTTTTCTTGATTGCATCAATCAATTGATCCAATAATGCACGATAAAACTTTCCTGTGATTGTGGATCCTTTTTCAAGATTCGATTGATTTTTGGTTTCAGGTGTGTAGTGGTGGACCCACGATTCATCTACGGTATTAATCGACGCCAAAAATAAACAGGATTTTGCTTTATCATGTCGAATTACCGCTGTGAAGTGGTCTGTCGAACTCGTTTTTGTTCGACACTGAGCAAACGCGGCACCCATCTTGCCGATAGCTTTTTCATATGCAAATGTTCATGCAAAATGTTGAACACACATTCATATGACATGTTTACCATTTCAACAATCTCACGTAACTTGACTCGGCGATCATTCATAACGATATCGAGGATTTTCTAGATATTTTCTTCAGCAACCACCTCTTTTGGCCTTCCTGTTGATGGTATTGTTGCAGTGCTTGTTCGGCCGCGTTTAAATTCAGCAATCCAATATTTTACCATGTAATCTGACGGAGCAGACTCACCGTAATGTTTATCGAGCTTTTCTTTTGTCTCTTTCGCCGTTTTCCCTTTCAAATAATAGTGTTTAATAACTTTTTTCCATTTTTCAAGAAACACAAAAGTTGCTTACTTCAAACGACTACAACAAATAAACTAATCGATGAATTTGGGTGAAATTTTAACAGCTGACGTTTGACAGATCGCAATTTCTAAAAAAAAAGTTGTTGTGTTTGCACTGCCATCTAGCGCTAGGTAGCTTTAATATCAATCCGCCCTCGTATTTTGCCACAGACAAAATCAGTTATTTTTTACATTTAATATTGAATCAATTAATATTGCCAATAATTGAGATTTTTAAATTGCACGAAATAAATCGCGGTAGCACGACGGTACCAACAAGGTGCAAAAAGTACAATTATTGTACCATGATTTCCACCCCTGATATACATTGACCGCGATCCAGAATCGCGATATTTGTTGAACATTTAGATTGCAGTATTGACACAAGTATTGATGGAGCGCTTAATATTTTGAAATCCTAAAAATTTATCGCGATCCAAATACAGTGCTAGCTTGCTAATCCGAAGGCATGTAATCCGAATTATCCAGTAATCCGAATTGAATTTATGACGTATTACTTACTCTATAGTCCGAATTCGTTGCCAGCTCGTTAAACCGAATTTTTATTTTTTTATTTTTCTGCTTTTTTGTCTGTTTTTTCATAAAACCATGTGTGGAATTTTATAACTAACGGGAGGGACATCATTGAGATGCAGAGCATTCTATGATTGATATTGTATGTACATATGCAATTGTTTATAAATACATATGATTGCTTTATATCTTGCTGCAATTTTTCTATAAATTGTTGTTGGAAGCATGTTCATTCACAGCGGTGGGCCTCAGATTATAACATCCCACTTTCATTGTTACAACAAGAATTGCCTGGGAATGATTGTGTTGAAGAAACAGAAGATTTTCGCACAATAACCAACTTATTTCACCGCAATAATGACGTGCGAATTTCTGAAGATGAAATTATTCTTAGTTGGATTATTAACCCAGACAATACTTCGTGTAGTAGTTCAGAGTCAGACACAGAAAATGTGAAATCAGAGCATATAATTATGAAACACGTTAAAAATCGTGGAGCTGTGCAGGCCTTAAATAGTTCAATAGATTGGGCAAAGGAACGAGGTATGCAAACAGATTACATATTGGTGCTAAAAGCATTGTGGAACGAGGCCTTGGAAGCATGTGCGAAGAAAGAGAAGCAAATCAACATTACAAATTATGGTAAAAAACATAATATTTAAAAAAAGCTTTAATTTTTTTCTTTCTTGATTAATAAAAATAAAATAAATTTGTTTTGAAATCCTGGCTTGTGTTTTATTTTCGAATATAGTGATTTATAATACATAATACCAGCACATCCATTAATCCGAATACATATCTCGTTAATCCGAATCAGAGTCCACAATCATTGATTCGGATTAGCGATCAGGCACTGTATCACAATAGTACACAAGTACATCTAATTCTATTTTTACACGCTTTTGATTTAACACGGTTTGAAAATAAAAATGTTTATTTTTTTACACGATTATATTCCATTTAGCACGATTCAAAATCACACAACACAAATAAATAAAAGCAAACACAACTCACAAACATCTAGAAACCATACGAAAACAAGAAAGAGCACAAAGAGAATATGTACATAGTTCTTTCTCTTTCGTTTTTTTGTGTATACATACGTACAAGCAAATTTACTGATCAGAGCAATTGCAAATACCACAAATTTAGGGGAATTCCCATTTTTTGCATACAAGCAAATTTACTTGTCAGAGAAATTGAAATTTTACATACTTCTAAGTGTGTAAATTCTCATTATAATGTGATTTAATAAAATAAACATGAATACTTGTTCTAAAAAATCATTGTTTCTTCACTAATTTTAATAGGTTTTAGAGATAAGGAACAAATCACCTCTTTTTGCATACGATCAATGTCTTTTTTTACACGGGTTATTTTTACACGGTTTTTTCTGGAACCAATCTACCGTGTAAAAATAGAATTAGGTGTATATTGTACGTGTAGCAGTGCACATATCAAAAATAATACTTACCTAAGAGCAATCTTCAAAAGAACATTTCCATGAAATGTTAAAATTGTCCAAATGATGAAAACCAAAAGAATTGAAGTCACTATAGCAGTGCTATGAATTATGATGGAAACATAAAATGCATATTCAGATGTATCAATTAATGGTATGAACTTAACAGGCAGCAACAGCTTTTTCATGATTCGACATCCTTAAAATAGATAAATATTTCTTAATTATAATTAAGCTATTAATGTGATATCTAGTTAAAAATTTATTTAAACAAAAACATTTCTTCTAAAAATCTACAGAGTCGAATTAGTTTGTATTAGCGGTTTTGACTCTTGCTAGTAAAGTAGCCTTGTAGATACTTACATATGTTTATGTAGAACACTAAATCATAAAGAGTCACAACTCAAAATTCGCATATGTTTAGGAAGAGCAAAAAACTATTTTAAAAAATGTCATTGTAATTTTATAATCAAATTGAGAAATGTTTAGAAAATTATTCCGAGTCAAAGCTTTTGGAAATATAGCTGTTAAGTAAGTCGCTCACATCTAACAGAAGCAACTAAATCATCATCTATTTGAATGTGTTTTTTAGAGTACGTAGAAATACTTTTAGATATTGATGCTATGAACAGATCCGAAGAAAAAAATTTACCGTGGTAGACAGTTTCGACGTTTTACGCGTGTGATTTAATCTATGTATAACTGCGGAAGTATTTGGTTCTTACTTCAAGCGCCGCTTCTGACGTCACGCTTTTTAGTAGCGAAACCTTTTTAATAATGTCGCGCCATGTATTAAAATTTTATAAATGGATGGAGTCGTCTAAAACCAAGATTATTCTGCTAAAAATATTTCAACAGTTACCCAAGCATATATGCGAAAAGACTCAACGTTTACTGAGTACACTAGAGCCTCGAATTGCGTCGTTAATGGAGACCGAATCGAATCGAATCACCTTTTTCTATATAAATACACTGAAATTTAATTTATTAGGGAAAATATTCAAAATAAAGCAAAAAATTTATTTTTGATCAAAAACAAGTATGAATACGTTTTTATTTATTACATTTACTTCAGCAAAAATTAAATTCATTTACATACACATGTCTGTATATTAGGCCGCCAGTTATTTTTCAAAGTTGCAATTTGTATCACGCCAAGCAACAGATTGGTTCGAATTGCTAAAAAATAGTCCCTTGAAATTTTGAGCTCAATCGGATGAAAAAAAAAATAAACGAAAAACAAAAATAAATAAAAAATACTTGCCACAAATAAAATTAGAATATCAACGTATGTATCAATTTTTTTTCTCATGTAACGCCTATAATTAAGTAAATGAAATCACCCATATAAACATATGAATAAATCCATGGTATTTCGTTAATTTTGTTTTAATTCAGTAGATATTAGAGATACAAAAATAATTTGTGAGCAGAAGTTTTTCCTCTGAGTTTGATCTACAACTTTTACTAACAATTTTTTTTTTGTAAAATAAATATTAACGAAGTTATTAACAATCAAAGTCAAAAATCAGGTATTTTACAAATTTTAGGGGGTCATGGGCACCTTATCCCCTTATCCGATTGAGCTCAAAATTTCAAGGAACTATTTTTTTAGTAATTCGAACCAATCTGGGGCTTGGCGTGAAACAGATTGCTTCAAAAAAAATTTCCCATATAGTTAATAGGCTCCCTAATTCATAAAAAGTAGATGCATTAAAAATTTTTAATTTATTTAGCTTACTTTGAGCTCTTTTCAGATGATAAATCTAAATCAACAACAATTATATCTATTTGATTAGACCATCCAATTATTAGACAATTATTATTATTAGACCACTGTTTTTTTAACAAAAATGTCTAAAGTTTGTTGAATTTTATCTCATACAACTGAATGAAACTGTTGTTTATTTTTTATACTTTGCTGAAAACATTTATTTTCAATCGGCTGTGTACACACAAGAAACCGATTACGGTTCGGCTTCCAGAAGCCGGGCCTGCCGGCATTACACTATAAATGCTAAAAATGGTAATCCACAATGCTGCAGTAAAAAATTCAACCGTTTTTAGCGACGCAACTCGAACCGACGCAACTTGAAATTACAACGATTTTTCCAGTTTTTAAAAAAGCGACGCAAATTGAAACGACGCAATTCGGGGCTCTAGTGTATAGACAAGCTTGCTTTTTGCGTAAAATTAACCAGAACACCAGTTATTATAAGCTATAAACACATTCACGACAGCAGGCTACCGACTACAACCTGTCAAAAATGGAATACATGTGCGTAGTATATGAAAATAAATATTTTCACGACTACACGGCTGAAGGTTGTTGTCCATGCTACTTTTGTCGTGTAGTCAAATTAAACCAATTTCTATTTTTGTTGGCTTCGAAACAAAAACACTGTTGACAATATAACAAAATATGTAAAGCAAATTAGTGCCGAGAATATTTTTTATTGTAAAATAAAAAAGAAAATTAAAAAATTTAAATGTTACAATCATGGTGAAATAAACAGGTGGGATTACTACGCCATATGATAATTTTTTGCTCTAGCATTGTTTTTCCCATCTTATGTCAGTTTTATTTATATTGGAGATGAGCACCGCTCAAGTGATTTCAAGTACGTGAGCGTACATGAACGCGAGTACAAAGAAAATGAGCGTGCATAAGTAGACTTTTGACGTGATTGCTTCGTGATTTTTTTTCTATATTGTTATTTTTTCGTATACTTTTGTAATTAATATTTCTACGTAATTATTTAAATTGTTTTAAGTTTATGTTGAAAGGAATTGTTTGGCTCTAGTTCAAATCTTACTTTACTCATTTCTTTATTAATTTTAGAAAATTTTTTGATTAACTAAAATATTTGTATTAAGAAAGTATAATTGGAACAATCTATTCATCCTAACTAAAACTTTTTAGTCGTTTTTAATTTTTTACATTGTTCTTCGCTATATTTTGAAGAATTACGCCCGATTTCACCATCTTCGATTAAAAAATAACCATAAATTTAACCGAAAGTTTGGCTAAATTGTATTACACAATGTATGATTTACTCCTAACTGACACATTTTAACAAAAAAGTTTATGTTAAATTCAACCGAAGCAAATTTGCCGGTTATCACTTTAATCGGAAAGTAAAACAAATAAAATGGATAGAAATATGAATCAGCATTTACATTTCTGTAATATTTTTCAATTAAAAGTCATTTCGCGAAAAAAAAAAAATTATGACACCACTCTAATATAACTGATGAACTCAAACAGACATACATATAAAGTATCAAAGTCGTCTGAGAACATACTGAAAGCAAAAAATTACATTATTTAATATTCATACAAATATTGTACATGTACATATGTATTTATATGTATGTACAGCTGCGGTCAATATAATAGCACCACGCACAAATTTATACTGACTCCGTTTACATCTGTTTAACTGTTGGGCCGATTCAACTCAAAACAAAATAATAAATTCTTTGATGTTAATGGTTTATTATCATAAGAAAATTATTTGGTTTTTTCAACAGTTTATAATACGCTAATTAATATAAACAAAAAACTTAAAAACTACACAGTCAAAATAATAGAACTTCAGTTCATTTTAAAAAAAAATTAGTGGTCTTTCTTAAAATAAGTCAAAAATTTCACTCAGACATCTTGTAGATAAATTCATTGTATGGTTTCAATACTTTTTCGCATGCCCTTTGTTTGCTATTACCGCGGCACAACGCCTTCGCATGGAATCCACTAAATACTGGCATCTTTCAACTTTGATGGAACTCCAAATTTTCTGGTTTTATTGTAGATACACCCTTTATGTCCGTCCACAGATTTTCGATAGGGTTCAAATCTGGGGACTGCGCAGGCCACATTGATAGAGTTATCGTTGAACCATTTTTTTGCCATTTTGCTGGTGTGTTTGGGGTCATTGTCTTGCTGGAAGACCCACACCAGCGGCATTTCGTAGGAAGCATACGGCAGCATAATTTCATCAAGGATTTTTACATAAACCGATGAATCCATAACGGGTTTGATCCCATATATAGGACCCACACCTTGATACGAGAAGCAACCCCATACCATAATACTATGACCTCCATGTTTGATAGTTTTTGATGTGAATTGTGGCTTGTATTCGCTGTTAGGTGGCCTACGGACAAAACGTCTGGAACCCTTTCCACCAAAAAGGACAATTTTGGATTCATATGTCCATAGCACATTTTTCCACTTTTCCTTTGGCAAATTTAAATGTGCTTTAGCAAAAGATATCCGTTTAGCAACATGCTTAAGAATGTTTTAGTCATTACTTGCATGCATTTTTCTATTGGCACAGTTGTGCTTTAAGGCAGAATTAGTTTGTACGTTCTGTTCTGTTACGAATCAGCTGTTTTGTTTCTGTTCAATTGAAAAACTGTATGTGTGGTTTGTTGTTACTTTTTCGTTCTGTTCTGTTGCGGACTATTCTGTAGAAAATAGAATACAACGTTGAGTGACAGCCAAGAGTTTGTATGTATTAGTTTTTTGTGGAATGAAATATTACAAATTTCTAATTTTGTTTTAAAAGTCAGAATATTTTAATTCAAATTATTGAAGATTTATATATTTTTGTCAAGTAAAAAGCATTTTGCAAACATTTACAAAATTCAATCCTATATCAATCCTATTCAGTTATATCGTCCACATACGAAAGTTCAGACACAGAACAAGTAAAAAATATTTCTATAGAAAAGAACGGCAACGAAAAGTAAAAACTAATGAGGCCTTTAGAAATATACAAATACCACCTATTTCTATAGTTTTTTTTTGGTAAACAAACTGTTGGTATTGGCACATTTTCATCAAATTATTTTGTTAACTAACTGAATTTTTTTAACAAATATTTTACCTAAGATGGTGAAATCGGGCGCTAATGACAGAAAATACATGATTTTTAACCGCCAACGTTGCGTTTAATTGATGTTAATTTTTCCATCGTTCCATTGGAATATTGTCTCATATCCAATGCTTTCTAACTAAAAACGTTATGAACTTTAGCCTAATAATCATCAATTTGTGAAATGATTGAGTTTTGTTTATTTTAAGAAACACAAATTATTTTTATAAGAATGGGCTGAAAATGATAATATTTTGGCTGCGTAGTTTTTAAAGTTTTTCAATAAATTAACTAACGCTTTCTAAGGTATTGCAACAAATATCTTCTGTATTTATAATAGACCGCACATACCAAGAGATCTATAATTCCATTACGGGTGAAATTACATCAAGCTTTTGAAAGATGTAAAAGGACTTAGTAAAATTTGTAATTGGTGCTATTATTTTGACTGATTCTGATCTTTTGCTTTTATATGATCAAATCTCTTTTATATCTGACCATGACCTGCTATTCTGTACAATTAATATGAATTTGAATAGAGTTGATACGTCTAAAGTTATAACCTACAGGACTATAATTCGATAGACTATTTCTCTCTATATTCTGAACTTTCATTCGTTGATTGGACAGACTGATGGTATGAGCATACAGTTGATGGTAAACTGGATATTTTTTTATCTAAGCTAAATAATGTTTTTGCAAGGCATGTTCCTTTGCGTAGTTTTCGTGTAAAGAATAACTCTTGTCCTTGGTATACTGAGGAAGTGGAGCAATCATTGCGGGATCGTAATCGAATGAGCACTTCATGGAAACGCAACCCTACACCTTCCAGAATTGCTTTCACTAGAGCTAGAAATCGCGCTAATCTGTTAGTCAGGCAGGCAGGCAAAAAAAGTATATTTTGGACAAAAACTTAATGTGTCCATACCCACAAAAGAGTTATGGAAAAATGTCAGGAAGTTGGGTGTTTATTCTCGAAGCTCTAATATGACTATTTTAGATCCGGATGAATTAAATAACTTTTTTTGTGAAAATAATGTGATTATTAATAAAGATTACAACCAATTACCTTGCACTAGTAATACGCTTATG
The DNA here is from genome assembly GCA_956483585.1 of Gymnocheta viridis. NCBI lineage: Eukaryota > Metazoa > Arthropoda > Insecta > Diptera > Tachinidae > Gymnocheta > Gymnocheta viridis. The sequence goes on from OY101443.1 coordinate 18,949,995, forward strand.
AATATCCGATCTAATGCCATGGGTGAAGATGGAAATTCTGAAGATGAACTTCTTGAAGATTGTCCTACCTTTTATTGTGGCTTCACTTACCCACATATTTAATCACATTATAACTACATCTATCTTCCCGAAATTGTGGAAAGTCGCTCGTATAATTCCGATTGCAAATACATCTACTGCCAAAAGTCCTAAAAATAACAGGCCTATCAGCATCTTGCGTGTTCTACGAGTAGCCAAAGTTTTTGAGTCCCTTATGAGTAATCAAATTACAAACTATTTGAAAAGAAACTCTCTTATACAAGCGCTACAGTCCGGACTTCGTGAAGATCATAGTTGTACTACTGCTGCGTTCAAAGTTATGGATGATAATGGCAATTTGACTCTCATGTGTTTTTAGGTTTCTCTAAATCCTTTGATAAGGTGAATCATTTTATCTTATTTCAGATTTAGCTGCAATGCGTTGGCACTTTTGGGAAACTATCTCTCTGGGCGTTCGCAGAAAGTCGTTGTTGGTGAGAATGTGTCAGATTATCTCTGACGTACCTCAAGGATCCGTTCTTGGCCCTCTTCTATTCAGCATGTTCGTCAATGATATTTTTAGTGTTGTGAATTATACAAAAATACATGCATATGCTGATGACATACAGTTGTACATATCTAATTGTGTTGGTCTTCTTGAGGATTGAACAACGACCTAATTTCTATTGTTGGCTGAGCTACCCTTAATAATATAATGCTTAATCCAGTAAAATCATTTGTCTTACCAGTCACTAGAGCTAAACTGGACTTCATAGATTTTCCAGATATTTACCTTAATAAAACTGTGCTCAAGTATGTTGACAAAGTGAAATACTTGGGTTTCTACATTAATTCAAACTCAACATGTTTTTTGATTAATATTGTTGTTCGGAATGTTTTTCTTACTCTTCGTAATTTGAGAATGTCTTCTGAATTTGCCCCAATAGCAGTGAACAAGAAACTAGCGGTTCAACTTATACTACCACTGATAACTTATTCCGCAGAAGTTTACAGGAATATCCATTCGCAATCGCTACATAAGCTTCAAGTAGCTTTTAACAATGCAACGCGCTATGTTTATGGCATAGGTCGATATAGTAGTATTTCTTCTTGGCATAAGATGATCCTAGGTTGTGGTTTACTTAACTATTTACGCATAAGAAACTTGTTATTTTTGTATGGTTTATTATATAGAAAAGCTCCGTCATATTTGTATGAAAAACTTAATTTTAGAACTTCCACCCGCTGTATGACTCTTCTGACACCAAGATATTTACATCTTAATACATCTACATTTTTTTTCATTAATGCCATTAAATTATGGAACACTTTAAATTTTAAATGTATCCAGCGAAAAAAAGGTTTTTGTTAAAGCTCTCTTTGACTATTTTTCAAGAAATAATTAACGTTACCTTTCTTTCTACTTTATTTACTATCAAAGATTATTTTGTATTCATATTTGTATTTTTTAATGTTATTTTTAAAAATTATTGTATTCGCTAAATTGAAATTCATAATATTACAAAAATTTCCTTAATATAATAATGTTTCGATTTATTTTTCTATTTTTTATGACCCTTTTTTTTGGAAATGTTACTTACTGAACTATAAAAGAATTATATTTTCAATGTTCTTATGATAAAAATAAATAAATAAAATAAAAATAAGTATGTATGTTAGTGGGAATGCCAGTCCCAATCTCGATCCCGAAAATCGCGGAGCTTTTTCGCGATCAACAAGTAACGTATTTATTAATATCAAATTATTTATTTTTTTTTTATTTCTACACTTTTATTTCAATGAATTAACTTTTATCTTGCGTTTAAAATTTTTAAAAACGAACTTCTTTCAGTGCCTCCTTTTATGAAACGCAACATTAAATGTAGAAAAAATTTGTATGGAATAAATTTGAATTGAATTTCAAAAAAATTCCAATTTTTTTCATTATTATTAATTTTTTTCCGCATTATTATTTTTAATTAGAAATCTTTTATAAGAGAAGAAAATAATTTGCATATTTACCTGTTATAATGTAAAGTGATTTACATTGAAAGAATCCAGCGTAAGGTTTAATAAACAGCGTTCCTTCCGTACTTTGAAATTTAACAATTTGATTTCTTAACACAACGAAAAGTACAGATGTCAGATGGGCGGGTATCCAATGATAAAATTCTTGAACAATCTTAGACATAGTTCCAGCAATTGAAAATTTATAGCTGTTTAAATAGAGAGACATATTAATTTAGGATAAATAATAGCGACAAAAAAGTTTAAAATTTTGTGAGAACTCTAAAACTTTGGACGAATTTCGGGTCTTAATTATATCTACAAATTAGGCAATCAACCGATTAGTTGATTAAGCGGAAGTTTTGATTATTCAAATTCATTATAAGTCAATCCATTTTTTTTATTTTATAATTGAAAATTATGAAGAATTGAGTAATCAGAATTTTTAATAAGTTATATTTAGAGGGATTGAAAAATTTCAGCTTTTGCATTTAGCTTTTTTTTATTTTATATTTTATTGATTTTTTTTAATATTTTAAAATTTTTATTCTTGATTAAAATCAAGGCGAATTCACAACAGGTGTCCTCGAGGGCTGCCACCATTTTTTTAAATTAAATTTTGTTTGTTTACATAAGACAGACAAAATTATACAAGTATATTAATACTAAAAAATAGCTTTTATTTTAAATAACATATTTTATATAAAAAACTTCTTACATTGTGCTCTATTTTATAAATTATTTATTTGCTGTTGCTTATCAATACGAACTGACTATAGAGCTGATGCAGTACCAGCGTACCACTAATAGTACCAACTGAACCACCTGTGGAAACCTTATAAATTTTTCACCGTTTTTGCCACATCTGTTCTAGTTTTCCAGGCGAATTCGGAAGAGACTACTTGATGTGGATCTGCCTTGAATAAAATCATTTAAATTTGAATAAAAAAAATTTAAAGTATTAAGTTCATTAGCACTTTGATTGACAAGAAGTCCGGGTTAATTAATTCGGTAAAAATTTTTGTTAACATACAGTTGCGAGCAAAAAAAAAAACAATGCAACTCAATCCCATATGATCTTAAGGGATGTGTCCTGGCTTATTTATGCATCCTATTATCTGTTACTTTGGGCTTTATTTGCCTCAGTTATTCTTAAGTTCTTTAGGTAATTATGTCATTTTTATTTCTAGGTTTTAGGAGAAAAAAATGCAAATCCTTGTAATTAAAAAAATTTATTTAAATTATTACAAAGCGGCGTAAAGTTAATCATCCAATATCGTTTTTGAATAACTTTTTCACTAAATAAAAAAAATTATTTTGAGTTATGGAATTCTTTATTTTGACCTTTACAATTTTTTCTGTTAAGTGGAAAAGATGAAATCCGCCAATTGGCTGCCGTCAGTATTGATACAAACTTCATCACAGCTGACTATTTCGCCGTGTTAACTGTATATCTCAGAATATTAGTTTATTTTCAAACGGGTTTCTGGCTGTCTATGTATATATTGCACCAAAAAATTAAAGCTGATAAAAATAAATTTTTAATTACTTTAATTTTTCTATTTCAGGCATTTCGTGCCAGACAGGCGCTATTTGTTATAATATAAACATAACCTGCCAAATGAATTCATATTGACCGTTTTAAAAAATGTGTGAATATTCATTCCTATGAGACAAGGAGAATTCATATTACAGGTGGTGTTTATATTACAACAAATAACGCTTGGTTGGCACGAAATAACTAAAACAGAAAATCAAAATTTATTTTAAATGCATTTTCAACAACTTTCATCACAATTCACACAATTTGGGACAAATAAGAATATATGTGTGAGGGCAGATCAATAAGTCCGTAAATTTTTGAACTTCTCTCGTAGTTATATGAAATGCAACACTGTTCCCATTAAGTACCACCTGTTAATAGACTACTGTAAAATTTTGAGCAAGTGTCGTCATTTACTTTGCGTTTAACAGCTGTTCAAAACATACAACCACGTGTATTTTTCTAAAAATGGAAAAAACTGAATTTCGACTGCTCATTAAACATTATTTTTAGCGAAGAAAAAAAACCGTCAATCAAACCAAAGAAAAGCTCGATAAATATTATGGGGACTCTGCGCCATCGATTTCAATGGTAAAAAAGCGATTTACTGATTTTCGTTGTGGTCGCACAAGTACAAATGACGCTGAACGTATTTTAAGGACCTCGAAAAATCCTATTATTGGAAGGGATACAAAAACTGGATAAATGTTGGAATAAGTATATTGAGTTAAAAGGAGATTATGTTGAAAAATAAATTTTTCTTGTGCAAAAAATACTGTTTCACACAGTTTTGCACGGCCTTATTGATCCCCCTCGTGTCTTTAGTGCAATTTATTATTCTCTGTAGCCAAAAAAATCATTTAAAAAAATCCAGAAACAGACAAATAAAAAATTTTTAAAAACTTAAGCACCCACGGCGAAATAGTCAGTTGTGAATTCGCCTTTCTACAAACATTACTTTGCATTAAGGCGAATTCATGCCTATTTTAGTGTCTGAAATTTGTATCAAAGTTCTCATCACTACTATTCGCTTGGCGGTAATAAATGAATAAATTTAAACTTTTTCTTTGAATCTATCGACATTTAGGCGAAAATTTTCTCCATTTTTCTATGAAGGTTTGGGTGTAATTATTTAACATTTAATGCCGAATTTCGTTAAATTATCTTAAGAATTGCACCTTTAATTTATTGAAAATTGTTGAAAAAAATTTAAATCTTAAATATCTCATTTTTAAGAGCTAACGCGGAAAAACGGCTAGCGCTACTGAAATGAACGTACTCGAATTAGGTTTGCCCATCGCATGCTCCGCGCTAGTCGGTTTTTATGACCAGTGTAATAATTTTAAAAAAATATTAACCGAATTTCGCAAAATTCAATTCTCAAACTCAGATTAATAACATTCAGTTAAAAGTATTATTGTGTTACAACATTTCTCTGAGTTCATTCATAGTAGATTTAAATTTCTGTATTTTTTACACTTACCTCAATTTGTAACGACATACCGGATCCAAAAATATATTCAAAGATACTGGATTTTGTGAAGTATTGTAATGATTCGGAGCCGAAATCGGTACATTGACGTAAATACTTTTATCTTTCGATAATTGCCTGCAAACAAATAATGATTATAAACAGAAGAATATAAAAAGCCGTGTGAGAAATAAAGAAAATATTAGTACTTACTACCAGTAGTGAAACGTATGTATTTAATTCATATCGCTCATTTACTCAAACAACGTCATAACTCAAAAAAGTGATTTTTGAGTTAAGAATCTATATAATTAATAGGCAAACATGATTTTTTAGGTGCCTTTTATGTCCGTAATACTGAGAGGATTTTGGAACGATTTGTTTTTAAAGTTTTTTCTACAAAAAAATTAAGATTGTGCATCATTGAATATTGTGGCACCTAAAACGCAATTTCGAAGCGATTTTCTAAAGTCGGTCGGACTTATGTAAAATTATCCTATGAATGAATCGTGCAATCGTGTAGGATAGTGAATCTGGGCCTTTAACAATAAATACTAATCTGATCGCATGAAAACTATAATTTTATGAAAATTTTAATAAAATTTATCAAATCGCACGACTTGCCAAAAAAATCTGTCACACAGTTACATTTATAGTCCACCCACACTACCATACTTTTTTAGCACACATACCATATTAGGCAGATCGTGCGATTATGTAGGATAGTGAATCACGGCCTTTACTATTAGGCGGAAATTTTTGCGATCCCGCGACAGTTTAATATAGATCCCGATTTTCTGGGAAATAAAGAAGTCCAGGAAAATAACAACTCTATATGTGAGTTAAGGCCGAGAATCCGTCGTACATTATACGTTGCTATTTTCATCTGACATTAAAGTATCGGCGAAGGAGGTTGACATAATGGGTACTTTATTGACGGACATTAAATCAGCTTCATTTGATTAAAATACACATTTTCAATAGAATTAGAGGATATTCTGTTTTTTTTTTTTTAATTTTTAATTTATTTATTTTTGTCATCACACAACACAAAAAGCTTGATAAAAACAAAGCAAAAAAAATTATATTTTTCAAAGTACTCAACGTACGTTAAAAGTTATAAGTTGCCCAACTTTAATACTTTGCGTTGACGGAGACGTACCGAAATACAAATTTTTAGCCAAAACTAAATTTTTTACATGAGCAACGATTATAATTTTGTTGTTGCAATCTAATAGCAAACACATCAGAGCAATCACAAGTTAATTTTTTTTTTGTAAATTGCAATTTACCGTTTAACATTACAGAATTAAAGTTAATAAACTTCAGTCCACTTGAGTGCAGATGTTTTTAACATTTTTAAATATTTTTTAGTTTAAAAAAAAGTAATTTCTAAAGTTTAAAATGAAAAATAAAGGTATATAGTTTATTCAAAACATTAAAAAATAATTCAAAATATTTCAGGTGAAGTAAATATATATCAATATGTTGATGTATTATAAAATTTATGAATTTTTTACGGTTTTTAAATTTACGTAGAGATTTAAAAATTCGGTTCAGTTCGGCTGGCATACGACTAAAAAAAAGAAGATATTGATGTATATTTTTCATTTCACCTTAGCTTGAATTGCGAAAATTTGCGATTTTTAAGATATTCATCTTTTTATATGCCGTACACGGTGCTCTGGAAGCAACTTTTGATCAATTATAAAAAATTTTTGGTGAACCCATTTTTTTAATTTTTGATTACTCAGGTTTAAGCTGGACACAAAACTTATATAGAGTGGTCGAAAATTAACGAAGGGGTTTGAATTGCTTATAACTTTTTTATTATAATTTTTTTTCTTTTTTTTCAGTATTTTGCAAAGACTTGGGGAATTTAAAATGGAGCAGTACTCAATTGAACAACGTGCACAAATTGTTGAGCTTTATTTTTCAAATCAACGATCCATTGTTTTGACTCAGCGTGCATATCATCGTTATTTTAATGTGCGGGTTGGACCCTCAGAGTCAACAATAAACCGTCTGGTTGTAAATTTTCGCCAACAAGGGGCAGTAAGGAACCTTCCTGGTGCTGGCAGACGACGAACGGTGCACACGGATGACAATATTGAACTGGTACAGAGGAGTATTCGGGAAGATGGAGAAACATCAACCAGGAGACGTAAATGGTGTCAGATATCGGACAATGTTGGAAAATTTTTTAAGGCCAGCCGTGGAAAACCTTCCGCAAGTATGGTTCCAAGATGGAGCCGCAGCGCACACTGCAAGGGACACAATGGCTCTTTTACGAGACATCTTTGGTGAACGAATTATTTCGCGTACAAATGATTTTAATTGAGCTCCGCGTTCATCGGGTTTAACCGGGTTTTTTTACGAAAAAAAAAAATTTGAAAGGGTTAACCCGGTTTTTTAACCTTAGAAATTGACCCAAACTTAAGAAGATAAGCGTAATGCTTGGTTGTAAATGCTGTTTCTTTAAAAAAAAATTTCTTTTTTAATTTTAAAATAATTTTGGCCATATATTTGTTCTAACGAGCCCTATGTGGAATGTGACAAAGCTCATAAGAAAACCTGTATTTCAACTTAGTTGTCAGTTGAAAAAAGCAACGTATAACGTACGACGGATTCCATGTGCCCCAGCGGCATTTACTTGCGCACATGTATGTAAAACATATTATTTACATATGTATTTATTTATTGGTACATATTCTAAAAAGTAAATTTTCAGAATATGATTGCACACAAATGGGGCCGGTAACTAAACCATAAGTATGTCCATGATGTTATTAATAGTATTTTAAAAATGTTTTTGTGACTGACTATACCCGACCTATGCCTTCACAAAGGAAGAAGCAACGTGGTTGTCAACGAAATTCCACAAAAGAACCGCAAGTCAGTCAACCACCAGTGCGAGCGAGATGAAAACTTAAGAAATAATAACGATGACGCTGTTCTTCACCTGGTTAACGGCTGTAAAACATATTAATACGTTTAAATACTTACGTTATGTGACTATATCTTTCGAAGCCTTTTGCCCAAGGTACACATATTTTGGCCGCCACATTAAAGTTATTATCGTCGCAGCCAATTGGTTCAATGATAAACTGTAATGTGGGAAAAGGTTCATCTAAACCTGAAAATGAAAATATATAAACAGTTCATGTTATAATAGTATTATACTCAAAATTACAATTTTAAAAATTTTACCTTCAATAAAGACTTCGTAATGAATATTACCGTAAACAGTTTCATTGGTCAATAATTTTTGGTTAAAGGAAAACCAGCGCGGTGCTTTAATGTTAAAAGTTCTTTCTTTTTTGTTGTAAACATCTAATTTAAGAGTTACCTAAAGAGAATGCAATACACATACACATGTAATTACTCATTTTTGACATGTGAAGCTCCTACGAATTTCTTAAAAACTTACCGGTTTATTTGCTGGTGGTAATCGTATCATAATATGTGTCCATTGTGGATTGAATTTATAAATGTGTTGGAGATCCATTAATACTATTGAACGGATATCATCATGTGATGATATGCTCTGAATATTATGGGAAAGAGATGATCCCTTGTCACTACATATGCACATTAAAGAAAAAGAGAGATGTGAAAAAAGTGTACGTTGCTTGAAATTAAAAAAAGAATTCAAATGTACCATTTAAAGAAACCCATACTCTTGCAATATAACTGTGCTATTTGATTTTTATTGCACAATCAAGAAAAGTGCGATATACTGCGCAATGAGTTGGCAACGTTGTTCAATGTTATTTTTACTTTTTTATAGTGCGAATAGTTGCACCATATTTTATATGAAAGTATTGTGCCACTCATTGAAAAGTATGAAGCAAAACGTCAATATTATGAACAATAAAATATTCAATAAGATTCTATAATGTATAGGCCGCTTAACATGAAAATACGTAAAAAGATTTTAATATAAAGAGTGATTTTTTAGCAATTTTCCTTTTGGCAACACTGTTTTTGGCAGCTCAGCTGTTTTCGCCGCGTAACATGTTACTGTCGAGTCGTAAAGCAGCTCTGGGCGAATAAACAACACGAGTCGTTGGCAATTATTTTTTAATTGCAACCAGGCCACTGTTAGTTTATTGGCCATCGAGAGTTTTGCGTCTCACTCTCGCACGTGTTAAGGGTCTACCTCGACTAACTGTATCTCGCTACTGGTTTTTGTGGAATTTTCCATTAACGCGTGCAACCGTTTTTAACAATACTGGTGGAGACCATAAAAACTCTAGGGTTGGATCTTAGGAATTCCACTTTCTATACGAAGGTATGGGTCGCTTAGCAGTTCCTAAAGGGAGCACCTATTCGCGGGATACCCTGGCAATTTGGGTACTGCTTTGCCCTTTTTTATTTTTAAATCAATCAATCAATTTGTTACTGTCATTTTCGGTTAAGAAAGTCCATCGTGCACTACTTCCATTTTATGGTCAGTTTGGGCGACCTTCTGAGGCCGCTATTCGAAATCTTGTGAATAAATTACGCACCAAACTTACATTATTGGACATTATACCATCAATACGCATACGTATGTAGCTGTATCCGCCAGTGTTGTTGATGACCGTAAATTATCGATTCGGCGCCGAAGATGCGATGATTACAATTCATTTTTTTGCCCAAAATGGAAGATCTGGATTTGGCTGATGTGCGGTTTCAACAAAACGGTGCCACACAGCGAAACAATGGCACAATTGAGAGGCGAGTTCGGTGAACAGTTTATTTCACGTTTTGGAGCCGGTCAATTGGCCGCCAATATCGTGCGATTTAACGCTTTTAGACTATTTTTATGGGGCTATTTTAAGGCTCACGTCTTAAGGACAAACCCGCAACGGTTGTCGAACTGGAAGCCAATATTGAAGAATTTATTCGTGAGATACAGGCCGATATGTTGGAGGGTATGCCAAAATTGGACCTAGCGTCTGAACCATTTGAGGCGTACCTGCGTTCAACATTTACATGCATTGAATTATAAAGATCGAGCTATCGACTCAAATAAAGATTTCCTTCATATATTTCTCTAAATGTTGTGTTTTTTCAAATCAAATACGAAAGCTTTTAAAAAAATTACCCCACCAAAGGTTTCAGCACTATTCCAGTGATGCCAAAAGTAGGGAATTTATTGAAAAATTTCAAACGTTTGGAAAGGGAAATGTAACAAATAAAACTATTTGATTTTGAAATTATTTATTAATCTACTCGCTAATAGACGCTTATGATTGTTATATAAGGTTCAACACTACAACTCATCATGCGTATGCCAAATGGGACCCGATAAGGAGTTCGATAAAAAAGAAAATTATGTATATGTTTTTGATTGACGAACTTTATGATACTATATTACAAGAATATTGATTTTGGAATATAATCAAGTAACTTAACAATGTTTAACAGAGTTAAGGAATTTTTCCTTTTCTGTTTAATTATATAATAACAATATTTTATAATTTATTAGATTTGAAGTTTAATATTATTTTTAGGAAGGAAAAAAATTTTAGAAATCCTTTCTGAACATTTTTGGTTTTATTAAAAGAAGACTTAAGTTAAAAAGACAAAATTACGAGGAGGTCAGCTCATTGATATGATTAAACTCAGAGTTACGACATCTGATTTCAAAATTTGTAGTAAGCCTGTGGATACGTGGGTTGGCAAGTTCAATGTGAGCCAGGGAGTTAAGCCGTTCAGTAGAATAATGCCAAGAAAGGTTATATATAATTTTTGACAGATTATTTTGGGCTATCTGTAATTTTTTAATATGACACTGTGCATCATAAACACAATGCGGCAGCATAAAACATGATCAGCCCAATTATTAATAAAAAATTCCCCGTGAGATTTCTCCCTTTTCCCAAAAAGGGGCTGTCCACATATAACATGCGAATAATTAATATGTGAACATATATATGAAGAGCCCCTTTTTGGGAAAAGGGAGAAATCTCCCGTGGAATTTTTATTCATGATTGGTCCAGAATTTCCGTTTATTAAAGAAGACTAAACTTCACAAATAGCTTCTAATTACGTAATGAACGGTTGGGCAGAATGTAACAGCTCTGATAACGTAATAAATTTCTTTAGAAAAGGGAGGACTTCTTCATAACGAAAATTCTTGATAGAAGGTATGCTTGGTTTTCTAAAATAATTGAGAAAATTATGAAATTTATATTAATCGAGATTGCCTCGATATCTTTTTTCAAAGATTTAAAAAACTTTTGTTTGTTGAGGGTTTTTAGCTAGTCTATGTCCAATGAAATGCATGTATATAGACTAGCTAAAAACCCTCAACAAAAGTTTTTTAAATCTTTGATAATTGAGAAAATTTAAAATATATTGAAAACATGTACTGACATATTGTCCAAGTCTTAAACAAAACATTTGATCATGGCCTGAAGCTGCATAACCTTGAGAAAGAATACATATAGATTTTGCTGGGCCCTTCTTTAACAAGATGTGGCTTATCGTTGTAGATTCATTTTCTAAATTCTCATTTATAATACAGGTAGCCACAGCTACATCACAATCAACTATAGGGTGTTTTTTTAAGCTAGATAGAACTTTAAATTGTAAAAAGTAACACAAAAAATTAAATTTTGATGAAACATTTTTTTTTATTTGTTTCAGTATACTCTGACAAATCATCATGAATAGACTCATGCTTGAACAACGCTACGAAATTATCCAAATTTACTTTGAAAATCATATCGCAAAAAAAAAAAATTATCGCAAAATTGTGTTCAGCGATGAGGCGCATTTTTGGCTTAACGGGTTTGTTAATAAGCAAAATTGCCGCATATGGAGTGAGACCAATCCACAAGAGACCCTACAGACTCCATTACATCCAGAAAAATGCACCGTTTGGTGCGGTTTTCACGCTGGTGGCATCATCGGACCTTATTTCTTCAAAAATGAGGCCGGAGCTCGCGTTACGGTCAATGGAGATCGTTACCGCACCATGATCAATGATTTTTTGTTTGAAAATATGGATGACATTGATCCGGAGGAGATGTGGTTTCAACAGGATGGCGCTACGTGCCATACGGCGAACGCAACCATCGACTTATTGAAATCAAAATTTGGCGATAAGTTGATTTCGAGAAATGGACCTGTCAATTGGCCTCCAAGGTCGTGCGATTTGACACCTCTCGATTATTTCCTGTGGGGCTACGTGAAGTCACTGGTTTATGCTGATAAACCAGCAACAATTGACGCCTTGGAGGCCAGCATTGTTCGTGTTATTCGTGACATACGGCCAGCAGTGCTCGAAAAAGTGGCCCAAAATTGGACGTCCAGAATGCGCTTCGTCAAGAACAGCCGCGGTGCCCATATGCCCGAAATCATTTTCAAATGTTAATGTCACGTATTGATCTTTCGAATAAAAAAAAAATTTTGATTACAATTTAATTTTTTGTGTTATTTTTTACAATTTCAAGTTCTATCGGGCTTAAAAAACCACCCTATATAACTGCTCTTCAAGATATTTTTGGTTTTTGTCAACTGAGCTCAATAAAACATTTAACCACAGCACCGATTCATTGTGCATCAAACGGACTAGTTGAGCGTTTTGTGCGAAGTTTTAAAATATATTTTAACAAAATATATCACGAAGAACCAAGACAAGAACAAACCCTATACAAATACCTCGCAACACCAAAGCCAACTACAGGCAAGTCACCGGATGTCAGCCACCAAGAACAATCTTAACAGCATTGTTTCCAGTCTCCCACACTTTTTCTTATTTTCCTAAATGACCTTCTATGTCAAACTTTTGATCCTATCTACTCTTTTGCAGATGACAGCAGCATGTATCATTCGTATTCATTCATTAACAGAGCAAGCCTGCTGGAGATCGCGACAATGAGGCAAAATATGAATGATTCGATAAATAATGATCTTTTAACAATCTCTGAATGGGGACGTGCGAATAGGGTCGAATTTAATACAACACTACCGTGGCCTTAACACCGTGTGCGTAAAAGCGCTCACCACCGCCTCCATGAGGGCTTCGAAAACCACCTGCGTGACCTGCAAAGTCCACACAGGTGGCAATTCTTGTACATACTCGTAATCTTACCATTTTGCACAACACCTTGCTAAGTTTTTCGAGCTATCCAACCTCTGCTGCCAGTGGGAAATTTTTGTAGGGCTTCCGCCGGGCAAGAAGAACGCGTCAGAACATTACCACACGTTTTTCATTACGAGCTCAGCTATTTACGGCCAATGAATCGTTCCATGCATTACACAGAACATTAGTTTTTTAGTCGCACACTTCGTATGTGAAAAAAAACTCCCCACAGAGGTCTTTCCCGTCACTTTCAGAGTTGAAAGATTCAAATTGAATGTCCTCAAACGCTACTCCTTCTATCTTTCTTCCCATAAAATATTTTTCTAGTTCCAGCACAATGCATTGCATATGTAGGGGTCATCCTCTGAGTACCGGTCCCAATCAAAAGAAATGGATTAAAGATTGCTAGCTAGATTGTAAGTAAGGAACGAAGCTAAGAAGCTCCTAAAACTCTAAATAAGAGCCGAATTCTGAAGAAAAACATTTGCGGACAAACAAGATATAAACACGGCTTAGTTTTTTCGTATTTCAAGAGTAGAGTTTACTTTTTTAGAGCTTGAAGAATAATAACTCTTTAATGTAATGCAATGTTTTATAAGTAAATCATTTCTATTTTTCAATATGCACTTAGAAAACTTACCACATAATAGTTTTGCTGAAATTAGCAGCTGTACAACCGAAAATCCAGTCCGTCATCTCATGAAAACTATCAATTTCTACAAAAAGTTTCTAATGAACGAAAACAAATGTTAAATGAAGTATAATTATTGATAATTTAGTTTTCACCTTATACTGTTTATATTTGGATATTGGCAGCAGATGGTTATAACCAGAACGTAAACCATTTTTAAAAATTTTCCTATTAACAATTTTTGATTCTTCTTGCCATGTAGCATCGAGGGTTGATTTCGGAAAATTAACTTCGTTCGATTTATGCTTCTTCAAGGGTTTCTATAAAAAATTAAGAAAACTGTAATTTTATTTATCTTCAATAATTCTTAAAAACATATTTACCACAAAAAAGTTAATGGCGGACTGAATACGCAGGGACTTGTCTTCAATGAAGAATACATTTTTGTGTTTGTCAATATTAGAAATACCAAAAATGAAACGATTTATTACCATCATCAATTGAAGGCACCATACGGCTGACAAATGATCACAACTTAACCAAACTTTCGGTATCGATGATGTCTTTATTGCAAAGAGAGAGAAAATTTATTTAATTCCAATCGAACAGTTTTTATTGCAACTAGAGATTGATGGTTTTAAAGAAACTCGGATTATAAATAACATCTAAATGATATGTAGCTTTTTTATAAAAAAAAAATTGCGAAATCGCAATTAGTAGCAAGTAGTTTAAAATTTGTGTAAAGTGTAACATAAAAGAATAATTTTATATAGATATTAACAACATACCATCGCATGAATATCACTGTATTTTGAAGTGGTTAATCCGTCACGTACGAGCAGATCTCTATTACCACCACCAATCGATATCATTGAAACATTATCCAAAATTTTTGATTCATTTCTTTTTTGTGGTATGCGATGATTAAAATTACAACACACATTCGTGTCACTATCTGGTGCATATGATGATCTTCTTTTAGAAATGTAACGATCGCTGTTTGTGTAAAACTGATTAATTTTTTCATCGAAATCTACCACTGGTTTGTCGAGCGGCGTAGAAATAAAAATTATTGTGTTGATGTGTTGCGCAATATATGGTTCTTCGAGCACAGCTTGAGCCACTTTTCCGCCCATCGAATGGCCAATAAGAATTACATTTTTTTGAATACTAGATGATTTTTTGTACAAATTTTGCACAGCCAAAATGCAGAGACGAAGGAACTGTTTCTGATTTTCTAAATAGCCACCATATAATCCAGAAAGCTGTTCTTCATAATTAACTAAAAGTACAAATATTACATGGCCATTAATTTAATTGAGCCATCTTCTGGAAGAAAGGAATAAACGGCACAGTCTGTCAGATCCCCTTTTACACATTTTTGCTCACTCTATGATATGTTTTAGCGTAACACTGTTAATTGAAATGTAGAAGTGATTTTTGTTTCAAATATAGTCTCTGTCCTACAAGGAGTACACCTGCAGTCATAACGGTTGCTGGATAAGATTTAGGTTTAAAGATTTTAAAGAACACTATCTAGTATCCACCTAAGTGCTAAAAATTAACACATGATCGCTCATGATGATTGTTTTGGTGGGTGGCCTATCGAAAATGCTACTATTCAGTTACGCTAGTGTTGGCTCCGTCTTAATCTTCTTTGAATAAATATGATTTAAAAATTATTAGTCCTGAACGCCGTATTCGCGATTTGAAATTGAGTCAAACCAGTGGAATTTAATTTGATTTTGAAAAATTTTATAGTATAAAGACCAGCCGATACGAAAATCGAAGAGGAAATCCAAGTTTATTAGATTCGTTCTCAACATATACGAAGGAGTACGTATTTACAAATGAGTTTGCTAAGGAAAACTAATCAGCTGATTCGTAACTTATACGTTTCCGTAAGAGTAATGGAGCATTAATAGAGTTATAAAATATTCGACATATTCAAAAACCGATGATTTGAAAAAGCGTAATTTCTAAAACTCTATTTAATTTTTTAGAACTTTTCCCAGTGGTGTTCGATGTTATTCAAATCCGGTGATTGCCATGGCCACTCCATAACGGATACTTGATTTTTCTCAAACATTCCGGACGGCAGAAGCCTTAGAATCATTATCCCGCATGAATTTTCACTTTAACGGCATTTCTTCTTCAGGAAATAGAAGCATTTTGTTTCTTCACGGGGATTTTGTTTATTTCTTCTTCGTCTTGATTTCTTTGTAAATATAAAAGAACCCTGTTCGGGAAACATACATACGAGTAGCTGGTGTTGAGGAACCCCGCCGCAGATTGCGGATAGCGGAGAACCCTACCATGTAGTATGGACAACTCAGCAGATTGGAGAAGAGGTTATCAGATGGACACGTCTGGCAAAGTGTAACTATAAGTTCTGAGTGTTGTAGAGGCTCCAATCATCATGGCGAAATTTTGGAGCCATTCAATAACCAATGCCAAAGTCCCACGCCTTCAAGCAGATTGGGCTGTGGGCTAATGTCCATCTCCCGGAAAAAACTCTTATTACTGAAACTTCCACAATGAATTGAATACGATACCCCACTAAGATGACGAAGTTTGGCTTTAAACAACGAATAAAAGATTGGAACATGGAACGTTCAAACTCTTACTGATCCATCAAGGCTTTAACAAGTTTGCAGGGAAATGAACAATTATAATATCGATATTCTCGAAACTAAGTGAAGTTATATGGCTGAACAGCGATTCCACGCGCACGCAAAATGGCAATACCTTCACATTTTCTAGCAAGAGTGAAAAACGTACAAGCGCTGTTGGCCTAATACTCTCCACAACGGCAAACAAACTCACACGCTATACATTAGTATGTGACCGTATTAGTGCTGGCAAATTCTACTACTTTTTGTTACTCAATAATATTCAATACTTTTCATTTGGGTACTTAATACTACTCGATACTTTTAACGGATTTTTTGAATTTGTAACGCATATGTAGTTTTTATCTGCAAATTGAAGTAGTTTCTTCCAAAATTTAAAATAGATCTTCAACTATTATTGGTTTTGTATGTCTTTTATTATTAAATAAAAAATAAATGTAAAGCTAACTTTAATTTTAACGTTAACAACAACTTAAGAAATAATTTAATTGTTCTCCAAAAAATATTTAGTTTTGATTTGATTAAAGAATCTTACACCTAGTTGTCTTTTTATACAGTGATGTATTTTTATGCACTATTTTAGCCACTCAATTTGCTTAAAAATACAACTCGAAAAGTATCGAGTAACTAGTTTTGAGTATTAAGTAACCAAAAAAAGGAAATACTCGGTACCCACTACTCAATAGTTTGCCAGCACTAGACCGTATCATCTTCGCACGTTTCCACTCAAAGTTTCCCAAAATCTCTGTAATACAATGCTACGCGCCAACAGATGTTAAAGTTATCTTTTATAATCAACTGTTATACAAGCGATCACGAGTGCCGACATCAAGATCTTGTCTGTTATTTAGTTAATAAAATTTCCGGGAATTCCCACACTACTTTCTCGAGATATCAGGAGTGAAAACCTCTGTCATAAAGATATAGTTTTTTTTAATTATCTCAAAATCTACTGCTTGCCTGGAAGGGATTTGTAAGGGAGGTCATGTTACGGCATCAGTTACTGATGCACATGATTAATGCATATTTTTTGTATGACATGAGCGAGCTTGAAGCAAAAAGTTCTACTTTCAAAAACCATTTGAAATACTCTGTCTGATTTTAATAATTACATGCAAGTTAAATTTTCATTTACAAATATGTGGTTCTTGTATTTAACTTTTTCAATAAAAATATAAACATCGATTTCAGCATAAATCAAATTATCCTTAAATATTTTTTAACAAAAATATTGTCAACTTACTTGTGAAGTAATCTAAATGTAGGCCCCGCTCATCGTCAAAACTTTTCCTTAATGCAACCGATGCCAGAGAACGGACCTTTAATGATTAAAACATACAAACAAATATTATTTTAATAAAAATGTACATATACATACACAGAAAAATCTATTTTTTTAAACACTCGAAATTCCCTGCAACTAAATTTGTAACTAGTAAAGTTTTAGCACAGCTATAATGCTAGTTGCAATCAGACTATTCAGTTTATGAGAATAAATGTGTTCGAGTACCCAAAAGTAAATGAGAACACAAATTGGGAGCGTAAGGTGACAGTTCATGGCTGAGAATTTACTAATTTTACGAAATTGTGTTCGTTTACTCAAGTTACAGTAAATGAGAACACAAATTGGGAGCGTAAAGTGACAGTTCTTGGCTGAGAATTTACTAATTTTTACTGCAGAAATTTCTTGTAGTAAAATTGGGTAAAACCAAAAAAACATATGATTCAAAGGTAAACAAACAAAAGTAAGAAAACAAAAAGTATACAATTTGTGAAAAAATTACTTAAAAGAAGGAAAGTCTGAAATAAAATAATAAGCAAACAATTATTTTTAAACTATTCATTCGTTAAACATGATGTATGTATATGCCTTTTAAAACGAAATAAATGTTGTGAAAACCATTTACAGCCATTTTCGTTGTTATTTTGTTATTTCGTTGGAGCTGTGAAAATGCTAAGTATATGGTTACTTAGTACTGCACTTGCTGTTAAGGTAGTCAATAACAAAAACAAATAATCACATACTTTTGAATAAATTTAATCAGAAACAAATTAGGAAAATCAAATAAAATGAAAATAAACACATTGAAACGATTATAGAAAATAAATTGTTTATATTCTCTTAAAATATTCGTGTGATAATAAATATTGCATCAAGTACCAACAAGAAAATGAGTTGAGTAGTCCAAAGTGTAAATATATTTCAGCACTACATTGATTTCCAAGCAGCTGTTTGCGTAATCTTACTAATTTTTGCAATTTTTCCGTTCGAGTACTTTTTTTAGGCAACAGCTTTTTTTGAGAGTAAATTTTTCAGTTTACTCAGTAATTTACTGCATTTTACTGTAAAAGTACTCGAACACAGCTAATGAAAACACAAATAGAAAATATAAAAAAAACAAAAAATATATTTAATAAAAAAAATATAAATGAAATTCAAAATTATTTTTCATTGACGTCTGATGAAATGATCAGAGATTTGAAGAAAAAATCAGCGTTAACAACCACGATATATGTACTCGTAAGTAAAAAATCTGTTTAGTATTTCTTATACATATATTTTTATTATTTTAATGTTACATGAATTTAGGTCTCTACAATGAGCAGACTATAGAGTAACCGCATTGGAACATTGTTATGCAGTATAACATTGACGGAACGCATGGAAAGTTGCGTTTAAAAAACAATGCAAAGCACTGGTTGGTAAATTCTTTATATATTAACTGTAAAATTTGAATTAATTCTTTGAAATTTTTTCAGACTCCATTGTAAGATTAATAATAGTGTGGAACAGAAGGATTAAAAACAATGTTACGGCAGGTAATGCAGCTATGACAAAAGAGAAGTTCGAAAGTAATTCCAAAAAAAATAGACGACGAAACGTTAGCATCCGTTTCATTTCGGTAATATATATTATATATTTTTAATCAAATTTAAATACATATTATTTCGATATATACCAATACGTGTTCCTACGAATTCTCCCAAAGAGAAATTTTTGTTAAATAAATATATTGTAAAAGAAACTACTGTAGTATACTTTAACAAGTACTAGTAGAAGACTATAATTACGAACTAAGTCAAAGTTACAGGAAATAATAACTAGTGACTTTACTAGTATTGGATGGAGTGGTATATATTTGTAAAAAACTCAACTAGTATAAAAGTGGCTCAAATAATACTAGTAGTTTAACTACACAAATGAATTAGTTGGGCTCCTACGACAACCTAATGTTAAAATCGATAGTTCGATATATGAAAAAAAGACAGACAGGTAACTAGTCTGCCATATGCTAGATATTTTGTCTGCAGGGTATCCATAAGTTCCAAATTCTTTTCTCGACGAAATAACACAAAAAAGTATTTCTATCCTTTATTATTGTGTTTATTTTTAAAATTCGGTTTATAAAAGCTATTTCTATGAAAAATTTGTTTGAATTGATTAATTAATTTAGAAATTCAAACTTTTTATTTTATAGAAAAATAAAAACATTGAAAGAACCATAAAAAATTTTAACGGTCGATATCTGGTTATTTCATTAAATATTTTGTTTGATTATATAAAAAAGATAGGACCTACATATTTCATTTAACCTTCATATGAATTTATGCATATTTTGTTTGTGTACATATATTTACATATAGTAGAGCATGTCTACCGGTCGAAATTTGACCGCCAGTCAGGGTTGCCAGAGTAAGACAGATTAAATGTGCTAGATTGCCAAAAACAAAGTGCTAAAATGTTCTTCGGTTAAAAAAAAGCTAGTTTTTCTAACATTGCTTTTTATTAATATAGTTTAAAAAAATCTTACATTTTTAACAAATTTTTATCATTTGTATAGGGTACTGACATGGTGAAATAAACAGGTGGCATTATTAGGGCTACAACTACAACAATACAACAAAAAAGGAATTTTTGTTTGTGTAACCCTTTGTCAAAAATTATTGTAAACAAAAATTAAATTGAAGCGCTGCAAACATCGGTGAAACTTGTTTTATTTGAAACCAAACTGAGGTCATATTGAATTAGATCTTGCTGCTGATCTAACGCGGCATCAAAGAGCCATATAGAAGATAGTGCAGTTTTAAAAGAACTTATTGAAAATTTTAATACAAAAATAAACACAAGTTGAACAAACAAAAACTTGGATATTTTGTAAATATAAACTAGAGATGGGAACGTGAGTGACTTATCACTCAGCGCTCATACACGTTCACGATAATAAATATTACTCGGTCACGTGAGTGGAAAAAAAGTTACAACACGAAAACTCACGCTAGCGTGATCCGTTCTGCTAGTCTGATGAATAAATTGTTACAATAATACTTTATTGACAAAAATAATTTTAATTTATCAAAAACTTTCTAACACTCAATTCACGCGATGAATTTTCTGACGTAATGTTCCGAAAAGAAAATTTTAAAAATTAGACATGCAAAAAAAAAACAATCGTATGAATGTAAAGAATTTTTGGTAGCAACTTCAAAAGGGAATTAATAAAAATAGGATTCATAAAATTCATCGTGTGAATCGTGTGCAAAACTAATAATGAAATGAGTAAAGTCAGATTTGAGCTTTAGCCAAAAAATTCCTTTCAACATAAGCCAAAAACAATTCAAATCATTACGTACAAACATTAATTATTAAATTATACGAAAAAAATAACAATATAGCAAAACAATAACGAAAAAAATCAAATGTACTCACGTTCGTACACGCGTGATTAAAACAAAATATTAATCACGCATGATTCAAGTTAATCACGTGAGTGGTGCTCATCGCTAATATAAACAAAACTGACATAAGATTGAACAAAAATGCTAGAGCACTGATATTAAATTTCTTTAATTTTATTTGATATTTTAGTTATGTAAATATATTTACATACAAAATTAATTTTATTTAAAGTACACATATGAGATCAAATTTTTGTAGTCAAAAAGCTTTAATATATTTTAATTCAAGTTAAGAGTATTCAAAATATCAACCATATTACTTGCATCTTCCTCACAAACTAACTCATTTTTTAATATTTCAGATGAACCGATTTTTTTAACAATATCCTCCTGATATAGTACGTATCTAAGGCAGGGACATAACTTTTACGAACAATATTTATTTATAAAAATCTTCAAAGAATTATTATTCAAGGCACTTTAAAATAAAAATCTTTTACTAACAATTAAGAATGAGGAATACTTTGTTGGTCTTCTTATAAATATTATAAAAGATTTGAATTTATTTGGATCTTTCATAACACTTATAAAAGACCTTTATTTTTACAGCCTTCTCATAACGATTACAGGAGATTTTTATTTTTCTAGCACTCAATTCATACGATGATTTTTTCCATGATTTTTAAAACATGATTTTTGGTGTATGTCGGCGAAAGGGTTGGAGAAGCAAACGGCGTAAAGAAAAAATCACATTTTCAGTTCTCGGTGTTTTTTCATATTTTTCTTTCCACACATTCGTTTTTTTGTTATGTTGCTTTATTTTATTTTTCGTTTCAATGTGGCAATACAAAAGCATTTTTGATGAAATAAGAAGAACATTTTTGATATTTTTATAAAATAAAAATTTAAAACAGAAAAGTAAATAATACTTTTAAATATAAAAACAAGAAATATTATTACCAAAAATACTGTGAATAATATATAATACCATTATTATTTTAACGACTTTTACTTGGTTTTATACAAATAAGCAATTAAAGAAGAATAACCGATTACGGGATCTAAAACTTTTCTATGCCTATTTATATAATAGATCAAAATAGACCATTATGAATAATTATTTTTCCTTTTTTATTGACTTCAATTTTCCTATTTCTAAACCATTGAAAACTGTTGCGAAATTGTTGAAAAGAATATTTATTCATCGAGTTTTAAGTATTTTTCCAATATTGTATAGATTATTGTAATAATTCTTATTTTTTAAACTTGTGTATTCAATAAATGCATAATTTAAAAAAAAGCTTAAGTGAACGCAGCAAAAAATAACACTTTTTATTTTCAACTTAAAATAGTAATATTATTTTATTAAAAAAAGAAACAAATCAAAAATAAATTGCTCTAATGCACCCCATACACGTTCAACAATTAGAAAAAATTTGCAATTTGAACAATGTGCGCATTTTATAACGGTAAATTACCGGTAATTTGAAAAAGAGAGTAAAAAACAAGATGTGCAAAGAGTATATTAACAATAATACAAACAAAGCATTTTTGTGCCGAGTTTCTTGACAATGTGAAATGAAGTATAAATTTGTTTTTGTTGTATTTCTTTCTTATTTGAAACTGATTACTACTTTTTTTAGCATGATCTCTTTAAATATCTATAAATTTATGATATACATAAATAAAATATATTTTTTTAACAAAAAGTATAATTTAATTGCTACTAATTTAACTAAACCGTGTTTATTTTCAATGTGAAAACTCATTATTGACAGACTATTATGTATTCATTTTCATATTTGCTCTTTACGGCTAAAGCACAAATGTCAAATTATTAGAAAATCAAATCTAAAGAAACAGAAAAATTGCCGAAGAAATCGTCGTGTGTGGACATAAAAGCAAGTTCTGAAAAAGTTCGGCAAATAAATTCGTTATGTCTGACCCTAGACTTAGTGTTAACAGCTTTTTAAATTATAAATATCACTCCCACAAAACGTTTTAATAATATACGTTATGAATTTGAGGTTTTTTAATGCAATGGAGTTGGATACAATAAGGTGTATATCGACATCCTAAAGGAAGAAGTGAATACCGGTGTCTGACATATTAAGCAAAAAAAAACAGGATATTGTGTTTCCGTTTGGTTTCTCAGCCTCTAAAATCGTGTTCTATACATTACTTAGCTTTGGAGTGCCAATATTTAAGTCTTCGAACTCAATTCATTCAAAGTGTTACATAAGCATTGGTTTAGCAGCAGCAGTAGATAAAGCCGCCGCAAGATGCAAGCCCACAAGCAAAAGCGGAAGTAACCAAGAGCTTTTAAAAACTTACCTGTTTGTAAGAGCCAGCATTTCCAGGCACAAAAATTACTGGCGCCCCTTTCAAAATTAATTCGTTAACATCTTTTTGCAGTCTGCCTTCATAATAATAGTACAATCCATAATGTGGAAACTGTTGATTGTCCTTAAAAGTTACTTTCTAAGTTATCGTAAAGACAAATGTTATTAAAATTTTCATAATGGATGTATAATTTATTGTGTAATAGTGTTACCGAAAATTGAGGTATTCCAAACATATAAGTCATGCGACAAGCATTCTCCTCAACTTCGAGAAATATGTTACATATTCCATACAAAAATGCAGCAAATGAAATAATAATTGCTAATATAAAGAAATTTTTAAACATTTCCCCACAGACTAATTTCTCTGTAGTTTTGTTTACAAACTAAAATCCAAGTCGTCAAAAAATATCGGAGGCCGCTGCCCAAAAAATTACTGACGGCGGCTCAAAATCGGCTGAAGCTGATGTCTTGACCGGCTATTAGACGATCAGGCCCGGCAGATATATTCGGTATGACATAGCAATCACGCTCACGTTATAGTGCAACATTTTATTTTGTTAGCAGCACGAAAAGGTTTTGTGGCACAACTGTCAAACATGTTGCTATTTTTTCCGTAATTCATATATTAATAAAGCTGCAAAAATCACACGCGACATCATGAACGTAAGCTTCCCTATCTGCCTGCAGACCGAAATGCCGCGCATGATAATGGAATAACACTGCACTTTTTAATCATCCTGTTAATCATGATACAAAGAATACAAAATAACGCGCAGGTCGGTTAACTTTGTACGCACATCGCCTGGTTTTGGATGACGTCACTGTAGTGATGAACAAACATATTGTGACTTGTTCTATTTAAATTAAGAAAATTTTAAGTTATTTAAAATTAAATTAATTAAAAAATTCATATATATGTATTGAAGAAAAAATTAACGTATTTTGAAAAATTTTCAAAAGGGTTTGTTTGTTGAGGGGTTTTAGCTGGTCTATATACATGCATTTCATTGGTGCTAATGCCAAATCATCAATACACCTTAAACCATATATTAAATTTCCAAACCTCTTATCTTATATAAAAGCTTTTAAAAACACCAATGAGAATTTCAAAAATTCATGTATATAGACCTGCTAGAAAACCCTCAATTAAAAAAACCTTTTGAAATTCTTTGAAAAACGATATCGAGACCTGTTTCGAATTTTTTTGGTTACAAATAACCAAAACGGCAACGCTCAGTGTGGACACAATGTTATTGTGAATGAACATATATAGCAGGGATGATGCTAGTACAGTTGTACTTTTTCTAGTATAAATAAAACTAAAGTAGTACCAACCATACTCGAATAATATCTGTAGTATATCTCGAATTTGTTCGAATTCTGTTTCAAGTTAAAACTAAAATTTTCTGTTTTTATCTTGTTTTCTTATTTTTCAGTCAGATTTATCGACAGCCAACGTAGAAAGAGACAACTATATACATAACAATATATACATTTGTTCGTATGGCCCGCGATGTCAGACGTATTCGTTCTTTCGTACAATTGCATTTAAAACGAAAACAAATTCTAAAATTTTGTTTTTGTTTTATATGTAATTGTGTAAAAGAACGAATACGCGTGGCATCGTGGGCCTGGCCGTATTAGTAAATTTTTGTATTTCTGTTTTTGAATAAATTTAATAAATTTTGTATTTCTGTTTTTGACGTTTTGTGCCAACCTGGTGGTGTTTGTTGTAAAATCAACACCACCTGTAAAACGAAATCGCCTTGGCATCTATGAAGTACAATTTACACCTAATTTGGTACAATATTAAATTCTAATTTATCATCTCTGATCTATTAGCAATAGAAGATCGCGAATAGGAAAAAATGTCGCAGCATCCCGTCATCTAATACACAAAGTATGCTTTGTGGTTTAATACGTGAATAATAAAATAAATTTTAGAAATATATAAAATTTATGTTAAATTACATACATAAATATATGTGACATCTGTGCGTGAGTTACAAATAAAAGAGTAGTTGAACTTATCGTTTGTGTCTTGCGTCTAAATAATGCTTTTTTGAATTGTCCGTCCTTTTTGTTGTTTGTGCTGTTTGTATTGTTTTTGATTTTTTGTGATTGCTTTGATTGATTGATTTGATCTTTGGCAATATGGAGATTTTGAGGAGTTTAACAGTGGGCACTTTTTTGCTTTATGGATTTGTATTTCTCTATAGCTCCGTGGAGTCGTGCAATGAAGTTGTTTGCGCATCTATTGTTTCAAAATGTATGTTGACTCAAAGTTGCAAATGTGAATTAAAGAACTGTTCCTGTTGCAAGGAATGTCTCAAATGTCTTGGAAAGAAATATTACGAAGAATGTTGCAGTTGTGTCGGTAAGTCAACCATTAACCATTTATAAAATCACTATCAATCAGTATTTGATACACAGATGCATACATATGTACATACATATTAGTTGTATATATACATACATAAATATACTTAATATATTACATAAAATGGGAAGGTAAATCACGGCCTACAATATTAGAGTATATACATATGTATATACAAACTTGCTTATATACATTAGGCATATAACAAAATTCCGTATATAGCACCACGCGATAGCCAATGTTGTGTTATTTCCGAAAGAACTTTATATCGTTTTGGTACAAAAACCTAACTCATAAGCCCCAGTAAATTTCAGTCTCCACAAAATTTTAATTATTCTTATCACAAACTTTCTATTACCGAAATGCAGGCAATTGACTTAAATGATGTCGATATGTATTCAAACTGAAGCATTAAGAAAATGTTTATTTTAAACGCTTAAACTTAAACTGCGGAAAAATTATTTATTTCATCGATGTATTCGACTCTGCTAGGTAAGAAAGTTATATACCTAGTGCAAATACATACATATGTATGTATGAATTTGCAATATTTTTCTAATAGATACATCGCATTAGTGATGTATCGAATATTCGCATTCAGTAATATTCGTATTTGCAAATTCAGTCGAATATTATTTATTTAGTCTATGGAAACAATAAATCCTTACAGAATACCACCTTAAATCTTCACATCAAAATAATAAATATTTTTAAATTCAGATAAAGAGGTACTTAAATCTAAATTCTTAGAAAACGAATTAATTAACTGCCAGTCCCACGATGTCACAAGTATTCGTTCTTTCGTACAACTACATTTAAAACAAAAAGAAATTCTAAAATTTTTTTAATGTAATTGTACGAAAGAACGAATATGAATGTATGACATCCTGGGACTGGCAGTTAATTCATGTATTTAATTAAAGGCGCATTCCCGACATAAGTAGTATAAATATCGACATGAAAATAATTATTCTTCCTTAGGCCAAATAAGAAATGTAATGAAGAAATACTGCCCCTTACTTCCAGAGTTTTATTGAAATTAGTGCACACTTATCGGCTAAAAAATTAGTAGAATTTGAAGTGACACAACTAAATTAATTCAAGAAAAAAAGAGCAAATTTTATAAATTTGCCTTTAAATATTTTAATTTAGATCTTACATAGTAAGATTACAAAATTTTTTTGTTATAATAATTAATATTTTTATTAACTATACGAATAAAATTAAGGATGGAATAACCAACCTTTAGGTATAATATAATAAAGATGGTTATTGAATGATAGATTTTTATAAAAATTTCATCTACAAAGAACTACACACAACATATTTAGTAATAATAGGATTAACTCATTTACGATAGGTAATAGCGAAGCAATTGCTTAAGTTGAAGGATAACCCATTACTTTCGGAGTAACAGCTCACCAATCTAAATCATCTTGAAAATTAAATGCATCATCAAGATTAGAAATTCTTTAATTCGTTAACATAGAATAAAAAATTTGCATGTTAAAGTTTTTGAATAATAACGGACCACAAATGCTACCTTGTGGAATACCAGAAGAATGAATAAATGGTTGAGAGCAAACTCCATCAACGGAGACTACTGAATGTCTACCGGACAAATAATAATGAAACTAGAATAATATATGTGAATGAACACTCAATTTAGATAAATTCATAATTAGAATCTTATTTGGTACACGATGAAACGATTAAAGATTTATTATATATTATTCTAAACGGTAAACATAAAGAAGACGGACATTCCTTCGATAGAAAAGCTTAAATGCCATCATTATCAGATTTAAAAAAAATTCTGAAGCTTTAGGAATTCCTTCATCAACATAATCATCAGATCAATTATGTTCCTTATGCCACCAAAATCAAAATTATTTATTGGAAAAGATGAATCAGTAAAACTCGATTTGAAATGTAAAGCGAAAAGATTTAGTGAATATAGTAAGGAATTTGGTTTTAAGTTATTATAAGAGATATTATTCGTAATAAATGTTCAAAATTGCTTTAGTATTTCGAAAGTAAGAAAGGGTCATTATATATTGACTGTATAAAAATTTATTGAGAAAACTAAATTCTCTTTCAAATTAATGTAAACTATTATCATCATACTAACGTTAAAAAAAATAACATAAACAAATATTAGATAAATGCAACAGAAAATATATCAATTTGTAATAATTTTTATCAAAAATCTATTATTTTTAACTTAAAATAGTAATATTCTTTCAGTTAACTAAAAATCAAACCAAAAATATGTTACTCTATTAAATTTCCCTTACAACTAAATGATGAAGCATAACTTGACTGCGACTTTATTCGGGTTTCGATGTGAATGAAACAAATGTAATAAAAATACCATGACAGTAATGATAACCCTGCAGATAACGCGACTAGTCCATACACGCATGTAAAGTATACTCCATAGAGGACCAGGACTAGTCCAAAAGTAACCCAAATGTATGAAGAAAACATGGTCTATTTAACATTACGATGTCCTAGGGCTGGACCATATGGTCCAGGTTTGCACTACATCGGACTAACCCAAAAACTACTACATGTCATTAAAAATGGACCATGCACAAATAGTTTCTTCGGTACGAGTAATATCGTGAAAGCACGAACATTTGTCGTATAGCAATAAGCTCTTGTTTGAAAATGACATACTCCATGACTGCATTACATCGGACCATATTGTAACTAGTCCATTTCAGCTATAATGGACCACGTAGTCCAATATTATCTGCAGGGAATTTTCTCATTAATTTTATTAAATTTTGTCTTCCTTTTGGTTTTATTTTAAAAAATTATTAATATTTATGACCAATTCGAATTTATACCATACGAATTTTTATTTTGTAATATTTTCTTGTTTTAAATTTGCTATGAACTATTTATTTTGACTACAGAATATTAAACAGAACATTCAATTTTTATGCTACAGACGCGCGTTATCGCGTGCAATGCAACAACGACTAACAAAAGTAGCAATTACCACGATAACACGAACGATATAGCTAATTGGAAACATTAAACTTTGCTATATATTTTATAAAAACGTGAAAATTTAGTTGTAAGTTGTCGTTTCAAATTTATAGTCTATAATCCATAAACGATATTTTTAAGGCGAATTCTCTTGCGACCATCTAGTATGAATTTGCCTTGCATATTATCATAAGCAAGATAGTTGCAAGAGAATACACCTTGGCAAATAATCATTCTATTCTATAATATCCAAATAAATTGTTGAAGGTGAATTTAAAAGCAGAAAAATGTAGCGAAATCACATTTTGTTTACAAAGTATGTATAGAAAATGCACTGTCTCATTTTATTGCATAAGAAAATTGGACAAACACACATGCATGCTTTGTTTATTTTTCAAATTTAAACTGATACATGCAGAATATATACCAATAAATAAATAAATAAATTTAATAATTACCTAGTTAAGATATTATTTTCCGTTTTGCCTTATTAAATACTTTCATTGTCACCCAAAGGGCGTCTAATTGTACAAAGGTTGTAAAGAAAATAAAATAGATTCATATCGAATATAATAATTTGTTTGTTGGGATTTTCGAATAAGTTTCAAAGCCTACTATGCTTATACTATTGTAATTTTTACAATTCTCATTGAGTTTTTAAAAGTTTTTGTATGTATAAGTAAAGAGGTTTAAAACATTTAAAAAATATGGTTTAAGGTCTACATATGATTTGGCATTAGCACCAATGAAATGCATGTACATAATGTACTATGTATGTTTCATGCAAAATATAAAATAAATAAAACAATCATTTATTTTAGTTTATATGCGTTGGTATATAAAAACTACATCTTCCCCGCCAACTTTCTATAATTTGATGTTTGATTTTTCTACACTATAATTTGAATTCGTAATGTGTTTTTAACTTATCTTATTTAATAAAAACCCTAAAATATTTATTAAAATGGAAATAGAAACGCTAGATTGATCTTTAACTAGCTAAATTGCCATTAATTTGTATTAATTACAAAGACTGCATTTCCACTGTCAAAGTTTACTTTGCAGTCTTGTGTTAGTGGGTGATAAGTCCCGGTTCAGACTATGAAAGTTTTCTTTCTGAAATTTTCTCTAATTCTCTTTTTGAAC
This sequence comes from Gymnocheta viridis, assembly GCA_956483585.1. Taxonomy (NCBI): domain Eukaryota; kingdom Metazoa; phylum Arthropoda; class Insecta; order Diptera; family Tachinidae; genus Gymnocheta; species Gymnocheta viridis. The sequence continues at coordinate 18,979,926 of OY101443.1, forward strand.
TTTCATTAATGTCTACTCATTGAAATTTTTTGTAATGAAATTCAAGATTTTTGCATGTTTATCTTCACATTCCTTTTTTGTACACAAATTTTTGCTCTCACCACAATGAAAGAAAAGTAAAGGAAAATCAAAAATAAAGCTGCAGCCATTTTCAGTTTCACAGTTACGAATGACAAAACACAAGAGAATTTCAAAGTACATGAAAGAGTGTACCCCTTCCCAATCTTCTCTCCCCGTACACCTACAAACTAACACTTTCAGAAAGAAAAATTTCATAGTGTATAAGATAAGAGGTTTGAAACATTTCAGAAATATGGTTTAAGATCTACTGATGATTTGGCATTAGCACCAATGAAATGTATGTAAGTATATAGACTAGATAAAACACCCGCAACAAACAAAAGTTTTTTAAATCTTTGAAAAAAGATATCGAGGCAATCTCGATAAATATAAATTTAATAATTATATATAATTATAAAAATTATTATTCGAGACAGGACTCGATATCTTTTTCAAAGAATTTCAAATTGTTTTGTTAATTAATATTTATACGTGATTGTTGAACTGTTTAAGGTTTATATTGAAATGAAAATTTTTGGTGTAGCGACCTCGAAATCAGTACTGATCCGTTCTGCTAGTCTGATGAATAAATTGTTTCAAATAAAATAGTACTCTCTTAATAAAAAATAATGAATTTATCCAAATATAGTTTTGTTTGTTGATATGCATACCATGCAAGGCGTATTTACAGCAGCTGACTATTCGTTGCGAATGTCAAAATACATAAAAAATACTTTTACTTTTTTCTGTATCTGTTTTCTTTGTTTTATGGGTTAGGTTTTTGACAAACGCAATGAAACTACACGAACAAAAATGCCTGTTGTTCTTGTATTGTTGGAATGGTTTTCCTAATGCTGTCACCCAGTTAAATATACCTTGATACTATGATCTAATAATACAGGTCTGTTTACAATTACAGCAATTAAACAATAAACAAAAACAACAAGCATTTTGTTTGTGTATAAAATCGCAAAAATGTCAAAAACAGTTGACGAAACTTGTATTTTATATGTTAGTGATGGACAATTAAATTATTCTTCGGTACACAGAATTATTTTAAATAGTACTTTTTTGACACAAACACAATGGTTTTATCCAATGCCAAACGTTATTCTTAATCCCTTTTCACACACAAGATAAAGGTTTGAAATCAAATTCATGTTTAGTTGAGAGTAAATGTTTGTTGTCGACCTTAATGTTAAACTACAGTGACATTCTTCAAGACTGTGAATATTTATAAAGTTTATTTTCCTTAATTGTAGTGTTTCTCAAACTAAAAATATATTTCAAGTAAAACTTTGTTGTTGTGCGCTAATAAGTTTAACATTTTTCAAAACGTCCTCGTTTTTGTGATTCTGACCGATAATAAATATTTCGGACGGAAAAAAACTATTAGTATTAAAGTAACATATCAATCAAAAAGAGGATTGTACTTGAACCACCCGTTATATTAGGTGGTCCTTAGAGTATCGTAATGAATTAATCCAAAGATTTATTATTGAAAAGTATGAAAAAGAAACAGTTATGGAATAGTTTAATTTCAATTACATATTAAGAATTGACACATTCCTCAAGTTGAAAAAAAATTTTATGTAGAATCCTATTTTTCAGAAGTTACGTTCAAATTATTTTCAAATAATATAACACCTAAAGAAATATAGTTGGGAATTATCACATTTTCATGTCTGTTAGGGGGGTTTATTTACTTCATGACTATGGGAAAATTATCGCATTCGATATCGATCGAAATTTCCATTAAAGTTCTATTAAAATTTTGTTTGATATCGAATTGCATAATTTAGGCCCTGTATTAATAGACATTGGAGAGAGTATTTTAAATTAAATTTGGAATATGTTTTATTTATAGACAACTGGCGGTAAATTTCAAGTGTTTGCACCGATATTCGTATTTGCGAATTATTAAAAATTGATATTCGTTACATCACTACATCGCATATTTTAATCTCATTAGTAAAGCTTGTTTTTTAGTATGTATAAAATAATATATTTGTACAAGGCGTAGATCTGCTTTGGTCTTTGTGCTTTTGTTAAACTAAAGTCGATTGAAAACATCTTTCAACATCTCACAATGGAATTAAATAATTACAACTTATTTAAAGGTACCATTTTATAGCAGAAAAAGACAGAATGCCCCTAATTAGTGAAAAAAAAATTCTTTTCACCGTGGATATTCTATTATTTTTATTTTTTATTACTCTAGTTCGTTTATAGCGAACTCCGTGAGAATTAGAAATTTTGTTCATTATACACTGAAGATACTTATAATCGCATTGAAAAATTTTTCTCGCAAGAAATAAAAATAAGCCATAATACAATAATAAAAAATATATAAAATTTCAACCATGTTTCAAAAAGACAAAAACAAGCGTACTTAAACCTCCGTTGCCACATGCAAGTACAAGTTCGAAAAACTTAATGTTCCTCACTTTTATTCTTACGTTTTATATAATATATTTTGTAATATTTTTTGTCAATACATTTTTTTTAATAACTTTTTGTAATCCGCCCTGTTCGACTGACTCTTTGTATAGAAGCCGTTTTTTTTTGCCAGAACTATTTTCGATATCCGCCTGTCTGTCCGTTGTGGAGACTTTTTTATGCAACAGTGACATTATACAAGTATTTTTATTATTATTTCTAATAAATCAAATATTAATATTTTTTTCAGAACTTTGTCCTAGACCAAATGACACTAGAAACTCTTTATCAAAGAAATCTCACGTAGAAGATTTTGAAGGTGTTCCCGAGCTATTTAACGTTTTAGTATCATCGCCAGCGGATGATCTTGATTATAATTGGAACATATTCACATTCCAAGTGGACTTTGATACGGTGTTATCCGGTCCTAAGTTAGAAAAAGACCTTAATTACTTTAGTAAGTTTTGAAATGTTTTTAATCAAACTTTCTTACAGCATAAATTTTTTTAGGAACCAACGATAAGGATTTGGATGAAGCTTTACAAGAAAGGGATAACATGATAACCGTCAATTGTACTGTAATATATTTAGATCAATGTACTTCCTGGAATAAATGCCGACAAAGCTGTCAAAGTACCGGTGCAAATAGTTATAGGTAAAAAATAAAATTTGAATTTTTATTTAGTTTTACAAATATTTATATTTCCCCTAGGTGGTTTCACGATGGTTGCTGTGAGTGTGTGGGATCAACATGCATAAATTATGGCGTAAACGAAAGTCGTTGTAGGAATTGTCCTGAATCCAAAGACTTGGCTGAAGAATTTGATGATACATTAGACGAAGATATGCAAGACTATGGCGACAATATGGGACCATTTGATGGTTCTGTAAATAGCAACTACTGATCGTATTTGAAAATGTTTTGTAATTTTGTCGTTTAGTATCCATTATATAAATAGAATTTATGTATGATCGTTAATTTAGAATTTCTTATGATTAGTATAGCATTTGTATATTAGCAATTACAAAAAATATATATATAAATTTTTAACAACTAAACTTTTAATGAGTTCAAATAAATTATGATACTTTATCTTAACAACGCGATTCGAAGATTGGTGCAAAGTTACAAGTGCAGAATATCGTAGCTTTTTTCGAACCTATGTACCAATTTGTGCAATACCTTTGCTGGTTTAGTATATAGTCGACTCTAGATAATTTGAATGACATATTGATCGCCGTCGCGCTATAATCTTAATTTTTTTTGGATCTACACTAATTTGAATTATTTTAATGTACTGTGTATGTTTCATGCAAAATATAAAATAAATAAAACAATCATTTATTTTAGTTTATATGCGTTGGTATATAAAAACTACATCTTCCCCGCCAACTTTCTATAATTTGAAGTTTGATTTTTCTACACTATAATTTGAATTCGTAATGTGTTTTTAACTTATCTTAATTAATAAAAACCCTAAAATATTTATTAAAATGGAAATAGAAACGCTAGATTGATCTTTAACTAGCTAAATTGCCATTAATTTGTATTAATTACAAAGACTGATTTGCCACTGTCAAAGTTTACTTTGCAGTCTTGTGTTAGTGGGTGATAAGTCCCGGTTCAGACTATGAAAGTTTTCTTTCTTAAATTTTCTCTAATTCTCTTTTGAACTTTCATTAATGTCTACACATTGAAATTTTTTGTAATGAAATTCAAGATTTTTGCATGTTTATCTTCACATTCCTTTTTTGTACACAAATTTTTGCTCTACCACAATGAAAGAAAAGTAAAGGAAAATCAAAAAAAGCAATTTTCAGTTTCACAGTTACGAATAACAAAACACAAGGGAATTTCAAAGTACATGAAAGAGTGTACCCCTTCCCAATCTTCTCTTCTTTCAGAAAGAAAAATTTCATAGTGTATAAGATAAGAGGTTTGAAACATTTCAGAAATATGGTTTAAGATCTACTGACGATTTGGCATTAGCACCAATGAAATGCATGTACATATATAGACTGGCTAAAAAACCCTCAACAAACAAAAGTTTTTGAAAAAAGATATCGAGGCAATCTCGATTAATAAATAAAAAAAAAGAAAGAGTTAAAAGAAAATGAGCCAAAAGATTACAGAAATCGTGCGCGAATAGACGAAACAATTTTTTTTAATTATTAGAAATGATAACACAAAATTGCAAAGCTCATTTATTTTTTCCGTGGTTGACAAAAATGCAAACATATGCACATCTTGCTGGCGTTTAAAGAACTAAACCAGTAAAAATAATAAACACGACTACACACATTGCAACCAGAAAATATTTTGATGTTTATGAAAACTCGAATGCAACACGAAATGAGACCATAAACTCGATTACAGACTATGCAACCTACAATAAACACGCTGCATTGTCTGTAGCCAGCATAAGTAACTTCAACAATGTGAACAAAAGACAAAAATCTAGTTTGTTCACTTTTCATCCGATAATGTAGCAGCGCCACCTGGTTGTCAGTTGTGCTTGAGACAGCTGTTAACTTTTTCCGACTTTTAATAATAATATCGATAGCGGTATGTCCAATTTCATAATAAAGAGCTGAATTTTATTATTATTAAATTATTAATTATGTGGAAGACCTTTCAAAAGTTTAAAAATCTCAGTGGTATTGTAAACAAGACAAACTTTATTCATTTAAATCATTACAATGCTAGAAACTTGTCATCATTACTTAGCAGAAAACAGGTGATTATTAGACAATTTTAGTAAGATAGTAATGGATGTTATCTGAGCATGAATTAAATAATTTTAGTTAAAACGATTTGAAGATGAATATAAAGCATTTGTCAGTTTATTGTCCAGATCTCTGGGAATAAGTCCACAAACTATAAGAAATATACATATGAATCATTCTTATTCATCCAAGAACAATGATTCGAGAAAATCTACAGAGCAACAAAACAAGGGAGCAAATAGTGGAAGTAATGATGGTTCTAGTTCAGGTGCGGATGAAGGCGGCAATGGGAACAAAAATGATAATAATGACAAAATAAAGTCTTTTTTGACAAAGACAATTATGTGGATGTTTACCATTTACATGTTTGTCACATTTATTTCGTTAATAATGTCGCCTCGTTCTGAACGACCAGAGGTATGGGCTTAAAACAAAGGTGCATGTGCATAGCTTATATAATGTCCAAAATGTATTTAATTATTTAGGGGTCAACGCGCTATGTGTCTTGGAATGAATTTGTATATCACATGTTGGCTACTGGCGAAGTAAAAGAGATAATTATTCGTCCAGATATGGAGATGATAACAATAATTTTACATGAAGGAGCGATTGTTAAAGGAAGAAGTGTTTCATCCACAATATTTCATATGGCCGTTGCTGATGTATCAAAATTTGAAGAAAAGCTTCGTGACGTTGAGAAACGTCTGGGAATTAGCGATGGTATTTATCTTTTATATTATTGAAGTTTATTACGTAAGACTACAATTCGCATTATATGTAGGTGTTCCCGTAACATATGACCGTCAGACTGATGTTACTGCACGTATCTTATTACTTTTGTTATTTTTTGCCGTCCTTATGGCAGTTTCCTCACGTATGAAAGGAATGAAGAGCCCTCTTAGTATGGACACATTTGTAAGTCGATTATTTAATAAAATAAAGTGATTAATATTATGATACACTGTCGTTAAAAAAATACGTTTAAATAGCTGATACTCCTACTCACTAGTATCCACCGTCAAAAGTGGTAAAATCGAACAAAGAACGATGATGAGATGGTGTAGCGACCTCGAAACTAATCCGTTCTGCTAGTCTGATGAATAAATTGTTCCAAATAATGGTCTCTTAATAAAAAATAATGAATTTATACAAAAATTTCTAAAACTTGGAAAAAGAAATGGGTGAACTCGGGTTTGAATTTGAGCCAAACAATTCCTTTCAATATATGTATACATGTATAAGTTCGACTAATTACTAACAAACATTAATTACTGTCTTTTTAGAGTCAAATGGGAAGAGCTAAATTTACTTTAGTTGATCCTTTTGAAGGAGGACGCGGCGTACTCTTTAGAGATGTTGCTGGCTTAGAAGAAGCGAAGCAAGAAGTTAAAGAATTTGTAGGATATTTAAAAGATCCTGCAAAGTATCAAAGACTAGGAGCTAAAGTTCCTAAGGGAGCATTACTTTTGGGGCCACCAGGTTGTGGTAAAACATTATTAGCTAAGGCCGTTGCTACAGAGGCCCAAGTGCCATTTTTGAGTATGAACGGTTCAGAATTCATAGAAATGATAGGCGGCTTAGGTGCAGCTCGTGTACGAGATCTATTTAAAGAAGGAAAAAAACGAGCTCCCTGCATTATATATATTGATGAAATTGATGCCATAGGCAGGCAACGATCTGGCACAGAAAGCTTCCAGCAAGGAAGCTCAGGTGAATCTGAGCAGACTCTTAATCAACTATTGGTTGAAATGGATGGTATGGCTTCAAAGGAAGGTGTTTTAATGTTAGCTAGTACGAATCGGGCTGATGTTTTGGATAAGGTCAGTCGATGAATTTATAAGCAATTTTTTATATTTTTTTATAGTTAAAACCAAGGCATATTTATTTGAAAAGGTAAGTTAGGTAGCTGCTTTTTTAAAATCCTATTCAGTAATAATTCAAATTATCATGTACGCAAACAAAGCTTATATATCTATATATTTAATAGTAGGCAATACAGCCGATTTTGACAAATAATACATATTTTTTTTCATTTTCCTTATGCGTTTTCATTGAAACTTGTCAGTCATGCAGTTTCACCATAGAAAATGTGTGATCAAACAAAAAAATATCAAAATATTTTGATTTTTGTACAGTAAATATGATAACACAAAAACAAAATCCCCAAGCACACCCGACATGAATTGTGCGTCATGCATATCTGTTGGTATAACGTGCCCTTTAAAATCATATATTATTGGATTTACTTAAAAATAGAGTTATAACCCAAAAGCTAGATTTACAGAAAACGAATTTAAAGTTTTTAATTTATTCACAATTTAATGGAACACATAGTATTCTCCTTGTAGGAGGTTAATATAAAATGCACTTGTTATACCTAAAGTTGTTATTTTGATACCACATAAAAAGCGATATGATTAATTAATTTAGCTTTATTAACTCAAATATCATGCCTTTTAGTTAAGCCTCTTTTGCAGCAAAGCTCCATGTTTATATATGATTTTTCTCGAAATAAACTTATATTCATGTGTATGATGGAAATCGAGTTAAAAAAACCCCCTTTAGAAATGAAAAAAAAAATTCACATGTGCTCATTATTTTCGTTTTGTGGATAATTCAAAATGTGATTTTAATGCCTTTCTTAATAATTTTTGATACATTTTTATTTCAATTCCTTTATAATATTTGTATTTTAACTTTTGGTCTGATTTCTTCAAGTCAATAATTTGATATTGGATCAAATATTCATTTTGAAAATCGTTCGGAATTCATCACATTCTTTCAAAACGATCGATTTTGAAACCGATCGATTTCCGTCACGTGATTAATTTATTAATAACTCAATCTATTTTCAGGCATTATTACGTCCCGGGCGTTTTGATCGTCACATTTTAATAGATTTGCCGAATCTCGCAGAGCGTAAACAAATTTTCGAAAAGCATTTGTCATCAATAAAACTTGATGCTGATCCGCAGACATTCTCTCAACGCTTAGCTAGGTTAACACCTGGTTTTTCAGGAGCTGACATTGCGAATGTGTGTAATGAAGCTGCACTTCATGCAGCTCGTAACAGTCAGAAAATAGTTAAAAGGGAGAATTTAGAATATGCTGTAGAACGTTTGGTAGGCGGTACAGAAAAACGTTCCCATGCACTCTCACCTGTGGAAAGAAAAGTAATTGCGTACCATGAATCTGGTCATGCGCTTGTTGGATGGCTGTTACCAAATAGCGATGTTTTGCTAAAAGTGACAATAGTTCCGCGCACCAGCTTAGCTTTGGGATTTGCTCAATATACACCGAGTGAACAACAACTTTACACCAAGGAAGAGCTATTCGATAAAATGTGCATGGCTTTAGGAGGCCGCGCAGCAGAGAAATTGGTATTTAATAGTATAACAACTGGTGCTCAAAACGACTTAGACAAAGTAACAAAAATAGCATATTCACAAGTAAGTTTTACCTAATCTTGGCTTTATTATATTAAATAAAGCATGCAAATTTATTTTATTTAGATTAAGAAATTTGGTATGAACGATAAACTTGGGCCAATATATATAAGAGATGCCGAAGAAACTGGAGATTACGATAAACCATTCTCTAAAGCACTAGATCAAATAATTGATCAGGAAGCAAGAAACCTTATCACCACTGCATACCAAAAGACAGAACAAGTTTTAAGGGATAATCGTGATAAATTACACAAGGTATTCAATTGTTCCATGTAAATCATTTAAAGATAAATGGTATTTTTTCTCTTTATAGCTCGCAGAGACACTTTTAGAGAAAGAAACTCTTAACTATGAAGAAATTGTTAATCTAATTGGCCCACCACCTTTCGATGCTTCAAAGCGTACTGTTCAGCCGGTCGAATTCGAACAGACACTTAAAAATCTAAGCGAAGATTCAAAATAATTCAACTTTAAGAAGTTAAATTCCTGTTATCAAATAAAGTGTTGTAAGAAGATAATATTTTTTATCCATTATGCACAACAAAATTTTAAATTCTCGCTGACGACAAACCTAAAATGATATCGATCATGCACGCCGACTTCGAGATGAATGCAAACCAATTACATATTTGTTTTGTATTGCAATACAAAATGTTTTTAACATATAATTTTTTCTATAAAGTAAGACCGAAACACCAACTATACAACATTGTGATGCATTTTTTCACATATCCAATAAACTGGCGATTAAAGTATTCGAAAAACCGAATTTTTTATTAAACCAGTTTGCGCAGTATTCAAATAAACCCTTTTTGAATAAGGTTTTAAGCCAGAAAAAACCTGGTAATGACATACTAAGAACTACATACTTTTCAACAGAAACTACATACCGTCTGAATTACTTTACAGTAATTCTTTAATTTCTTACTATTAAATAAACACGTAATTTATTAGATAACATCCAAAGTGCAAAATGAAATAATTTGCCAGTTTTGTTGCTAAATGAAATAAATAATTGAATGATTCCCTGTGCAAGAATCCTAAAAGAAATGAAATATCTCTCAATGAAATAAGTTCCAACAAGAGAGAAATGATTCAAAAAATCTCAACAAAAAATTAAATAAGAAAATAATAATTGTATTAAATGTAATTTTAGTATAAACAAAATAGTTACCAAAGAAATGAAAAAAAATTTCAATATTTCCCGAATTGAAAAGGATTTAAAAAAGTGACGTAATCCCCAAAAACATTGATAAAAAAATGTTAACTCCCAACTATATTTCTTGGGGTGTTATTCCATTTGAAAATCATTTGACCGTAACTTCTGAAAAATATTCTCCACAGAAGTTGGGTTTTTCTCAAATTGAGAAATGTGTAACTTATCAATTTAGGACCAACTATAATCGTTGTAATCGAATGTGTACAACATGTAATAGAAGTTAAACTTGCATAGTGGATACATAGTTTAAATTTGCATACTTTTAAATAATAAAAAAAAAAACTTTTGATTAATTTAATTACGATACTCCAATCCACGTCCACCGGCAACAAAGTCTTGGAAAATTTGCTAAATTTCGTGTATTGAGTAACTTAAGTTACTGTATTTATGTTCACCAAGTTTCTTATCTTACAGTCCAGAGAAAAAAGTCAATCGGTTTAAAGTCGGCGCAGTTTTTTTCTTAACTATTGATCCCCCTATAGGCTTAGATCATGGTACAATTATTACAGGTACCATCGTTTTGGCAGCAAAACAGCACCAAAAAACATGCATTTTCTTGGTAGAAACATCAAAATCTATTGTCTTTGTCTCGCGCGCATTCATAAACTCTCTCAAAATTTACTAACACTTGCATTTTGTTGATAACTAAACTGTCAAAATCTGTTGTCTGTGTGCCACACACATTCTCAAATTTACTAAGTCAGCTGTTCTGTTAGTTGTACCTGTTTGTTGTGCCATGGCTTGGACAAAAAATATATGTAAGTAAGTTTATTTACAATAAATAACCTGCAGATAACGCGACTAGTCCAAACCCGCATGTAAAGTTTACTTCATAAAGGAGTAGGACTAGTCCAAAAGTAATCCAATTGTATATAGAAAATATGATCTATTTAACATTACGATGTCCTAGGGCTAGACCATATGGTCCAGGCTTGCATTACATTGGACTAACTCAAAAACTACTCCATGTCATACAAAATAATCCACTCATAAATAGTTTGTTCGGCACGAGTATTATCGTGAAAGCACGAACAATTGTCGTATAGCAATAACATCTTGTATGAAAATGACATAGTCCATGACAGCATAACACAGCACCATGTTCTAACTAGTCCGTTTCAGCTATAATGGACCACGTAGTCCAATATTATCTGCAGGGTAATGATATGATATAATTTTTGTAGTACATATGTACATACATATGTAGGTAAGTTTAATTAAATAAAACAGATTTGCTTAATTTTTATTTTTAAGTGTTTAATAATTTTATATTATAACAATTAACCGGCGGCTTTGGATCCAAAAAGGGAGCATTCGAAACGTAATTACATATATGAATAAATAAATGATATACAAAGTGTTTATTTTTCTGTTTTCAAAAGTCAAGGCAGATCAGACAGATCAATCAGGTTGTAGGGTTTTTATTACAACACAACATTTGTTGCAGAAAATACCTTGACAAATGTCAAAGCAAAATCAACAAGATTTCGCGCGATTGATTTTTATTAAACTAAAATTGGTAATATTTTTAGTCCGAAAGACATGAGATTGTATATCAAAGGAATATTTTTATTGAATCTGAAAAACTTCATATATTGTGTAAGAAGTTATAGCAATATGCTATTTGATAATTTTGGCAATGAAAAATTCTAAGTGGAGACGTAGGATAAGTAATTTTAAAAACCATATATAGCTATCAATGTTATTTAGAAAAAAATATATACATCTCGAAAACACTTCTAATGCTGCGGCGCACAGTGGCTGAAAATCGTTTTTCATTGGCCAAAATTCTGTAACTTTTGAACCGATCAAAATATTGAAGTAATTTTTATTTTATTGGATAGATATTTAGTTCAGCTTGACTCAGTTTAAATTACATTAAAATTGATTAAGGACTTTTTAAGGAATTCTAGGTCAAAGTTGAACTTTTGTTTTTTTTTAACTTTTAGAGTGAAATATGGGTTTATTATTTTTTTATTTATTAAAAAATTTACATATTTACATATCAATTAAAAAATTTAATATTTGGAAATTAATAATAATTATAAATATTTTTTGCAATAATGGAATTTTTTATTGTTACACTCAAAAAAATTTTTACACTAAAAAAAAATAGTAAAATCAACTAGAGATTTTGCTATTATTACAGAAAAATTAAAAATTTTTTGCTGTCAAATTTGCAAATTTGTTTACACTTAAAGAATAGTTACACTTGAAAAAAAAGTTAATGATATTATCTAATGATTTTGTCGGGACTTGGTTTAATTGGGTTGATGTTGCTTGGCATATAATGCAGATGGATGCAGCCTTCGTGCTAGTCAAAGCCTGACCTACTTTTCCATCTATCATTGTCAGCACTAATTGGTAGCTTACTTCAATTTGCTGCCCATCTAACTGTAATTGTAATGGCTGTAGTGTTGCAATTTGGGTCTTGATATCACTAACTTCTTTGTTAATGGCATCATGAGTTTCTTTTTTGAATTCAAATTTGATTGGCCTGCAGTATTTCGTAGAAGATGGTGTCTCATTTTTCCAAATATCCATTGTTTGCGTTGTACTAGTCGAAGGCTCTGAATCTTCCAAAATCTTTTTCAATCGCAATGGTACAAATGATACCATGAACATATCTGAGTCCGATATATTTTCACATACAGCTTGTTTGTATTGTTTTTGTCCCGAAGAACCATCACATCCCCATTTACAAAAAAAGAATTAACTTTGTGTTTCCACACTTCTTTAACTCATTTCCTGTTATTGATTGTAGCAAGCGTTCGGCTGTGTGATCAAGTAGAGATTGTAGTTGTACCTCTGCCGAAATTGGTGTGATTGTAATAGTGTCCTTTGATGGCAATCAGTCCATTTTAGCAGCGGTTATGTGATGATATGCTGGATACATATTTGAGCCTTTTTCAATCGCACGCAGTCTGAGCTTAATATATTGCTGTTTTGTTAATTTCAAATCCAGAAATAATGCTAATGCCTCCTCATTTGTGTACTGTATTACATCACTCGGAGTTGGTATACTTTTAAGAATCCGTTTTGTTCTCACTGGACTAGCTTTAACAACTTTTTCAATGATATCCACTTTTGTTAATTGGTTCTGTGATCGTAATTGATGTAGGAAAGATTCTTTTATATTTGTACAACCAATTGCATCGTTGATATCTTTAAGTTTCCGCCTCTTAGATCTATCGCTGCAGTTGTCCAATGATTTGCGTGGTCTTCCAGCCTTATCTTGCTTTGCTGTTTCTGCAGCGACAGTAAGTTGGCCCTCTAACCAGTTTGCACTTTTTATATAAAAGTTTTGTTTACTGTAGCGAACTTCTTTGTAGCGTTTTTTTAGTGCTTTGACGAAATTAGATAATTGCTCTTGCATTTCGGTGCTACACGAATTTAAGTTTAATTTTATTTTAACGTAGCTAAGAACATCTTCCTGGTTTTTGTTTCTAAAATACTCTTCCGCCAGTTCTTTATAACTGAAGCTCTCCATATTTTTGTGAATATTTTTATTTGCGTCTGTTATGTTTCACCCGTACACCTAGATGATTAACTTATTACTGAGTAATCCCTTATCGAATCCGTAGTTTTATAAATTTTTAGATACATGTTATTCACACATTGATCTTTAATTTCATAGCAGGTAGTGCTTAAATTGCACAAAACTGCACATGTTGTCCAGACCTTAATATCAGGTAAAATTGATTAGTATCTCGCCAATATTTGTTGTTGTTGTTGGGTTGTTTTTTTATTTTTAGTGGTTTAATGTCCCGATTATTGTTATAAAATTGCTTATGACTTTGGTTGACCCTAACATTTGATAACAGGTAAATTTAGAAACAGATCATATGTTTACTGTAGAATTTTGTGATAATTTTATTACCAATTTTTGGCTGATCAAAACAAAGCCATTAAACCCTTTCGCAGGTATTATATTTAATTTTTTTAGTTTTACGTAGTCTAAAGTAAAAAACATAAACTTTTAGGCAAAAAAGTGAAAATTATATACACCATTGTATACGAGTACTTTGGAGTAATTTCATTAAAATGAAAAAAGTGTTCTACACACGGCTCGTCACGGGTGCAAAAGTATATATAGCGGTAAAGAGGACACTTTCACCTTTCTCCGGGTGGTATACATTTCTTGTTCCCTTTTGTTCCCTAGAAGTTCTATTCCACTAAAGTTTAAATTTGAGAAAAATATAGTAGTTTCATAAATATTCCGTAACGCCCTTAATATTAAACGCTAGAGCTCTGACCACTTACAAAAACTAAAGACTATAATCCTACCAACATTATAAAAAAGACCGCAAGCCATTATCGATGATAGCTTGCGAGTAGTAACCATTTATTTTTGATAAAAAACAAAAGAAAAACACCTTTTTCTGAAATTAAAAAAACCGTTGAGTTTGACAGCATGCCACGCTCACAATTATCAATAGTTTAACCTAATTTTTTGGCTACCTTAATCTGGATATATTAGCTGCAAAAGGGCGTAAAAATTTAAAAAATCGGTGACAAAAAAAAAAGACTTTTGGCCAATGAAAAACGATTTTCAGCCACCGTGCGGCGGTCTATTAATCCGTCAACGTGTTGTGCCTGAGTTTAATTTAAATTTATTCGAGTCATCTTGTTCTTGCTAGAACTTTTCATTCCACTTCATGTCAGTTTCTCAGCCATTTTGTCATTTATTATTGTGTTCGCGCCTTTTTCTTTGTGACATTTGTTTTTCTTTAAGGGAGGCGAAATAACTTTTTTTGTGTTATTTCGTAGAGTCTGACCAATTTTGGTCAAGTTGATTGTGAAATAATATAAAGTTAAAAAAATAAAGAAATTATTGACAATAAAAGGATTCAAACATATTGGATATTCAATGTAATAATTCAAGCATAAATTTGTTAAAAGAAAAGGAGAAAGAATTGTTAATTTTCTGAACAAATACATATATCCAAATAGACTATTTTACCATTATGACCCAATCTCGAGAAGATGGCTCAGATCCTATACGTTCTAAGTATGAAGATTTGTGCAGAGAGCTTAATATGGACAGGGAGACAGAAGAGTTGTCATGGACAAAATTCATTGAAATATCCCATAGATACTCTTTAGAGGTAAGAATGTAGTAGGTAGTATGTAAGTAGGTGAAGTTGTAGTTGATATCAAGTTTATTTACATGCTTCAATATGTAATTATGAATGTATGCGTATAATGATGGCTTTACTTGAAGCCATAAAGTTGTAATTGTTAATTTTTTAAAAACGAATTTAATTTTTACTATTTAAACAGGGAGATCCTTTACATTGGTTTTGTTGCGCGTTGTACGCCGCATGTAGAGGATCTTATACGCCGACCGTAGGAGGCGGCTCCAACGACGTGGTAGTGGGCAATTGTATATCAGTTATAAAGCTTTTGCGTAGTTGTAATATGAGGTACGTACTTATTATTTGAATTTTCTGGAATCCATTCGACTTCACGAAATATGTATTTCGAAATTAGTATACACGAGTTTACATCAAAGATGAGAAAGTGGCATGACATGGCAAAACTGCCTGAATCATTTCTTAACCAAATCAATAAAATGGAACGTAGCTACAGCATCACGTCAAATGTATTTATGCGCTATAGTGACATATTTGAGCAGCTTTTTATGCCGCCACCAAACGAAAAGAAAAATTGTAAATTCAGGTATAAAGATTACAGTATAATAATAGTAATGTATTTAGGCTTTAACTTTTTCTTTGCCACTAGATCTGCAAAGTGCCCATACGGAAAACTATTTGAAATTTGCTGGTGTTTATATCTGTGCGCTAAAAACGAAAATCCCGTTAGCCAAGTCACTGATATAGTAATGTCCTTCCATCTTCTTATCTGTTGTATAGATTTGATTTATAAAAATGTGTTGGCTGAAAATCCAGATCTCATTAACACCAAATTCGTCGGCGTTCCACCTAAGTGGGGTAAGCCAGACTTTGATGGCCGAATATTAAAGGACTATTGTATTATAGAACCTCTGTGCAATATGACAAATGCATCGCCACACGACGCTAAAAATATGAAAGATACTTTTAATCGCATTATTAAAAAGTTTTTGGAGACTAATGTGAGTTTTTATATTACAGTAAGTTCGGGTAATGTGGAATACATATGATTTATTTGACTATAAGTGCTTATAAATTTAATTCGAACATATATCAGGTGGTTTTCTACAAGAAGTCTTATGTTTACATTCAGGAGAGCCCAAGTTTCAGAGAAATTTGAGGAAAAGTGAAAAAATCCCGTTAAGCCATTCAGAGAAATTTGCTGATAATGTGGGAAACTCTGTTCGGTTAATTTGGTTCAGTTGCGTAAAAGTACTTCAATGACTTTATTGATTCACAAGAACTTTAAGTATTGTTGAGGTCAATGAAGTTCCTATTTCTGTTTTCCAATTCCTTATTTCTACTTTTCTTTGTCAGGTCTGAATATAATCAGTATGTAGTATATCAATATACTAATTTAGCCGCCTTGACCTATACTACGTTTAATTTAAATAATTACAAATAAAAATCTAGTCCTTAATAAAGTAATTTTTTGTCAATGTGGTTCAGTAAGATAGTACTCACTTTTAAATTTAAAATGATTTAATTTGGTTTGTTTTGAAGCTGAGAAATTTTTCAGTAGACCAAAAAATAAAGTCAATTATATATAGTACTATTAAAATTTTTTATTACCAAAAAACCAAATGATTATTATATTATGAAAATTAAAAACCATCAAGTTTGGTTTCATCGGCTTCATCTTTTAGCTTTCGATATAATCTGATGTAAATTTAAAGTAAATTTACTCAAGTATATATATTCAAATTTACTTTGATAACACATTACCCGAATTTACTCTATGCATATTAAGATTTTGTTAAGAGAATTGTAACATTTTTTTTATTATTAAGACATTATATGGAAATGAAGAGACACTGGTGTCAAACAAAAATTTTGAAAGAAATTTAAGATCTCTAAAGGGGGCATATGAACAGTATGTATTAAATATGGCAGAATTGGATGAAAGAATTCTGCTAGACTATCGTAAGATCAACAACAACAGTACACGTAAGTTAACACGCTTGATATATGTATGTATATTCCAATCTACATACATATCGGTCCTTTATTGAAACGTAGTCATATCTCAAAAAACGTGATTTTTGATTTAAGACTACAGAAATATCTTGTTTACTCTCCTCTTAAGGGGAAAATTCTTATTTATTTTTCAATTGATGTGTACGTAAATTATAAACTTGAAGTACGTTTTCGCTAAGTTGCAATAAAGGAGCGATATGTGTGTAGTTGTCTTTAACATGGGAATTAATAATGTAAGATACTTTTG
The DNA here is from genome assembly GCA_956483585.1 of Gymnocheta viridis. Taxonomy (NCBI): domain Eukaryota; kingdom Metazoa; phylum Arthropoda; class Insecta; order Diptera; family Tachinidae; genus Gymnocheta; species Gymnocheta viridis. The sequence continues at coordinate 18,997,179 of OY101443.1, forward strand.
CAAAGCATCTATAAATATTTATTTGATAGATACATATATGGCTTATTGCAGTGTAGTCATATCTCAAATAAATCTAATTTGAGAAAATGTAATTCATGTTATCATGCATGCACATACATATGTACATACTTATTTATGTATATGGCTGGCATTAGCTGGTTAGTTTGTAAAACTTTGGATGATATTGCGATATATTTCTGAAAATTTATTTACATATGTAGGAGATGTTAAGGAATAATTACTTGTTTTTTTTTGAGGTGTGACAACGTTGCCTTAAAGGATCAACATGTGAGACTTGTAAGCAGCTAAGATTCTTAAATAACAAAATATGTTGCATACATTTTTGGTTAATCCTAGTACGCAGTTCTGCCTGAATTTCAGGTTACCATAAAAAGTATGTGTAAAAACAAATTAACATAAAGTTTGAACACGGCTTTATCGGGAATTGCGTGTTTCACTTGTTATTATCCCCAGGGACAGCTTTATGCTGAAAAGTCATATTTTTCATTACGTTCTCAAATCTATTTGTAGTTGTATAATCAAATATTTTTATCAAGTTTAACAATGCCGTCTAAACAAAGAAATTATAAAACTAACTTCCTTCAACGTCCTTTAATGACAAAGCTGTGTTTCAATAGCGCTTTAATAATTACAATACGGCAAATCAAATCCATTAGTCGTTTAGGAACATGTGAAAAGCAGCATGAGTTGTGTATCAAATTTAAAAACTAAAAATTTATTTGCATTTATTTCTATTTCCTTCCGCTTTAGATGAATCATCTGGATTAAAAATTGATTTACATCCGGTATGTATTATATTTTTATTTAAAACAAAATTTATATTGTCTAATTGTAAGCAATACTTTATATTTAAGGACATTAAATCGTTAATGCCAAATACACCATATACACGTAAAGAGAGTTTACCCAGCAAAGAAGGTGTTTTTGATCCTGTTGCAAATGCTACTAATAATGTAAAAAAATTACGTGAAATATCTCAAATTACGGAGCCTTCCGAATTTATAAGGTATTTTCAATAAAATTTCAGTATGTAGATTTTTTTTTAGTTGTGTGGAGTGTAAGAAGAATAAAATCATGATATGTTTTTCGTGTCTTAAAGTTTTAGATCCTTATTCACAAACGATTAGTGAATTTGAAATTAGTTTTCAAAAGTTTTTCCATTCAAATTTCTATTTTAAATCAATTTTAAGTTTAATAATCGCTTATGAATATGACCCTCAATGTTTTGTGTTTATAAAAATTCTCATACAATTTATTGAGGGTTTTTAGTTAAACATTCAACGCTTTAATTATTTTTTTTAATAAAGATTTCCTGGTGATTTTACATAACACTAGAGACATAAAGCATAATTCCACAACAAATAAATGTTCAATTTTATAAATTGCGAAATATCACAATCAATATAATTAAAAAAACTTTTCTTTATTAGGCAATCAACTGACGACGATGTTATAAGAAGAATTGATGAAAAGTTAATTTTCATGTCTAAGCTATTCTATAATAAATTTCCCAATAAAGAAGAGTCAGTGAATAAGTTTCAGTTGGCGAAATCGCTGTATTATTATTTGCTAGATAAGATATTACATTTTGAAAAAAGAATTAAGCCTATCGATCTCAAAAATCTCTTTCAAAAGGATAGTTTCAACACAACTCTAATTGCATGCAGTGTTGAAATTGTGCTTGATGCATACGATTCTCCTCTAAAATTTCCGTGGATACTAGATTGCTTCAGTATTAATGCTTTTGAATTTTACAAATTAATTGAAATCATTGTGCGCAGCCACGATGGCGTCCTTAATCGAGAGTTAATAAAACATTTGAATTTGATTGAGGAAACATGCTTAGAGTCATTGGCTTGGGAAAAATGTTCACCCTTATGGGAACTAATTAAAAAGGAGCCCACACCCTTGCCAACTTGGTCAGAAGTTAAAGTTGGGAATATTAATAGCAGTGAACCACAATGTAAGTAACTCAGTAATGAAACTATTACAATAATTTCAACTAATTTTTTAATTTATAAACAATTAGTACAATCGCCCATGAATTCTGCTTATGACACATTTAGTACATCTACGACAACCGTAAGCGAATCTGTACGTCGTGATCTCTTTAACACTTCTAAAGGTATTTGCAGAAATTTAATATTTATTTATTTATTAATTTATATTTATAATATAAAGCCTTTACGGCGAAAATAACAATACTTCCGATTTAACGAACATTATATTTTATGAACATCGCATTTTTTATTTCTATTAAGTTCCTCATATTACGAAAAAAAATTTTATTTTGTATTCGTTTAAAAGAAGAAATGTAAAAAAAAGAAAAATGATGAAGAGCTTGATGACACTGAGAAATCCTAAAGCCCAAAATAAAACCCGAAGATGTCATTAAGCTCTTCGAAGTAACACAAATTTAATGCTTTTGAAAGAGCTTCAAGAAGATGCCATTAAAAAAAAGTATCCATTCCAATAAGCAGACTGTGTTTAACAATTTTTTTATTTTCGTATTACGGTGTTTTTATGAACTTTTCCTTTCCTTAAACATATTTTTAAAGAAATGTATGTATAATTTTAATAAAATATAAAAAAGACTATACATATTTATAGTTATAAATAAAATAGACGATGCAATTAATTTTTAATTTTGTACTTGATATAACGAACAATTCGCTTTAACGAACAGGCCTGACAATAATTAGGTTCGTTAAATCGGAAAAACTACTGCATAACAAAGAAAAAAATAATGACTGCCGGTCCGACGATGTCACACGGATTCGTTCTTTTGTACAATTACATTTAAAACAAAAACAAAATTTTAGAATTTGTTGGTTTTCTATGTAATTGTACGAAAGAACGAATACGTGTGACATCGAGAGACTGGCAGTAAATTCCTATGCATATTAATTCATATTAACCATAATCTTTAAACATTTAATATTTAATGCTCCCCAGGCAAACAGTGCTTAAAAAATAGCAACAAACAAAATATTTGATTTATCTAAAAGAAATTTAATTAAAAGAAAAAATTATGTAATTTTTTAGAAACCATGCAAACTTTGGACAAACCTATCAATGATAATCAAAAACAAATTATCGCTAACAAACGATCAATCCCATTGAAACTCTTCTTAAGAAAGGTATTGCTTTGGAATATGGACACATTCGTAAATGCAGTAACTGTGCGATAATAAAACTTCAGTGTTCGAAAAGCAGCACATGATGCACATTTTGTCATCAAAATTTTGTTTATACAAACAATTGATATTGATGTCACACATCTCTGAAACTATGTCAACATTTAAATTACTTTTGTAATTGCTTGTAGACATGTTGCACGAATTGACTGCATTTACGAATTCATCCTATATATATATTTTTATAACTGTTCGCATATCTTGTATTGAAATTATGCACATTTTCATTTTCAGTTTTATAAACTATCATGGTTGCGTATTAAAGAACTATGTAAAGAACTGGAATTGGGAGATGAGATGATTTCGAAAATCTGGACACTGTTTGAGTATTCGATAACTCAAAAAACTGAATTAATGCAAGACAGACATCTTGATCAAATTTTCATGTGTGCAATATATCTTTATATTAAAGTGAGTATTTATAATTCAATATTAATATTTATATTTTTCTATTATGATTTTTTACGCGTTTCATAGGTTGGAGAAGTAAACGGAAAACTATTTAGAGACATCATGAAATTTTATAGAAAACAACCACAGGCTACAAGTAGTATATATAGAGAAGTTTTCATAAAAGTCCTTGATTCTGGCGAGAAAAGTATAACTAAAAATCATTGCTACTTTAAAAGTTTATATACAAATCTATGTTTTTTTATTTTTTTCTTGTTTCTATTTTAGAAGTTGGAGACATAATACAATTTTATAATGAAATTTACATGCAAAAAATGACACCATATGCATGGAACTTTAGCAGAAAACAAGATAAACCAGTAAGTACATATTTTTTTTTTGACATAAAACTTAGAACATGTTCCAGTTTATGTGTCTTATATTTTCAAGTTAGTAATAGGTAAATATGTAGTTATTTTTTGTAATAATTTGTCTGAACCGAATCACAGTTGCGTGAAATTATAAAAAAGTGGTAATTAGTGCGTAACTTCTAAGCTACAGAACCAATTTGCATGAATCGAATTGCTATGCATAGAAGAAGTCAAAATTTTCGCCTATATTGTACTTGGCGGCAGCCTGGTGTAACATGTGTCTAAAACTCGTCAAAGTCGACAACCCCGTGTGTCAAAAATCTTTCTGGAGTTGTAACTTTTGTAAACGATAAGCGATTTCATCTGCAATTTTAATAGTTTTCTTATTGTTGGTATTTGGTCAAAACCAGTATAAAGGAATTTTTTATTTCATTGTGCGAGTAAACATGTACCATATCTTCTTGCTTTGCTTTTCTAGTTAATTCGCAATTCGTAATGGACGGCCACATTTTTGGGCTATTTTCTATTGAAATTCCCATATTTAACCAATCATCCTTAGGTATTGAGTTAGATATTGATTTATTACATTCTCGAATCTTCCTTTCATATATTAAAAAAAATCTAAATTTTTTGGCCACTACGGACTATATGTACTGGTTATTAGGTACAAAATTTGATTTACTTTATCAGACCGAGTTCTTCCATCACTGTTTTGTCCACATTAGTTTACAGAGCGACTTGTATTTAATTGTATTCTTCATGCCACAAAAACGGCAAAATTTTTACCGTACGCGTTATATTTGCGTTCATTATGCAAACCTTGTGCAATTATACAGGTATTTATTTTATATATTGTTGAATGGCAAATTACGTCTACTATTCAGGTATATAAATAATCATAATGTAGTTGAAACAAATGAAAAAAAAAAATTATGAAAAATACGTGCAAAAAGTAAAAACGCGAAAAATTTATTTTTTTTTAGGTAAAAAAGGGGTTTTAAAATCTTGTGTCTTATTAGTTTTTTGGGCCACAGTTTTTGTGTATTTTAAGGAATAATGTGTTCGTAATTTGAATCAGTCAAGATATTTTAAAATAAATATTCAGAACATTACTTTTTTTAAAAAAGAAAAAACATTATTTTCAGGATTTGCAATTTTTTCGAAAAACTTCACTGCAGTTCTTTTGTACCATTTGTTTAAAATAGATAAAAATAAATAAAATAATAAATAATAATAATAAATAATTCCATCATAAAAACGCAAAAAGTATTAACAAAAAGAGCGTTAAATTTTTGTATGCACTCAAAAATTTGGGTTTTAGTTAACAACATATTATTTGACCGATGCTGGAAGTAGGGTGTGTTTCTAAGAAGTCATACAAATTCTACATAGCCACACGATTATTTTTCCGTGTGGAAATCAAACCTGAAATTCAGCCAGCAGGCTTAAGATGAAATGCTGGCCGTTGTATCGCTTCATCACCATCGTGCGGCGAATAAGCCGATGCCAAGATCACCGTTGACAGATCCTTGCGTTCAAGCGGCGCCACCGTTAGATCATCACAGATCTATTTAGACAAGACAAATTTTAGTATTGTTCCTGGGAAAAATACTGCTTCTTTGTTTACCTTCTTTTGTATTGAGTAGCTTGAGTTGCAGGGATTCTGTATAAATTTTGATTTAGAGATCATTACCTTCTCCTTTTTCCCCCGTACGTCCACGTTAAATTGTTCAGTTATCGGTGCCAAGGTACTTTATTTGACCTTTGATTAACTTAATTATGAATTCATTCTCCAGAATAGAAGGGAGGAAAACACACTCGCATCATCGTGAGAAAAAAAAAACTTGGTTCAAAGGAACCTCGTTAAGAGAGCTGATGTATTCCCATTGCTGCATACAATGATTTTGAGTACTGCAACGTGAAACACAGTGAATGATTATAGTGGCGAGGTTTTCAATCTTTTTACCTAGGATCGGTTCTTCTAAAAGTAACTTCATATGTTTGTCTGTTTAATAATACTCGTTTATTTTTTTTAATATTTTTTATATAACTTTCAAGAGTGTAAACTTTTCAAAAATATAGTAATTGTCCACAAAATTTGTTCTTTATATATAAATTTACATTTTTCAAATTGGGAGAATTTCAAAAATTTGTTTAAATTATTATTAATTTTTAGGAACGAGACTTATTGTTGTCACCGCATCCACCAGAAAAACAAACGTTTCCAAGGCAAATATCGAACAATCACTCCTTGTTTGTTCATTCTATAGAGAAGAATGAACTTGACAAATATACAGCATCTCCAAATCAATTGACTTTTCAATTCAGCCGTAGTCCTGGGAAGGTAATTGAACAACTTTGGTTTGCTTTAATTTCTTCTGATTGAAATAAACTCTATATTATTTTTTTACAGGAACTTGAAAAAATGAGTGCAATAACAAGTAAAGGGAAACGTGCGTTTTCATTTCAATTCTCAGAATTGGATAGAAAAAGAGCCAGAGGTTCTGGAAATCATGCTCTGTTGAAAATAATGAAAGATAGACAAGAAGAACGCAATTAGGTGCATGTACAAAACTATTTTTATTTTAGTTTAATGACATTATAATAATCCCTTTAGTAGTATAAAATCTCATAAATTTTGCCTTTAAATAGCATATTTAAGGCAAGAATCATTGTAATGAAGTTTGTACATATTTAGGGAAACTTTAACACTAATTAAGAAATATAATTTTTCATTTTCTAAGTTAAACATGAGATTCTTTATTTATGTGGTCATTGAGAATTGTTTGCGCACTCATAATTTAGTTTTTTTTAATTTTATTTTAAAAAGAAGTAGGATTGTTTTCTACATATTAATTTTAATATTATTTAATTATCTGTCGTAATCAAATCAAATTATTTGAATTAACCGTCGTTGTTTTTACAATAATTTTTAGAATGAATTACAAAATTAAATTTAATAAATTTATATACATATATATGTATTTATGCTTATATATTGTATAAACATATTATTTTCTTTGCTTGTGTTTCTTTTCAATGACTAAATATTTACAGATCTAACGTAAGTATAAAAATATTTTTATTTAAAAAAAGATTGTCGAAAATATGTACACATACATACGTACATATGCACATCAATATAGCCAACATAATCACAACTTTTGCTTAGATGGCTTTTCCACAGTCAAAGTTTTAACTTGGGATCACAAAACCTCTTTAAAATGTCACAACCTTGTGCTACTTTGGCAGCATTATTGCTACTTCTGCTGGCTGTAGCGAAGATATTCAAAACAGTCCGACCAAAATTAAGCAAGCGTTTTGAAACTTAATTAATTCTGGAGGGCAGCTAACATAGCAGTATCTACAAAAATTAAAATATTCAATAGGAATGTAAAATCAATACTGCTCTGTACGCCAAATCCTCAAAATATTTTGGCCTCAAACTATAACAAACTGAGTTATAGTTTAGAACGCAATAACCTCCAATTGCCCATGAGATTAAAATACTCAAATATAGCTGGTTGGGTCATACCTTAAATAAGCCAGCCAATTACATCAATAGAAAATCCCTTCTAAGCCCATAGGGAGCAAGAAGAAGTTAACACCCTAAACATGCATGGAGACGCCAAGTCCAAGCCGAACTACAAACTGCTGGATTAACCTGGAATGAGGCCAAAAGAACAGCATCAGATATAACTCGATTCAGATCAGTCATTGATATGTTCTATTTATGTACATACATATACATACATATGTTTATAAAACGCAAAAGAGTATGATTCCAAACGTTTAGTCTGCCAATAAATAGTTTTTCATTATTACAACTTTGCTTTAAGATTTTTAAAAACTTGTTTGTTAGGGGTTTTTAGCTAGTCTATATACTTTCATTTCATTGGAGCTAATGCCAAATCATCAGTAGACCTTAAACCATATTCTTGAAAAGTTTCAAACCTCTTATCTTGTACAAAAACTTTTAAAAACTCAATGAAAATTTCAATAATTACAAAATTCTAAAAAAGTTTTTGAAAAAATATATTAAAAAAAAAATTTTACTTTAAATTAAAACAGAGATAATTTAAAGTCAAGTTCATCTTACCTGTAACTTTGATCGCGAGGCTTAGTCATATGAAGTTTCCGTATTGGAAAGAAAAATATATTATTTCTAACATATTTTTTCTAAAGACTTTTGATGCCAAATAAATAGCAACATAAACCTAAAATGACAAACAGAATTTATTGTTTATTTTTTTTGTATGTTATAAAATAACACATAAATAAGATTACGTCATTGCTACTACATACATATGTTACGAAATTCAAATGCATATTCAAACTTAACTTTAAAAAAGTATTGTCATGGCTGAGTGATGTAGAATCAACTTGGACACAGTATAGCCAGCACTAAATTTGATAAACAACCAGAAAAAAAGTAAACGGGACTTTCTGGAAGCAGTGTCGAGATGTTGCCATCACAGACAATTCTTAGTCGTGTGTATTTATTCTTATTGGTGAATAAATAGTGTTGTAAAATAAATCTGTGTTTTTATTTTTGAGCCTGAATAAGAAAATGTTTAAGAAAAGGTCGCTCTCTTTGCTAAAGGCACACTAACATCTGCTTTACCGTCAATGGAAAGAAATAAGAATCATTGCTTAGTAAAAAATAGTTTCCAAGTTATTTATTGTTTAAAAAAAAACAAAAAACAATCATAAATAAAAGCTTGGAAGAATTAATATTAAACACTTGTGCATTGTTCTACACCAAAAGATCATATTCATTCATTACATATATACACAACGCTGCCATACTTTCTACTGTCTGCTTCTGTTAAGCAAATGAAAGATGGTGAAGTTGCTGAAATGATTCCTGTTAACAAAATCGGCGTAGGAAATTGCTTGGCGCAGGTTTATGCTAATTTGTTTACAACGCCTAAAGCAGGTTTCGCGCCGCCGCCAATTCTTCTTGATATCGGTCGTCTCCGATCGAAATGTTCGACGTGGACCTCTGCCTATATATTGTCAATAATGGAAAATTTAGTTTTGACTACAGAAAGTATTTTATGCCATCTGCGCGAATATAGAGCGAATAAAAAAGATTTACAAATTATAAAGCTGTTGGAAAACGTGGAAAAACATGGATGTGAAAATAAATCCCAACAGCATAAAATTCTTGAGGAGATCTTACAAATCTTGTCAAGTAGCGGAAACTCATCCAAAACAGCAGATACTGCCGTCGTTATCAGCTGTGTTATTTTGCTTACATGTTTGCAGGAGCAACAAAAACTTCCACATTTAAACGAATGCCAGTTTTCAAGTTTGTGGCAATGGCTCTTAGAACAATACAACTGTAATGAAGGCAATCCACTGGGTGTCGGCAGAATAACAATCGCTATTGGCAATCTGTTTGCAGTGCATCCCGAAAATGTGGATAAATATTTAGTTTTCGCGATTCAAATGTTATTGAAAAATATTTATTTCAATTCTGATGTTCTTTTAATAGCCACTCTACAATGTTTGAACAAGATTATTAGCACTTTAAAAGAAGGCAAACTTTCAGATGAACAATGTGCAGCGTGTACAGATCTAGGTCGTAAATTGCTGCAATTGCACTATGGCGATGTTGCACCAAATGCTAGCAGCTATAATATTTCAGTTATAATTCTATGCACATTAGAAATATTAAATAAAATAGTTGCACTTAACCCGAACTTTGCTAAACTGCAAACTGCTGAGCTGTTAGGGTTATCTAAAACCTATTTCCATTTTGGGGTCGATACAAGTGAAATTTCGCTACTAAAACCCCAAAAGGTTTGTATATCACAACAGGCTCTTTACGATTCAGCAGAAGAAATTGAGACTGTGATAAATTCGGAAAAAGCTCGAAGTTGTGGCGGAAAAACTCCTAAGACACGGAAACCTCGAGCAGTAGTAAAAAATGCACGTCCGAACGAATATAAAGTAAATAATCGTAATACCGACAACAGAACTGCATTTGTACTTGATATGAAAACTAGCGACTCTGAGATGTCTGAATCAGAAAATGCATCGAATCGTACTCTATCTGATAGGAGCAGAAATGCTAAAATACGTATTGCTTCTATTACTTTAGTCGGATCGATTGTACGCATTATAGAACGTAAAACATTGTTTGGTTATTGGCATGCGTTATTCCCAAGTGGAACAGGTATGTGTATAAGTATGTGTGTTACAAAAACAAATAATTCTTGCAAAAAAGAACTGACTTGAGAACATAGACAGACAGATGGAATGATATTTAACCGGAAACAACTGAACTAATCTGAAAGTATATTTTTTATTTAATGATATAAGTACATTCAAAGTAAATTAAAATACCATGTGCCACTTTTTTATTAAGTTTAACATAAAATAAACTTGCGAACAAATCTAGTTTACCAACTAAAACAAAATAAAAATTACATACATTGGGTGACATATAATTGAGACTCGGAAAGGTATAGTTTTCGAGGTATGAACCTCTGAATTTTTTTTTAAAGGTGCATTGGTAATCTAGACTTAAGCTAAAAATGGCAAGTCTTTCATAATAAATCAAATCGTTTCATAAATGGTAACAAACATTGAATAAAAAAATAATATCAGTCTGTTTGTTTTAATAAAACGTTTTTGATCCCAGCAAATACAAAAATATGTGGCAATAACAAAACTATTTGCCAAACCAAAGGACTTCCTTTACATGAAAGTTTATCCGTGATAGAAGACGTAAAAGAGAAACTTTAAAATATTAAGAATAAAATATTTATTGAAAAACTTAAACTATTTAATTGAAATGTTGGCCTTCAAACGTTGACCAAGATTTAAAACATTATATACAGTAACGTCGACTGATGTTGAACGTATATTTTCAATATATTCAATCGTTTTGTATGAGATTTGAAGATCTTTTCAATTTGAATAAAAAAATGGTTTTTCTTTTTTATTAAATAAAATTTATTAAAAATTATTGGTCTGTTTTTTTGGTTGCATATTTTTGTGCTTATTTTAAAGAATTTTTAGGGATATTTGCATGCATATTTGAATAATTTATGTGCATATTTAATCTTGCCCTGCTTATTACATATCGTGGGTTTACAGGCTGGTGTTCATTCAGTATGTCGTTACAGTGCGTGTCTGGCTCCAATGAAAAATGCAGTGACGCAATGACGGGGTTTCATTGGTGTCTGCCACTACTTTTGGAATATTTTTTTATATCAAATTTAGGGAATCTTTTTGTAAAACAAATCAAATAATTCGTGTATTTATATTCAGATCAAAAATAAATGCTAACTTGTTTTTCTTTTGAAAATAGATGCACTAAATTTAAGTTATGTTTTACAGAAAGAGGCAGTTAATACAAATATTACAAAATTTACTGACATCTTTCTAAATTATTTTATAACATTTAATAACATAGCTTGCAGAAAATTCTGCAGTGGTCATAATAAAGTAAAAGTGTTTATATTTATTTTCATAGAAAAATCCTTCATTATAGGTAACACGAACTACTTTTTTAACTTTACTGTTTCAATTGAACATTTTTTATTTGACAAGCTTAAGGCTCGATTCGTCGTATAAGAATACAAGGTATTTCCACTGTCTCTTTTTTGTTAAAATATTACCATATGGCAATGAGATCTAACGTTTAAGTTAAAAATCTTAACATTTCAATGAATTCTTTACCTTTTTCCACATGTCACAAATATTTTTAAAGTGCTCCCTTGTCAAACAAATTTAATATTTTTATACTATGACCCGAATGTTTAATTCAAACCATTTATTTTTCCTAATTAATTCTGTTTGTTAAAAAAGTAAGAAGGAAGATCTAATTAGACTGACAGAACGGACATTACTATTTCGACTTTAGCTACACTATCATCCGCTTTCATGTTTTCCTTTACATTTTGAGGTGGCTGCCAGAAGTTCATAGTTATCAACTACTTATGTAGTAGGAATAAGAATATTTGACTTTTTATGTTATATTCAGTCAAATTTCAAAATTTGATTTCTTCAAATGCAGTTCAAAAAAATGAAATACGTGAAACAATTAATTATAAAAAATAAAAACATTTATTAATTTTTATCTTCAAAAGAAAACCTGGCGATGACATATAAATTTTAATTAGATCCCTATTTAGCAATATCTTTGATTTATCTTCTAGCAGCATTGCATTCATATTTCCTATAGCAAGCTTTTTGCATTAAGACTAAATTACAATTAGTTAATCATAAAATAAATCTAATCTGCCTGTAAATAATGTTTTTTAGTTCTTGTTTAAAACTTTTGGCATTCCCGCACGAACATTTTTCTATTTGTGTGGCAATTTTTGAAAATATAATTTGTCAAATTTAATGTGCATGTTATGGAAAAGAAGAACAAAATATGTATTTATGACGACTTTTTGATTTTTAAATAAATATGTGAATTCGATATGGATTTTTTGTTTTTATATTAAATCTTTTACTTAAATTTTCAAATACAGTACAACCTCGCTAATTCGGACTATCCAGAAATCCGAACATATAAATTTTTGGGAGATTTTAGAAATTTTTCCTCTAAATTTTTGCCTGGCAAAATGTTTTCAAAAGCTATTTCATGGGCTGAACAAACCAAAGCGACATATAAGGATATTTTATTTTTAAAAGAATTTAAAAATAGAGCTGACAAATTATATAAAAACTTATTTTTCAAAATAAATATTTTTGGTCACTTTTAGCATGTTTCTTTACTTTTTCTGTATATAAATTATATACTAATATATTCATATTTTTCTTTTCGGTAATACAAATAAATTATATATGTATATGTACATTTATGTATTGCGTTTAAAATTTTATTTTAACTATAGTCCATACGATCCACTAATCCGGACAGTAGCTCAAATTATATCTCTCCGGATTATGGAGGTTGTACTGTATGGTGAATAGTTTTCATCCAGGCGAATTATTTTTAATCTATTAAATTCTCATTTATTTCTTTAACATTATTTAAACATTTAGAGGGGTTGTAACATTTTGAAAAAAATATGCTTGAATATATGCTGATGATCTGGCTTAAACACCACTGAAATGCAGCATTTCGTTGGCTTAATGTGTAATATGTGGCGTACTTAATCTTTTCTGGCAGTACAGCAGAGCAGTACACTTCTAAATACGCCAGAAACGATCGAGATTTGTCTCTTTTTCACAAACAATATGAAAATTAATTTGAATAATATCTCAATTAATTTAATACATTTTAAATAGAATTTAAAGGTATACTATATAACTTTTTTACTTTCCATACAGCTGACATTGATAACTTACTATATATTGGCCAACATGATCCAAATTTACGCTGCCGCTCTGCAGCTTTACAAGTTTGTGCTCTACTACTTTACGGATCTAAGGGATATTTGCATCAGGCAGAAATGAACGTAAAACGTTGCCCCACAACATTTATACCATTTTCAGTAAGCCTAGGATATACAGTACTGGCGATTTACAAATCACTTACTGCAATTCTTTCTTCAGAATCATCATTACCAGTGCTGACACAAGCACTCAAATGCCTGGCAGTTTTAGTTCAGGCATCACCGTTTAAACAGTTTGAGAAAGGATTTGTTCAAGATTTTGTTAAACACGTCAAACCGTTAGTTTATCATCGCGATGCTGCCATTCAAGTGTCTGCTCTAATGGTAATGGAGTTTTTGATAGCACTACCAGAAAATACATGCGATATTGCCGAAGCAATCGGTCTTGTACAAGAGGTTACGACCAAAACAAAATTGCAGCGTGTGGATAACGAAGAAATTGATATTGTTGATATTGACGAATTTGTTGAATCTGAAGATGATTATTTCGTAGATCGAAATAGTGACGAGCCAATCAAATCCCAATTGTATAATTCTCAAAGTGTAGAGCAAACTTCGTGGTTATTGCTACGTGTATTGCATAATCTAAGCAAACTAGACAAAATAATCCCAACCTCAGTGCGAATTGAAAGTCTACAAGTTCTTAATGTAATGAGTTCAAGTTTCACAATAATTAAGCCATATTTATCAAAGATATCCGAAGTTTTACTTCATAGTTTAAACGACGTACTGCCTGATGTTCGCTTGTATGCTGCACGGTGTATTGATGCATGCGCTTACCAAATAAATCGTTATCTTTTGGATAATTCATCATGCTCTGAAGCTGAAATACGAGAATGTAAACAATTTTGGCTTAATATGATGCCATTTATTATGAACCACATACGACGAGACCCCGAAGAAATGACAACGGTACGAATAACCTTATGTGATGCCCTATCAAATATAGGTGTCCTCATGTTTGAATACACATCACACTCAAACCAAATAAGTTTGCTAAGCTTCTTGTCTGGTGTTAGCAGCGATAGCTCTGAAGACTCTATAGTACGAGCTGCTGGTGCTAGAGCTCTAGCCGTGTTCGCCTTATACCCATCTTTGCGCGGAGACTTAGTTTTCATAGAAAATACAGCAGATCTGACGCTACGTCTTGTTAAAGATTCTAATTTGTTGGTACGAGTAAAGTGTTATTGGTCGCTAGGTAATATAAGTGATGCTCTTCTTGGCAAAGAAACTGAAATGACACAATTAAGACAGGAACGAATTTCGGATGATTTGCTTTATCGTTTAATAGATGCATCGACCATGGCTTGCAGCGACAACGACAAAGTTCGCTGCAATGCTGTGCGCACATTAGGAAATCTTTTGCGCTTATTAAATGAAGAACACTTAAATGGCGATAACAAGAATTTTAATTGGCGCCAATCATTTGCGAAATCCATTTGTAAGTTAAGCGATTGCATTCGTTCATCGGGTAACGCTAAAGTTAAGTGGAACACATGTTATGCGATTACCAATCTAATGCGAAATCCCACAATATTCAAAGTGAGCGATCTGAGCTGGCAACGGCCACTATTTATGGCTTTATGTCACGTAATTGTGCATCATTCCAACTTCAAAGTGCGAATTAATGCCTCCGCTGCTATAACAAATATTATGGAAAGAACACATTTTGGGGTGTATTATGAAAATTTTTATTCATCTGTGTTAGAAGCAATAGAGCAATCATATAATTTGGACAACTTCCACGAATACAATCATCGAGATAGTCTACAGGAACAACTTTGCTTGGCTCTTTCCCATATTATAAGACTTGCCATCAATGATGATTTCATAATACTAAAAAAACATTTAATGCCGCGTGCAGACATAATACGTAATACTTGGACACGGGTAATAAATCGTATGGTACCCGGAAAAGCTGCACCGCTCTTATCTTGTCCACTTGTTTTGCTAGAACGTGGAAAACATCAAGTATCATTGTCTTTGGAACAAAAGAAAATTTTAGATTTTCTAATAGAGATATTGAATACCGAATAAATTTCAAAAAGTTTGTAATTTCATATATTATTTATTTTAACACTTTGGCAATAAAATACATAATACATATTTTTATACTTATATATGACGTACTAGAATTAAAACTATTTTTTTACTTCATGATTAAATCATTCTACTTCACTAATAGAAATGGAAATTTTTGCTATTGAACACGAAAAATTTAAGATTTTTTTTAAATTGGTGGTTACTTGATATTGGATGTAAATATAGAAGAAATCACACGATTTATTAAAACTGACTTGTAAAATTTTAGTATAAAAATATACTTTGCTTGTAGTAGGTGGTACGTAGTACTTACACTGCAAAATTTATTTGCAGAAAACATTACACAAATATACAAATTACTTCAATTGGAAGCACCAGAAATATAACTTAAAAACTTATCCATCACCATACGTACATTTTAAATTTTTTAAAATTTTCCTATGTTTCCTTATTTAATTCAAATTAACGGAAGCAATATCTGAAGAATTATACGATAAATAAATCATAAATTCGGTTTAAAAATTCTAACTTAGATGTCTTTCAAATTAACTAAAACAAAATACATAATCATAAATTAAGTCACATTTAGCGCTACAAGATTTCATCATGCATTGTTATTGTAGAATCTAATGGTGGATACAAGTTAACTAAGATGGCATAATAATGCAGCCCTGATGCTATCACTACAAACAAATGCCATATAGCATGAGCCATGGGTATGATTCCATCCGATTTAAAAAATCCTATTCCTACTATATAGAAAAAGCCTCCCATTTTTAACTGAGCCATTCCACGAAATTCATGACCAGTAATAAAAAAAACTAGGGCAGGCCCTAATCCAATCAAAATATAGAAGCAGGTCTCTAAACATTTAAAACGCTCGTGGAATATCTATATGAAAAAAAAACAGCAAAAATTATAATAAAAACTAACAACTTATTTCGAAACATTAAATACCTGCTGATAAGCAATGCCACTGGCTGCCATTAACCAAATGAGCCATTCCATACAGCTTAACACAGCAGACTGGTTGGGATTTTCTAATATAAGCCAAGGAAAATAAGATGCTGCAATAAATATGTATATCATTGCTCGATCACATCGATGTAAAGCATTTTTAATCCCACTAAATTAAAAGAAGAAATTTATAAAAAAAAAATTAATGTTTTATTTATTTATTTATTTCATTTATTGTAACACTGGCTCCCAAAAATTTTCATAAAAAATATTAATTAGAACTTTTTGAATATAATAATAGACATTCGTAAGTTCACTAATTGCGTAATAATGAAAATTTAGATTTCAAAAAGCAGCACTTGGCAGCAAATTTTTTCGCCATAAGTTTCTTTATGCAAACAATTGACATTGCTGTTTCATATTTCTGCAACTACGACATATTATTTAGTGTTGTAATAGATTGCAGACAGTTTGCACAAAGTTACTGCATTTACTAATGCGAATTTCATTCTTTTTGATTTAAACCCGGAACATGCTTGTTAATTAATTAAGAAATACAAAAAAAAAATAAAAATTGTATTAAAATAAGTAAAATGTGTGTGTAAACACTTTCGTAACTTTGTTTTTTTGTTTTTTATTGAGTTTTAAACATTTTATATGGAACCTTTGGGCTCTTTTATTTATCTTGGTAAATTTTAAAAATCAAGTCTATAAATTAATAGGAATAAAGAATATTTAGTAATAAAAAATATTTATATTTCCCTGAAGAAGCCACACAAGGATGTGGTGAAATATCGGTTAACTAATAAAATTTTATAAACGTTTTTTATAAAAAATTTACCTATAGCTCGAGAAAAATTAGATTCATTTAAAAAAAGGTCGAAAAAAAATATATAAAAATAAGTAATAAAGAATATTTAAAATAGAGATAGAATTTGTAAATAAAAACAACAATTTATTTTTTGCAAGTACAAATTTGAAACTGCATATAAACAAGAATCTTTTTAAATCATGATGTTTTGACACTGAACGATTTTTTTCTGTCTGAAATATCTGTCCATTTACTTTCCTATTAGAAACATAAAAAAGTGGCAAATACACGAAACACAAACTGATGATGGGGATGTAGCGGCCCCCGAAAAACAACGTTGTTTCTTTCCTGCCGATTATTTTGAAATTAATTATTGTTAATTTTTCCATTGATCCTTTGGAATATTCACCCCTATTCTGCGTTTCGATTCGAATCGAAATTTTCTCCGTTTTGCAAATTTGGTATTCCGCATTCCGTTTCCCGTATCATTACGATTGTATGTATTCAACAAACGATTTTCAGATGTGGAGGGTTAATGTGCCATTGTACTTTTTGTTGTTGGACTTGTTAAGTGACATTAAGAGATCTGAGGTGTGGTAGGATTTGATAATGATTTTTGTATTATCGATCATCGAAGTAGACTTTTTTTATATTTATTAAATTATATACCGTCTAATATTCCATTAAAAAAATAAGTGAATTAATTTAAAAATTGTTGTTTGGTAGACTGCTTCCGGGACTTCGCCTTCTATCGGAAATTCTACTATATACGTTGTGGTTTATAAACGAAATATACTCTATATAAGATTTTTTTTTGTCTAATACTTTAACGTTATTTATATTTTAATCTAAGTTTAGACGATATGTTGAATCAGCATATACATACATATATGCTGACAGTCATATGATTAAAATTAGCAGCAAATTCCTATGTCAGCATGTTTCATATGTTAGACAATCACACAATAAGTTGAAAGTATAAAATTTTTTCGATGTCAGCATCATGATCTATTTAGTAATACAGGTCTGTGTAGTACTACAACAATAAAACAATAAAAAAAACAACAGGCATTTTGTTTTTGTTTAAAATCGCAGGGAAGTCAAAAACAGTTGAAGAAAATTGTATTTTATGTTAGTGATGGAAAATTAAATTTTTCTTCGGTACAAAGAAATATTTTAAATAATAGTTTTTTGAACCCCCACAGTACTAAATTGAAATCGTTGTAATTTTTTCTTTATTAACTAAAAACATATAATGAATTGTATTTGTTCTTCGTTTATATTAAATTATCGAGCCAAATATAATGGTTTTACCTGATAACAAACATTATTCTTAACCCCTTTTCACACTAAGATAAAGGTTTGAGAAGTTACGTTCAAATGATTTTCAAATGATATAACAGCCAAAAAAATATAGTTGGGAGTTATCACATTTTCATATCTGTTATGAGGAGTTATTTACTTTTTGTGAGGCTTTTTAAATTGGGGAAATATTGGAATTGGCAGTTAATTAATTTATGCTTGGGACTTATTTAATTTCATTAAAACTTATTTAATTTCTTTGGGAATTATTTTATTTGTCCTAAAATTGCGATCATACAATTCTTTTGTTCTTATGTATTTCATTTCTGTTGAGACTTTCTGTATAAGGAATTCTTTCACTCTCGTGAGGACATCTTTCATTGGGAGATATTTAATTTCAATTATTGTATTAGAAATCACTCAATTTACAAATTAATTAATTTTGCACTTTAGTTATTTAATTTTTTCCCGGTGGCCGTTTTTTATTTCGGTTGGAAATTATTTCATTTGCGAGCTGTTATTGCAAATCGTTCTTAATTTGAGATCGAAATTGTTTATTACCTGGATATGTAGCGAGACCTTTAAAGGCAAGCTTAAGACGTCGTACTCTTTTAAAATACTTTCGCTATGTTATATATGTTGAGATGTACTGGAAAGCGATTGTTCAACATGTAGAAGTTACATTAGTTTGAAAGTACTAAATGAATCGGAGCAGCAAAACGGGTCAAAAAAGAACTTTTTAAAATGTTTTTTGTACCGAAGAAAAATTTAATTTCCCATCGCTGATTTCAACACAAAACTTTTGACAATTTCACAATTTTCGGCCATTAAAAACACAACGCTACAAAAAGTCATCTGGGCGATTAAACAGACCTGTATTGTTGGATCATAGTCAGCATATGTCAGCAAATGAAATTTCAACATACGAGTTAGCATACGATTTTTGTGTTTATACGATATGTTGAATTTTATGTGGTGCTACATATGCTGAGTCGTATATACATACATTTGTTTGTGAAATTAGTGAGCTTGACAACACTTTTTAATTATTATTCAACTTATGTACTTATCTATATATAAATAGGCAAAGACAAATTTTTAGATCCCTTTTTCTCCTTTATTTGCCAACCGATTTTCTTCATTCTTTTACCAAATGGTAAACATTATTGAGCTTTAGTGACCCGACTATATATTATTTAAATCGGTTCAGAATTAAAGGAATAAAAGTCTCATAAATTTGATACCACTACAAATGCTAAAAATACACACATACACGCATTCACTTCTGAAAGTATTGGTTGAAGTAAAAACATAAGCAAAGCAATGAGAGTGCTTAAGAGTACCTATGTACATTCATATGTATATGAGCAATAAGTTTTTTTTATAAATGTGCGTGTTTGTATGCAATTTTATTTCGTTTATTGTTTCATGTTGAAGGGAATAAGTAATTTTTTCTCTTTAAATAAATGCATCTAAAATAGGCATACGTTTAAACCAGCGGTTGAATTTCGACCACGAGGCGTACGTATAATTTTGCAACATTTTGCGGAAGTTAGCAAATGTTGTTAAACATACGTATGCTGAAAAAATTTTGCAATTACACGATATGCGAGCACTTGTAACAAATTTTTCAGCATAAATATGCTGATTCAAAATATCTTCTAAGCTTAGCTTTCGATACGCTTTTTTTAAATTAAGGTAACATTAGCCGATATCATCATTAACCGATATCTTCAACTTACCTATGATCTGTACAATAACACGAGCAGTGAAAACAAGATGACACAATGAATAGTAAGGTCAAAGCACTACCATATACCCAGGACACCAAATACTGACTAGCTGACTTTGAACGTTCAAGGAGTTTATATTGACACAATAACGATGGTATAATCAAGACACCGTGAGTAATAACGTTTGCCAGCTGCTCAATCTTAAAATAAAAAATTATAAATATTTATTTGAAAAGATTAATTTTTCACTAACCTCAGTTGGTTTGTAAGCACAGCCAGGTTTAGCCTTTTCATTCTTCCATTTAATATTTTTAAATTGCAATTTAAATGTTAAATTCGATTTAGTCCATGACTTCCAGAAGTTTGTCAGTAAATTATTTAAAAATGAGTATTTATTTTGTACTTCTTGTATAACGTTTGTCATGTCGAAATCTTTTTCTTATTTTTAATGCACAATACGACGAGACGACTGTGGTATTTCTGTAAATTGCAAAAAAATATATAAATTAATACAATTCAACTTAAGAACATACATATGTATGTATGTACTTATGAATGCATATACATACTTAGGTTTGTAACATATTATAACAAAAGGCAATATTGTATCACTCGTTGACTTGAACTCGGCAAAAGGAATTAATTAATAATTTGCAAAATCATACAAAATTATTGTGCAAGGTCTATATATCAATTTAAAGCTTTTTCAGGACGCCTAGATTTAAAAAGAAAGGCGTCGATTTATGTTAATACTAAAGTCATTTAAATTTTAAAATATGTACATACATACAGTGGCAAAGGAAACTATACATACACCTCCCCAAAATGCGTTTTACATGAAAGCAGAAGTTTTTCCAAAACAAAAACTATTTGTTTAGAACCTTCTAGAAAATATACTAAAAGAACGAAATATATCGCGACTTGTCATATTGATAATAAAAATTAAGGCATTCAACTTAAGAACATACATATGTATGTATGTACTTATGAATGCATATACATACTTAGGTTTGTAACATATTATAACAAAAGGCAATATTGTATCACTCGTTGACTTGAACTCGGCAAAAGGAATTAATTAATAATTTGCAAAATCATACAAAATTATTGTGCAAGGTCTATATATCAATTTAAAGCTTTTTCAGGACGCCTAGATTTAAAAAGAAAGGCGTCGATTTATGTTAATACTAAACTGCATTTAAATTTTAAAATATGTACATACATACAGTGGCAAAGGAAACTATACATACACCTCCCCAAAATGCGTTTTACATGAAAGCAGTTTTTCCAAAACAAAAACTATTTGTTTAGAACCTTCTAGAAAATATACTAAAAAAACGAAATATATCGCGACTAGTCATATTAATAACAAAAATTAAGGCATTCAAGTTTTTAAAGCACGGAAGAGTATACATACGATATTAAAATATGTTGATATATAGTAAGATATTAAGAGAATAATAGGTTATTTTCTTTGCCTTTTAATTAATTGTTTATCGAAATTTGATTTGTTGTTTTTGTTTAAATTTAGTCCCATTTTTTAGTAAGATTTTTTTCTTTTAAAAGTTTTTCGAAAGGATAAATTTTCCGCTTAAATTTTTTTGCTTAATATAAGCGGTTGGCGAAAGAAAAGAAAGTTGTTATGGAACAAAAAATAAATATCTACAATGTGTGCGTTTTGCTTTCAGTGATTGCCTTGTCGCAAGAAGTAGAGTAAGATTGTATCCATTTGGTTTACCGACTCTTTCTAAATCATACTTGAATGTGGTGAATAATGTGAAACACTTATTTGTTGATTAAATAGAAATAAAATTACCAACCCAAACCACCAATATACAACCCAATATCAACTGCGAATCCATGAACATAATTTACCGCGGAGTTACTTATACTTAAAAAAAAATTTATCCCAATTTACAAAGATTCAGTAAAAAATATGTGTAGTTTTAAATTAGTTCTTCCCATAAGGCCATCACTGAAAGAATATCGTGGCCATTGAAAACGAAAAAGTATTTTATTTCCTTCCAAAACGGGGGGCAAAATAACGGCATTAGAAATCGATTCAAATATCATTAGAATTGAAATGTAAATTTCGATCAACATCGAATGCCGCAATTTTTTAACACTTTTATTTTTTTCCCCAGCCACGTAACAATAAGCCTAATGAAAATTTATGCGGAAAATTTACTATTTTCGAAAAATCTCAAGAAGAAAAATATCATTTACAGAAATAACAAATCAAATAAAACTATACCAACAACTTTATCAACTTAAATTCCTCAATTTTTATTAATAAATGACAACTTGCAAAATATAGATATTTTTTTACTATATTTTTTTAGAATGATCTAAACCATATAGTTTTCGTTCTGAAAAAAAATTCTGCTTTCGTGTAAAAAGTATTTTTTGGGAGGGGTATGTATAGTTTCTTGTGCCACTGTATATATGTACACCATACACTTTGTTTCGTCTTCAAATACTTGCTTATCGCAAACAATAGTCTTAATAAAAGTTGAGATAACATAAAATATTATGTATT
The DNA here is from genome assembly GCA_956483585.1 of Gymnocheta viridis. NCBI lineage: Eukaryota > Metazoa > Arthropoda > Insecta > Diptera > Tachinidae > Gymnocheta > Gymnocheta viridis. The sequence continues at coordinate 19,019,908 of OY101443.1, forward strand.
AATTCATGAATTTTTTCTTAGGGTTATCGACACGCATTTTCTTCCGGATTATTCTGCTTGTATACAGCTTTCGGTTTTTTTAATATTGGTTTATTTTTACTTTAGAGAAAAAAAAGTTCAGTCGGATAGCAGCTATGGACGAGTAAACAGCATGCGTCATTTACAATTACCTTTTAAAATCATTCATGACTCTATTCGTTTATTGGCCTTAGTGTTTTGTGTCCCACTTTCTTGCATTATGTTTAACTAAGTTACACATACTGCAGCTATTAACAATGGCTTACTTGGGTCCATTGAGATGCCTGAAAACGGGTGAGAGGAGATTGTTTGAAATCTTTCCTACAAATTCTAGCTTGGATTAGTGGCAAGTCGACCCGAATAAATGAATTTATTCCTTAATCTCATATACCGCTAGGTCGGCGAGGTCAGGCAATGAGGAAATATCCAGTTTAGCCCCCCTTTATCCAATATCCACTTCTATTTTTTACTATACTCTTGATATGATTACTTTGATGTTTCCATCTATCATGTTATAATTCTAAAGTTGAATAGTGCACACAAACTTCCAAAAACTTGATTATTTTTCATAATTTTTGGCGTGAACAAAAATTTTTTAAGGCTATGACAAAATTTGAGCAATACAACATTTAACGCAAGATATTCGTTGAGCTATGTAACCAACAAAATATCGACTTGATGTTAATTCTATTGGAACATTGTTGGAGGTAAAACAATCGGAATCTTCATTTTCATCGTATATATCTATGACATCTATATCCAGGGCATGCTGCCAATCCTATGAGTATCTTCTAAAATTTTTTGAAAATCAATGGGTAAAAACATCTCATCGTCGTTTGTACAATTTGTTAAGTTGCTAAACTGAAGAATACTCTAAACAACACTTAATGTCTGATATAGAAAGAAAGATAATTCTCAAAATTTTTCGGTAAACTGAAAAAATTACTTATATACTATATCCAAGAATGTTTTTCATAAATGGTATATAAATGGTATATATATTTTTTTCCATTCCAGTTAGGAAGTTTTACATGAATTAATTCATATTTCTTTTTAAATATATTTCCAAAAAATTTTTCAAATATATGTATATAAACTATTTTTTTTTAAGAAAATATTTGTCGTTACAATTCTTGATATGTAAAGATAGTAAAGCAATTTTAACTTCGGTGCGAATCGATATAGTTGCTACTATACAACAATAAAAGACGTATTCTTACCCTACAATTAAACTATAAGTAACATTGGATTTTACGTAGCTTATTTCCAGATAAATTTTATGAAAACAAGACTTCTTTTAGTTTCTTGATATAATGTGTTTTGAACGAACAACACACCCAAACAAACGTACGTATACAAGTGCACACTCGTACACACTTATATAAATGAATTGCTAAGTTATAAGAGTAATAAGTTCTGAGAATAATAAGCTATCTTTGAAACGTCTCATCAAAGTATCAATACTGCCATCGACAAATTAAGCACTGGCAGCACAATGCATCGCAGTGCAATATCTTTATATATTTATATTCTTTGATTAAATAATACATATAACTTAACTATATGTCAACTCTTATAAAATGGAACTTGAATACAAGTTGCTTTATAATTTAAATTGCTAATTGGTTTATTAGAAAAATGATTGTTGAACTTACTTAATTAAATTTAATATTAATAATTAAAAACTCATATATATGTATATATAGTAATTTATATATACATAATTTATATTAAATTATGTCTATATAGTTATTAATTTAATAATTTAATTTATATAAATATGTATGCATTATATGTATATATGTAATAACATATTATAGGTACATGTATGTACATATATTCTTTTCCACATATAAATTAGAAAGTTATAATTATTATTAATATTTTAATTTAGGTTATTCTTAATTATTTTGAAATTTTTTTTAGAAGTAGATTAATAGATATCTATTAATTAATTAAATATTTATATATTAATAGATATCTATTAATCTAATTAATATAAAAATGAGAGTCCAAAAATTTTTGGATGGTTTTTTTTAATTTATAAATTAAATGCCTAATTTTTAAAATAAAATTATAATAAATGATTAATTTTAATATTAATAATTAAAACTTGCATATATATATATATACATATATGAGAAACACGCTCAAGTTTTTCAGACGTACTGTTTATCGAAATTCATTGAAATTGTGACGTACATAGGCTACACGCAATTTTAGGGCAATAGCATTTTTCGAGATGTCATCGTCAAGAAAATAGCATCAACATGATTACGCTTATTAATTTTATTCACAAATATTGTAAAGAAAATAAAATAGATTCATATCGAATAATTTGTTTGTAGGGATTTTTGAATAAGTTTCAAAGTCTACTATGCTTATTTATACTTTTGTAATTTTTGAATTTCTCATTGGTTTTTTAAAAGTTCTTGTAGGTATAAGATAAGAGGTTTGAAACATTTCAAAAATATGGTTTAAGGTATACTGATGATTTGGCATTAGCACCATTGAAATGCATGTACATATATAGACTAGCTAAAAAACCCTCAACAAACAAAAGTTGTTGAAAATCTTTGAAAGATATCGAGGCAATCTCGATTAATAAATTAAAAAAAATACTTAATAGTTATGTAAGAATTAAAAAAAAAATAATATTCAAAAGCTTTAAAATTATACCAACATTGGGCATATACGTTTGGAAATTTAGTGGAAAATCACATATGTATGTATTAACATATATATGGAAACTTTAGAGGCTCATAACTCGAGAACTGCGTTTCTCCTACTTTTTTTTATTTTACGTTTACTTGTTTTTAAATTTTCTATGACCATATGTATTTTTGGCTTAAGTCTAGTTTAGTGACACAGCTCCAAAAAGAAAAAAAATATACATATAGGGGTGTAGAAAATGCTGAATTAAGAAGAAAATGTAAAATAAAAAATTAGGGGAAACGTATAGTTCCCGAGTTATGGGCCTCTGAAGTTTCCTTATATATACGTGATTTTCCACTGCATTTATAAACGTATTTGGCCAATATTGATATCATTTTAAAGCTTTTGAAGAATTCTTTTAGAATATACAAAATTTATGCGAAAATGCTTTAGATAGCGAAGCCGGTGTTCGTTATATTGGAGGAGAAAATCCTTAAGCCCGGCCGAAGGCCGGCTATGCCGAAATGCTTTAGTTAGCGAAGACTGTGGTCGTTATACATGGAAGAGAAAATCTTTAAGCCCGGCCAAAGCCCGGCTATGCAAAAATGCTTTAATTAGCGAAGCCGGTGTTCGTTGTACATGGAGGAGAAAATTCTTAAGCAAGGCCGAAGGCCGGCTATGCAAAAATGCATATATTTCAAAATCCTTTCATTTGAATAAACTACATACTTACCTATTGCACAATCGTAACATTTTCGGATAAAATTTTGTATAAACTGTATTGAGAACTCAAGAGTTAAATATTTTCATAAATTTTGTATACTCTAAAAGAACTCTTCAAAAGCTTTAAAATGATATCAATATTGGCCAAATACGTTTATCAATGCAGTGGAAAATCACGTACATATACATATATGTATATGGAAACTTCGGATGCCCATAACTCGGGAACTATACGTTTCCCCCAATTTTTTATTTTACATTTTCTTCTTATTTCACATTTTTCTTTTTGGAGCTGTGTCACTAAAATAGACTTGTTCCGTATTTTTTTTTTACTTGGAGGTTTGTCGGTTTGTTCGCAATTTTGTACTGGATCTTCTTAAGTCTGAAACAAAGGCTGCCTCCAACTTTTTTTTAATTTTATATGGGGTAGGGTACTTTTTCTTTTAGCGGTAAGTTCATATTGTGCGGACTAAATTTAGCCCTATTTAGTACCACAATTCCCATCACTGGTGCTCAAACCAAACTAATTTATTCCGCTGCAATGCTATTTACAAACCGACGCCGCCTACGAAATGCTTTACATAGTACCCGAGGGTTTTAAATAGCAAATCTTTTTAATTTATATAGTAAATTCCGGTTTTCTTCACCTGTGTCCGTTACAAATCTTTAAGCCACTCACGATTTGTTTTATAAACGAACATTGTTCGCGGCGTTCTCGATAACAAACATATTTTCAAAAAACAGTTTGTGATATTTTTCGCAGTTTGTTTCTGTCGACTGATTAAAAACAAAATACAATAAATAGTGTTGTAAAAGTATTGAGTCCTTAAGAACCGAGTACACAGTACCGGACAAGGCTGCCACAATGATAAAATGTTTCCTGCCAAAATATCTTAGTCTGTGTTTAGAATCGCCATGTCTTATTGACATGATTCTTACTATTTCTTCTTTGAATTTTCATTGTTGTTCACACGAGTCGTGTTGATATTTACTTGCAAATGCCTTCAGGCTTCAAATTTCGAATGAGAAAACAAAACGTAATGACAGTACATGCATGTGTGTACTCGTTTCTTCTCCCTCGTCCCTCTTGCCTATAAAGAAGCAATTATGTCAATAAGACACGACGTGTCTAAACACAGACTAAATCTAAAAATCGACCATTTCGCTTATTGCTATAATATATATAAAATTGTTCAATTCGGACAATATTTTTTTATGTGATTGTGAACAGACAAATTTTTTGTATTTTTATTTTTTTCGTATTTTAAAGTTTTAAGTTTTAAAAGTTTGTGTATAAGACAAGAGGTTTGAAACATTTCAAAAATATGGTTTAAGGTATACTGATGATTTGGCATTAGAACCATTGAAATGCATGTACATATGTATATAGACTAGCTAAAAAACCCTCAACAAACAAAAGTTGTTGAAAATCTTTGAAAGAAGATATCGAGGCAATCTCGATTAATAAATTTAAAAAATACTTAATAATTTTTTATTTATGCAGTATTTTTTTCTTTGATATTAATTCAGGTTTTTTCTTTGACATTAATTCAAGTTACACTTTTTGAACGTGGTGACCGATAAGAAAACAATTTTTTTTCTTCTATTGAATAAATGAGAAGTTAATATCATTTAAAATATTTTTATTATCTTACAATACATGTAGGTTATTCAGGAATTTTTATCATTGAAACTATAGGTTTATGGTAACTGAAATAAGAAACATAAGTTTGAGACTTGATATCCTCTAAATATCTAGAAAATACCGCTTAAAAATCTACGAATTGTCTGTTTGTTTGTGTATATCATTTTTTGTCAACCAGGATTGCTCGTAAGTACGCATTTTTGTGTTTTCCTACACATAAAAATCTGTTCTGGCAAGACTGTATGTTCATGAAGTCAATAGCATACCTTAGGGGTTACCATACGCTAGGCTATTCAAAAAAACAAACTTATGTACATACAATCATACATTTAAGATAACAGCATTTTTGACTTATCTGCACAAAAAATTGTGCTAAATCAAAATTACTGTACGTATTAATAACAAAGATTTCAAAAATAAATTATTTCATACATATGTATGTATGTATGTATGTATGTTATTGTTTGTATTTATTATTTGTAGTTCAAATCTCTGCTTTAGCAAATTTGTTAAATATTTGCTTCGGATGACAAAAAAAAACGCCCAAAAACATCCACTTTTATATGCCCAAAGACGTCCGTGTATATCTTAAACTTAAAAACTGTACACAATTATTTAAAAGTATGTGCGTTTCGAATAATTTTTTTCTTCCAGAACGTTTTCCAATATGCAATGAACTTCATCGGAGCAGGAAACATTGTGGAAACGGACGAAATTGATATGTTAGAAGAATCAACTTCCTGCTCATTGAATACGTCTAGTATGGCATCCACGTTTTATTTCGATGAACACTCTAATGGTTTAACAGAGGAAGAAATCCCTTATAAATCAAAACGCTTGGAAAAGCGGCACAAAGTGCAAGAACAAGCGCAAATTTGATGTGCTTTGTGGAGTGGTGAGCGATTTCATTGCTGCCAAAAAAGAATGTTGCGAAAAAAGCCGTAACGCAGATTTTTTAAAGGTTTTGGACTCATATTTGCTTAAGTATTCGGAGGAGGACCAGGATAGGCTAAAAATGCAAATTTTAAATTTGGTATATAATGCCAAGCCATAAAATAAGTGTTTTTCTTCAGCTACTTCCCCATAACCGATTTCTATCATACTTTGTACATACATATGTATGTATGTATATAAATACATATATAAATAATTGGGCAAAATAAATTTGTATGTATATTATTTTTAACGTTAATTTATAATAAACTAAAAAAAAAACTATAAATATTGCATTTTTAGTACGAAGTTGTAATATGAAGAGGATGTGAGAAGATGTATAGCATTAGTTCATCTCTTATCATGTTTTTGTAGCGGAGCAGAAATTTCTTTTCGCCACAATCCATTTATTATATCATCTCCTTTGTATTGGTCCACATAGTCAGGCGGGCAATAGGTGCCATCGTTCATTTTCAAAAAGTTATGCAAAAGAACCGCAGCTTTCACTACTTTTTCTGCTGATGATGGGTGCATTTGCAAAGGTGACAAGAGAACTCTCCAGCGGGCTACTAGGATCCCAAAAGCATTTTCAATAACACGGCGAGCTCGTGATAAACGTTTATTAAATATTTCCCGTTCAAGAGGCAGGTTTGCACCTACATCAAGAAAGTATTCAAAATAAATAATAGGACATAATTGCCTGTACACAAACCTGGGTATGGTCGCATTAAACATCTTCTCAAAGGAAATGCTGCATCTCCAACCATAAAATAAGGGAGTTTTAAATTTGTTCCTGGTAAAATACTGTCTTCAGGCAAATACCCATTAAAAAGCTTCTCCCCAAAGCCCGAATTCCGCAACACACCTCCATCACTTTGAGAGCCATATGCTCCAACATCGACAGTTGTGAATGTATAATTGGCAGCGCAAGTTGCCAAAAGCACTACGGAGTAGGTGCCTTTATAATTGAAAAATTTCGAGCCGGAATTTGGTGGACATGTTAACGTGATGTGTTTGCCATCTATGGCTCCAACACAATTTGGAAAATTCCACGTAGCGTTGAAATCATTCGCAATGCGTTTCCACTTGTCTTTCTGCGGTACCGATAAATATACAAAACCAAGGGTGTTCCAAAGCACGTCACAGGTTTCTAAAACAATTTTTCTAACGGTCGTACGCCCCATCTTAAACGCTCATGAAAACATCTGATTACTTCCTCCATGTAACTTTAGAAATGTATAAAAAACAATTGACTAAATAAAAATATACAAAAGTATTTCTTACACCAGCGTAAGGAAGAGTCTACACTTTGCAGGTATTGATGGTCTGTTGGAATTCTTAGTAAGGCCTTCTTCAACCAAATCGAATACCTCTTTGTCCATCCTTACAGTTTTCTTAAATTGTTCAGGATCACTGTTAAACATTCTTTCGAAGTTGACCTCAAAAAATCCATTAATGTCTCGGTCTTGATATAGCGGCCTGACCCAAAATCTTTGACCTCCACCCATTACATTAAGTAACGCCCGAGCTTTGTGAAGCAAAATTACGTTTAAAAGAAACTCTAAAATATCCTCGAATTCCATTGAAAATGTGTACTCTAATAAATTTTTTTTTACAAAACCATGTGATGAAAAAAGTTTATTTAATATCCGTCAACAAAGTACTCATTGTGTCAACCTCCTCCGCCGATACTTTAACGTCAGTTGAAAAAAGCAACGTATAACGGACGACGTATTCTATGTGCCTGGGCCTTAAGGGCTAATATTACAACTTGCCTTTAGTTAAAGGTTATTATTATTAATAATAAAAACATTTAATGGATAAAAAATAATAAACAAAGGTTTTATAATACAAAGCCATTTATCGGTTCGACAACGTTACTTATTGTAACATAAGTTCCTCACTTATACTTGTTGTACAAATAGTATTTTCTCAAATACAAATAGTGGAATGTTGTCTTGGACGTCAGAGAACAAGTAAAATGTTTTTGTTTGTTGAATAGAGTGAGTTAGTGAGAGCGAAGTAATATAATAACAGTAGCACTCATTTTCTCATTTATACTTATAGTATGTTGTATGTAACATGTTAGAACTGTTTTCGCAATACTTGTTGTTACACAAATGCACGTCTTTAATGTACATATATAAACTAGCTAATAACCTTCAACAAACAAAACATTTTAAATGATTTTTTAAATATATGCACATTTATATGTAGATACTTTGTTTATGCAAATTATTTATTAGCTTTCTTTATTTAATATTTTTTTATGAATTATTTGATGTACATATAAATGAATTTTATAATTATTTTTTTAAATGGAATATTGTAATAAAAATAATGACAGTCTGTAGGTAATAACTCTTTGAGATCCTGAAGTCGCTACACAATCTTATCAGTATTCTTCGTTCGAATTTACCACTTTTGACGGTGGATGCTGATGACTAGGAATATCAACTATTTAACAAATTAGAATACAAATATTGCTTTCATCCCTTTTTAAAAGTTAAATCATGGGTATTTCGTGAGCGTGGGTTTTCGGGATTGTGACTAACTTTTTTTCCCACTCACGTGAGCATGCATCAATGTGAACTAAAAATATAAGGTCGTGCATGAGTACAATTTTTTTAATCGTGAGTGAAAAGTCACGAGAAATATAATTTAGCTTGTTTTGTACCACAAAACAAATTATCTGGTGGTCATAAAAATGTGAACGTTTCCACACTACCATGGAGGTACTACACTTAGTGCGTTGCCAATTATTTTTAATGGCTGGCTTCCCCAATAGGCCTAAAACATTATTTACCACAGGGTAGACCAGAGATGAAACTTTGAGGTTACGTTTTGGTGCAAATCAGCTTTTTTCCCCTCTACTTTCTGTTAACAAGAAATAGCAATATAAAGTAGGAATAAGGGAAAATAAACAAAAGAAAATTAAAGCATTTTGCAAGTAAGAAATGATGAATTGTAATGGAATTTACTTCTTCTATAGATCATGAAATAATTCTTATTTTGTTTTTAATTTTATATTACCATTAGCATTTTTATTGCTTAAATTAATATTTTTCTACAACTTTTTTTTGAGACAGAAATTAATAAGAATACAATACAAAACCACAACAAAACATGAAAAATTCTTTGTTTACTACTTTCTTTGTGACAGAGTCAGCAAAACAACAACAATAGCATGTCGTTTAGTGTCACCTCTGGTCTTCTTTGTGTTATTTACTTAATTATATACAAATAAATGATATATGCCTTATTTAAATCATGCAATTAAGCCATCGGATGAAGAGTGCTTTGAAAAGAAGTGCGATTTTTTGTTTATCACTCATTTTTTATCATGCATGCACATATGTAAGTACATATGGACCTTTGATTTACTTTAATACTTAAGATAATATACAGAGCAACAAATAATTGTTACTCTTGGCTTTTGGTATTTTTAAGAGACTTTTTTATTTTAAGATACATATTTTACACACAATGACATCAAAAGTTCGAGATGTCATCAGAATGTTTATGTAACATTTTTTTATTTCTTCTCTAAACAAATTAGGCGGAGATAATTTCGTCATTGGTATTCCTTTTATGAAGCAAATAATATACATTAAAACATTTGTATCGAAGTAATTGTAGTAAGACCTGAGCTCATTAAATGAGTCAATAAAAATAAATTCTTTTGGTACTCCAAAGAAACAGCATCTGTCAGTTTAATGAACTACAACACGACTCAACCCAAAAACCAAATTTTAAAAAACTTTATAGAGAGAGTTTTAAAAATTAGTGACAATCGATTCCAGAAAACTAACGAGCATAAAATTTATGAAGCATTGACCGACAATAGCTTTCCTAATTACATTATTAAAACGTTAATAGAGGCTGCCAAGTACAAATTAAAATACAAGATGAAAATTTGGACAACAATACTGATCGTGTTTTTCACAGTGTAAAATACATACATACCAAATCTGACCGACAGCAGAAATATGAAAACCACAATAAAATATAACAACAACAAGATTTGCCTACAAACCAAATTACACTCTAAATTCAATATTCAGAAACATTAAGGCGCCAATTCAAAAGCAACAACAAAGCAATGTTGTTTACGCAATACCATGTATTAGTAAGGACGGGAAAAATGCAATCTTGTACGAGTATATATAGGAACAACAAAGGGAACCTTATCAACAAGAATAGCTGAACACAAAATGGACATAAGCAAAAGGAAGGAGACAACAGCATTAACTCAACACATAATAAATACAGGTTACAAAGCTGACTTTGACAAAATCAAAATACTTGACAAAGAGAAGGTGGTAAGAAAGAGATATACTAAAGAAAGTCTACACATTCAAAATAATATAGAAAAAACAATGAATTTGAAAGAGGACACTGATAATATCAATGTTAGCTATAGAGTTGCTATTCAATAATCTGTGATATTAAGCTAAGATGTGTTTTATTGTTTAACGTTGTACAAAAGCGTTACGTTTTCTTCGTGTTAAATGTAATTTAATGAAACATTGTTTAATTTGTAAGTTCTAAATGTTTTATGTTTTGAAAATATTATTTTAATCATGTGTTTTTATATTTTACACATTAATAAATAGACAAAACCCTTTAAAAAGTCGACGAAACGTGGGGTAAAATTGTAATTAAATTTCTTTTAATTACCTTACTAGCTTGATGGAGGAAGTCTACATTAATTAACTATACTATTGGCCAATTTGAGCCATCATATAAAATTCTTTTGTTGTTAGTTTTATAACGCACATATTAAAATAATTATTTCTTAAAATTGGAATTATGAAATTTATATTAATCGAGATTGCCTCGATATCTTTTTTCAAAGATTTAAAAAAAAAACTTTTGTTTGTTGAGGGTTTTTAGCTAGTCTATATATAGACTAGCTAAAAACCCTCAACAAACAAAAGTTTTTTAAATCTTTAAAATTGGAATGAAAAGCATTTCTGGTTTGAAGGAAATCAGCTGAAGAGTTCTTTTAAAGTTTATTTCTCGTATTTGACACGGTGAGCTTAAATCATTTCTGGTGTTTTCTCTAATAATGCATAGAGTTGCACAATCAAAAATAAGATTTGTCAAAACGCAATCGTTTAAGGATTTCCAATCTTCGTGGTGGAAGAAGTTGAAGAAACCGACATCGTTATATCGAAATAGATGGTAAGAAATTTTTTCATTTTTGCTTGATTCACAGTAGGTGTGTTCCTTTTTTAATGATGATTTATTTACGAACTCATCAGTTTCGATTGTGATAATATCTGGAATATCTTCCGTTTGCTTTATTAACTTTTTAGTTTTTTTTTACATTTAATAAATGTTTTGAATTAATAGCTTTCCGTTTTCTTGGATCTTTCTAGTTCCATTGGTCTTCGGGGTGAGTATCTTCCATTAATCCAAAGTATTGGTATTTAGTTAATATAGAATAACCATGATCTTCGTAAATTCGAAGAGCACTAACATCATCTTTCTGACTCAAATCACGCTTTGTTCTTTGTACATCTTCAATTTTTATTTTTTCAAACATATTGTAATGATATCTTATATCTTTTAAAGTACTTATATTATCTTTCCGATCAATTCTTATAAAATCCCCTGGTCGTATGGATTTTTGCTTTAAAAGAATATGCTTCTGCAGGAAAAAGCTGAATTCAACTGATGCTTTACTAAATTGATTTCATGAGGGATCTACCAAAATACCCACAATATTGGTCCACATAGGCAGGAATGGACAATATTTATTTATAATGAAGTTACATATCTCTTCATTTTTAAATTCATTTCCTTCACCTTTCAAAGCAATCGATTGTAAGTTTCGCATTTCATCTGATTGAATTGAAGCCTGTCTTAATTCTCGACCGCTTTGTCCTATGAGCGATAATCCTAATGAGTCTGTAGCTCTTACCCCCCTGGCATTTCTTAATGGGTTCCCCACTATTAGCTCCACCGGAACCATCTATTTTAGAGTCCCCTATAATTCTCGACAATCGGTTACGTAAAGTCAAAGCCTTTGCTCAACATTTCTGTCTTCGTTGGAAAGAAGAGTATTTTCTTCGTGAAATCACGGTGAAGGATTTAGTAGTCATTCGAAACGAATAGCTTTCGCCGACCGGTTGAAAATGAGACAGAATCGTAAAAACGTATCCGGGAAGTGATACCCACGTATGCGTCGCGGACTTTCGAACAGCAAACGGAATTGTTGAGCGACCAACCACCAAACTGGCCACTTTGACTAGTTAAGCCTACGCAATCTACGTTTCTTAACTTTCATTGTTTCTAGTATCATGGACGCTTTGCCAACCTTGTTCGAGGATGCTCTTCTTGAAGATTACGAAGAGGCAATGGAAGTAGTAGACCATACAGTCGCCGTGGAAAATTCCGCCGTAAGTTCGGAGGCATCTTCCCCCGTCCCTGTTGTGACCAAACCAACCGGAATTTCTTCAGCTGAGGCTGCAAGTAAAATAGTTGCGTCCCTTGAGGGAAACCCGTCACCCACTCAATCTGATGTGTGTTTTGTAGTTGCTTCTGAAGCTACTTTGCCTACAAATCAGACTGGTGGGTCTACTTTAACTACGACATCAGGTCCCGAATTGTGGTTTCTGTGTCATCAGCTTCCAAGCCATTAGTTTGCAAGATATTAAAACTATTTCTAAACAAATAATTCTTTTTTGGAAGGAGGAGTAAAATAAATAAGCGTTTAAACCAAAACTTGCAATCTTCCGATGTTTTCAGATCGAACGGAAAGGACAGAACATGTTTGATGAAATGCCGTAGGAAATTATGTTTTCCAATTTTGTTATACAAATCCTTGCACACAATTTGTATGCAGTGAGCTTTGCACCACTGTGCAATAGCTTTTGGCTTTCTGCTATCACGAGGATTTTCTAAACAGCGATAACATTTTATCAGATATTATGAAATATTTTCATTGTTGCACGATTTTAGCACAGCTCCAAACAGAGCATAACTGACGTCTTCAATTTGTCCAAAATTGCACATAAGTATGTATGTCAATAATAGTGTGACGTGAAAGAATAGCCGTTGCAATGGGAATAATCATTTTATGCTTTAGAATTCTTATCACAATTTTATAAATTAAAACTCGTTTTTAGCACATTCAATTTGACGAACGAACACTTTGTCCAGATGCATCGAAATGTATTGTGCAACAAGCATCTTTTAATATATCAGGATTAGCTGCAAATATTATAAAAGTTGCTTTTCCCCAACAATATATTGTTAAAGGGGATGCAACATGTTGAATATAGTCCTTGTACAGTTTCAATTGCATTAAGAAAACTTCATAAAAAGGATCTGAATGAAGCCATCTATCCGAGTTTCCTTCGGACTTTCATTTCCGCAAAATTGTAATATTTTGCACGTTTTGAAGGTTTCCACTTTTTGAAATATCATCTGATGCTTTGAGAATCTGTTCTTTCCAGTACAAATAAGCAATATTCCTATTTAATGCTTTTTTTTTATTATTTTACGAGTTACTCCTCGGATTTGAGCAACTCGTTTTTCTCCTTTTGCATTGAAAATTTTACCACATCTGCTAACTTCTACTTTTCCATTGAAATTTATTTTAAATCTATATTGACAGCAATTTTTAAAATTTCAATATCCATAGACTAGTAGCCAGATCCTGTTTTTGACGTGCTGTAAAAGGATATAATGCAAGTATTGTTTAATTTCAAATACTTCAGCCGAATGACGTCGCGTATAAAAATTTTCAGTTAATTTAAGGGCCTTGTCTTCTGTGGCATTAAAAATTAGGTCAGCATTTATTTTAAATTTGGAATCAAAATTTTTTTTAAATGCCCTTGATCGATTTGTTGACACATCTTTTAAACGTATGACATCTCTATTGAGATTTTCCTTTTGACTAGGAGATTTTATGTAAGTTACGAATTTTGAGACTTTAAAAATTTTGTCCGAAATGTCCGAGAGTAGCATTGCTACTCTCTAAAACTTTTTCTAAAGACTCGTATAAGCAACTAACATTGCTGACCTCTACCAAATACACGGAAGATTCATTTAAACATGTCGCACTACAAAGATCTATGGCATTACCCCAAAGTTTCATTTAAAACTATATCACTTTTAACTGAAATGCTCTCTAAAAGAGCTCTTTCATTATTTAGGAAATCTTCTGAATTTTTACTCAAATTTATAACTATTTTTTCGGAAAAAACAGGGGTTGCACTAATATTTTTTAAATAATTTTCTGGACTTTCATCTAAATTACTTCTTATTGGTATCGAGTCTATATTATTGCTGCATTTATGTTCTATATTATTGCTAAATAAAAATTAATTTTTAGAATTTATATTATCAAATTGACTTATTTTATTATATTTTCTAAGTTAATAGCATTGCCAAATTATTCAATAAGATTTTCAAACATACCTTTTAGGTCAATAACAAATTTTGTCAGTATACATACCTTCGATTCCTACTGAATTTAAGTTTTCACATGCAAAACGGAAAAGAAAAATCATTTGGTTTTGTGAGAAAACAGTTTAGCAAATGATTTATTTTATATATGCAATTATTATTTAACAATGTTATTATATTTACCATATTTATTTGTATATATCAAAATTTTAGGCTCATAGTTCTGAAAGAGCAAACGTTTAAAAACTTTATATTTATATTAAAAATTTGTTTAAATACCATTTCATTATGCAAACTCTCTACTGGTTGCAATTTTGGATCAGTGTCATTATATATCTATGTAATTAGAGCGTCTAAAGCACATACTTATTTCGTCGGCACTCAAGCTTATGTCCATTCCTTCTGAGATAAAATTTTCGATTATGGGGTTTTTGCTGTTATCAATATGAGCTTTTTCCACACTCACACATCTGGTCTCTAATTTTTCAGCATGATTTTCACCTTGTTGATTTTCCAGAGAAATATTTGAAAAAATTTCAGGATCGAACGTTTCTTCAACATTTAAGTTAATAAGAATGTCATTTATAACAAGGCTTTCGAGATTTGAAAAAAAACGTGTAAAACATTTTTATCATTAATATCTCCTTAGTCTATATGTGTGACTGTAAAAGAAAATACAATTCTTTATTTGCTATATTTTTTTCCTGTGGCACTCCGCACCTATTTTTTTCCTGCATTCTTTGCGTGCATCTTATTATCTGAAATTGATAATAGTATTTGACTTTGTAAATACATTGTGTGCGTGTCTTAACTCACGTTTACTAAAATAATTTTCCTATTTTTTAACACGTCTCGAATCTTTAAATATGCTGGCATACTTGTATTATATTTGTCAATAATGCCCTTGTACTTTTCCCGACTAACGTTTTTTTTTTGGATCTAAGCCATTTCTCAGCTCTTCTTCAAGTTTGGATGTGTCTCGCATTTTATTCCCTAAAACCAGAAAAATATGACTCAAATCCTAAATACTTATCTTTTGATAAATATAAAATAAAATCGTTATAATGATCTTGCCCGGTATAATCATGATGTGAATCAATAAAAACAAATTCTTGTGATATGACATTTAAAATGTAAAGGCTAAAATGAACACTTCTCGTAATTGGTATAATAATAAAGTTTGGCTTATGTGATAGTGTCAACTATAAACTTTTTCGAAACAAATTTAATCAATTTGGCATGGTAGGTTAATCACATTTTGAATTTCCCTTTAATAATAGATAGTATTGCGCAATCCAGTCGAAAATTACTCAATTATTTTTCAATTGCTAAAGTTTTTCACTCGTGATTATCGTAAAACCAATATCTGATAACACTATGCGACAGTCGAAATCGGGATGTGATGAAACCAACGGGAAATGTTATACCGGTAAAAAAGAAGTTATATGTGTCCCGGCGTTTCGCTGGGTCACGTCTAGGAATCGAGATATATCGATTTGAAGTTAGTAACTCTTATATAGGGGAAATTGTCACCTTTCGTGGTCTTTTTTTGACATAACTGGAGAACCACTAGTCCGATTTTGCTGAAACAAATTAAAAAAAATTGGGAATTACAATTCCTTTAATCTGGTTATACAATGTTTCGGTACATAAGCAACAGTTTCGGAGTTATAAATAAATGTATGAAGAAAAAAAGTATTTTTTGCCTAAAAAATTGAATTTTTTTATTTTTAATTCATAAAAAATCCAAAACGGTAAAAACAGTGTCTAGACCTATTACTTTCACGTAAAGTCACATAACCTATGAACAAAATGAGACATAAATCATGAAAATCGATGAACGCGTTTCGCTTTTATTCACAATTAAGTGAAGGTATGAATTTCAAAAATTTTCTCGAGATATGCTCAAAATTCTTTGGAAAAAACAATAATGAATTTTTTTGATTCTCAGAAATAAAAAAAAGTAATAAACAAAAGGTTATTTGATTTTTATGATTGCAGTAGCAAAGTAATAAGCGCTAATAAATTTGCGTGCACAATTAGAAGGAAAAAAGGAAAGTGCACTTTTTTAATTATTTGGGTTTTTTCCGTTAGTTACCTGCATCATTTTTTTTACACAAATTGCACCCACATTTATGAGTGGTCATGTTTTAGAACGTTTCGAAAAATTTAAACGCACACAAATCAGGTATATAGCCACCCTTAAAAGATGCGCGAATTCATAAGTACCTCTCAGTAAAATATTGAAACTTACGTAGTATTTTTAGGTATTCAATGATCGATTTTTGTCATTCAACAAGTGTCTCCGAACGCGTAAAGTACGGTTTTTTTTTAAAGTGACGAAAAAGTAATAAAAGTATAAAACCGAAATGAGTGGAAATTGTCCAGAAAATTTTGTTACGTTTGTGGCAAAAGAGCTTTTTCAACAAATGCTGCATTACTCACTGAGCAAGTGGAGCGCGCTTTTAAACTTTATTTTGATTGCGAAAGAATTCGCGGCGTTTCGTGGGTCCCAGACAAAATTTGTAAAACATGCTACAATGGTCTTAACATGTGCATCCAAGGGAAACGCAGTTCACTTCATTTTGGTGTACCAATGATTTGGACTGATCCAGGAGAGCACAATTCCGATAACTGTTACGCTTGCGCAAACAAAATATGTGGAGTAAATCGTAAAGGCCTTAAACGAAGAGTTTACATATCTGTTAAAAGTCCACAAATACCTATATCGCATTCGGATGAAATACCAATTCCACCGCTTTCAAGTCCTGACAGAGAAACTTCTTTTTCTATTAAAACAATGGATCAATCGGATTTCACCTATAAACTAACTCCAGCAGCCGGCCCATTGAACAAAATAATTCCAATATCACAAGCAAGAATGGACAAGATTGTTTCAGAATTAAACCTTTCTCAACGTGAAGCAGAAAAACTTGCCCAGTTTTTGAAAGAAGGCAACAATTTAAAGCCTAATGTCAAAGTCACCGGATATCGAAGACGACAATAGCTATTCCAACGGTGCTACACACTCAACGAAGGGAACACATTTGTTTACTGCCACGATATAAAGGGACTGATGGAGGCGATGGCCATTAATTATGTCGCAGCTGATTGGCGAATGTTCATCGATTCTTCGAAATCAAGCCTGAAAGTCGTTTTGATACATAAATATAATAAAAAACCAAGCATTCCCATTGGCTACAACACAGACATGAGCGAAACATACGATTCCATGAAAATAATTTTGAATAAAGTTTGCTACACTGATCACATGTGGCGGATCAGTTGTGATCTGAAAGTCGTGGCGATGGTAAGAGGTCTCCAAGGAGGCTATACGAAAAACATGTGTTTCTTGTGTCTTTGGGATACCCGATTTAAAGGAAACCAATACGAAACGCATGATTGGCTTCCTCGAGATCCAACGGAGAAAGGACACAACTGCGTAAATGATACACTGGTGCCAATGGAGAACGTCCTCATGCCCCCTCTCCATATCAAACTGGGAATCGTAAAAAATTTCATCAAGGCCATTGTGAAGCAACCGAAAATTCTTGATTGTTTGACAAATATTTTCCCACGAATCAGCGAAGCAAAATTGAAGGAAGGTGTTCTGAATGGGCCGGATATACGAAAGCTCATGAAATCAAAAGAATTTAAAGGTGCTTTAGACGGTAATGATTACTTTGCGTGGAGGGCAGTGAAGAAAGTCATACGATATTTCTTGTGAAGTACGCGAGCACACAATTACCCCGCTCTTGTGACCAAGATGTTGCACTACTTCCAGAAAATTGGAGTGAATATGTCCCTCAAAATTCACTTCTTGCATCACCATCTCGAATGCTTCAGCAAGCAGCTAGCCTCAGAGTCGGATGAATATGGCGAGCGCTTCCATCAAGTGGCAATACCAATAGAAACGCGACATAAAGGCAAAACGCTCGATTCGCTGGTGGCTGAAATTTGTTGGTGGTCGCAAAAGACGTACGATCCCGACAATGAAGATGAAGAATATACAATGGTAGTTTCCTCCGAGGTTAAGTCACAAAAATGAAGTTAACTGACTGATTAAAAACAATTGATTTTTTCCAGATGAAGACAGAAGAAAGTAAAGGGCGCAAACAAACGAAAATAAGTTTTGCGTTCATCGATTTTTATAACCTATGTATCTATGTAATAACCTAATAATTATATTATAATTAATATTTATTTATTAATAATTACGTGTTAATAATTATAATAAATAATATATAATAAATATTATCCAAATTCATTGAAACATGAAATCAATATTCTTGTCAAAATGAGATACCTTCACTTAATTGTGAATAAAAGCGAAACGCGTTCATCGATTTTCATAATTTATGTCTCATTTTGTTCATAGGTTATGTGACTTTACGTGAAAGTAATAGGTCTAGACACTGTTTTTACCGTTTTGGATTTTTTATGAATTAAAAATAAAAAAATTCAATTTTTTAGGCAAAAAATACTTTTTTTCTTCATACATTTAT
The DNA here is from genome assembly GCA_956483585.1 of Gymnocheta viridis. Lineage (NCBI taxonomy): Eukaryota > Metazoa > Arthropoda > Insecta > Diptera > Tachinidae > Gymnocheta > Gymnocheta viridis. The sequence continues at coordinate 19,038,808 of OY101443.1, forward strand.
TTATAACTCCGAAACTGTTGCTTATGTAGCGAAACGTTGTATAAACAGATTAAAGGAATTGTAATTCCCAATTTTTTTTAATTTGTTTCAGCAAAATCGGACTAGTGGTTCTCGAGTTATGTAAAAAAAAGACCACGAAAGGTGACAATTTCCCCTATATGATAGTTACTAACTTCAAATCGATATATCTCGATTCCTAGACGTGACCCAACGACACGTATAACTTCTTTTTTACCGGTATAACATTTCCCGTTGGTTTCATCCCATCCCGATTTTGACTGTCGCATAGTGTTATTAGAAACGCTTAGTTTTTACATCTCAAATTTCATGTTTGTAAGATAAAATTGGTTTCTATGGGCATTTTCTACCTAAAAGGCCCACAAAAGTAAACAGAAACTGGTTTTATGTTTCTGTTTTTAGGTAGCAAATGTTGTGTTTGTATTTTTTGTGTTTTTTTGTTTGTGTTCTTAGGTAGCAAATGTTCAGCAACGGTAGAAAAAGAATACATTTCAATGATTTCGTCAGTATAAGTTGAACAGTGAAGTTGAAGAAAAATGAACCGCAAAATAGAATTGTTAACTGAAAGACAATATCTGCGTTTGAGTGAAGAAGCCAGAAGCAGATATATTGACTCTATACTTGATGATATGACTGAGGATGACGACGCTTTACTGCCAATTGAGGAAGAAGAAGAGGTATTTACTGGAGAAGTGCAAGACTCAGAGAGTGAAGACTGCGACAATGACAACGAAATTCCAGCCGCTATTGACACGCCAATACAAATTGAGCAAGATGTATTTGAAGATGAAAGTGACAGCGAAACTGATATGGTTGAAGAAAATGCACCAACATCAAGCACAACAGAAAGTATGATTGCACGTGATGGCAATGGCAACTAACACCACCTGTTTGTCAACAAATAAGGAGTCACAACATCGTAAGAACTCGCAGTGGTCCATTACGAATGACGGAAAGTATGACTGGTATGCAATGCTTCAAGAGTTATTTTACAATAGCAATGGTCGATATAATCGTGCGTCATACCAACAAAAAAGCCAATTCAACTTATGATGCCTACAATGCAGCAAACCCAACAAAGCGTCAATTGAAGTGGAAGGATACGACAGTGGCAGAAATATACGCATTCATTGGAATGCTGATAATGGCAGGCGTAAATCATTCTAATGATGAAAATGCAAGGGACTTATGGACGCAATTGTCTCATCCTCTATTCTGTCATGTGCACCCTGTGTTGTTGGTAAGGTAGGGGTTAAACATCAGCTGTTTTGTATGAAGGGTGGCAAGGTTACGGCCAGAGCTGTCTTTTTGAGTGTGTGGGTGTGTATGTGTGTTGAATCGCCAAATATGTTTTTTTTATACACAGGGTTAAATTGCTGAAAAGGTAACCAAGATGAAGTTGGAAGACATATTGTCCGCCAAAACTTCTGGGTATACCAAGAATTAGCCATTTTTATTCATTCCTGTTTTTGCATTTGAAAAGGTCGGTGTGACTGGTGGCTGGAGCTGTGAAACTTAAAGAAAAAGAACAAATCCTGTAAAAGAAAAAAAGAAGTAACTAACCTGTGTGTGCCATTATAAGAAAAAAGGAAGAACATTTGGAAAGTAGAAAAAGTTTTATATAAGAAAAGAAAACATACATTTTAAAACCTTAACATTAGACACAAAGAAAGCTGAAAAGAAAAAAAACTTTACAAAAGACGAGTTAAATTAAATAATTCTTAATAAAAGTTACTACAAACTAGTGAAACTCGTTAGTTTGAAACAAAATAAATTAAAAGAAAAACTGTGAAAATTAAGAAAATAAAAAGCCATAACTATCTGCAGCCAAATCCACGCCACCACCATCGCTGTCACATCCATCGTGGGACAAACCAGCAAGTCAGGCACCACCACACCAGGGGTGTCCGGGTAAAAGCCTTTTTTTACCTCCGGAGTCCGGACACTAGTACAGACGACTCACAGACTCTGAAAATAAAAAAAAAAGATTTTTAAATATATGTATTAAGCTTTAGGGCCTATTTTTCAATTGAGGTTAGGGAAAACTCTTACCGCGTAGTTTTGCCAGTCCTCTGAGTTTATTGCGTCCAGAGTGCGCGTGTGCTTTTTAGGTCTTGAGCTCAAAACCATAGGCATCGTTAACGTGTGGATCTAAGCCACAAATATATAGGTGTTTTCCTTAAGTTTCAAAAGATAAGAGGTTAAAAAGTGAAATATATATATATAAAGTGAAAGTTTTACCTACTGTCTAACATCGTACTTCGGACACCATACGGACAGACAGGCTTTCCACTCGGGCAACATTCACCATAGTGCCGGTATACAGAAGTCCCACATCAGTAAAGAAGGCATTTTCCAAGCGTGAAGTTTTGAAAGAGAAAAGAAAGTTCATGTTAAAGTTTAGAAAAAGTTAAATTTTTAGAGACATTTTTGTTTGAATTTTATACTTTTTTATTATTTTTGCAATACCTAACCTATAATGTACCTTTTGAATTTTCAACTTTTTGCATTTTTTTTCAATTTTGTTTAATTTCAAACTTGCCAAAAATAATTAATGAAATTGTATTGTAGTAGATTTTGCGCTAGTAACAAATAAAGCAAAAGAATATGTTTATATTTTTTAAAATTTAGATGAAGGTGGAACATTTATTGAATATGTTGGCTTAAGTATTTAAAAAGCGGTAAGTAAAGGGGGGAAGTAAGAAGGAGCAAGGCTGTTTTTGGGACATCAAAATTGAAGATGTCACGGAGAGGCCAGTATGAGTCTCTAAAGGGGAGGGCAATATACCTGGCCAAACATCTGCCAAGGAAACATTTTTTGTGAGTGACATGAATAGGGAGCGGATGTACTTGCTTCGGGCTTCACATTTATTTTTAAACATTTTCTTTTAGTTGTTTTCATCTGAACAGCTGGTATGATTTTTTTTATAGCTGCTGAAACAATCAGATGTGCTGGCAAGGACCACCCTAATACGGCGAGCTTCAGCCGGAGGAAAAAGCCACCATACCAGCGCGGCCAGCAATCTGGTAAACTTTTAAAATTTTATTTTTTTTGCAACAGCAGCCGCTACAATTCCGTGCAACAATGGGATTAAACCGCTTCTGGGATTTTATACGTTTTGATGACGCGAGAACAAGAAACGAGAGGCAGCGAACAGACAAAGCTGCTCCAATACGAGATATTTGGATAATGTTGAACGCAAATCTCGCAAAATATTATGTGCCTACAGAAAATTTTACAATTGACGAACAATTGTATCCGTACCGCGGCAGAACAAAATTTACCCAGTATATTCTATCGAAGCCTGCGAAATACGGGATTAAGGTATGGTGGATATGCGATGCTAAAAATTCATATCCTCTTCATGGCCAAATATATACTGGCCAACAAGACAGTGGTCGCGAAATCGGTGTGGGCGAAAGAGTAGTAAGAGATTTGGTTGGGCCATACCGCAATAGCGGACGTAATATCACCATGGATAATTTTTTTACGACGCTGCCACTGGCAAAGCAGCTGATATCCGTCAAACTTAGCATTGTTTGAACACTGCGGCGAAACAAAGCCTATATACCAACAGAAATGAAAGACGATAAGAGTTGGACCGTTGGGACAAGCAAATTTGGTTTCCACGTAGGCTTGCCAGATCTAATTTGTCAAAAAGCTTGACATTGACCAAAAAAAAACTTGATTTTGAAAAAAAAAACTTGACAAATAAAAACACTCATACTAAATATATAAAAGAGATTTTTAGTTTTTAAAGAAGAACTTCTGGATAATTATTATTGGGAAAATACGAATTGAATTTCAACTTTTACTCGTAAAAACAATTTTGCTGAGAGGTTTTAGCTAGTCTATAATAAATAAATAATAATTTTCATAAATAACTTGACAATTCTTCAAACACATAGGTTTTATTTAAAAAACAATGAAAAACCGCCTGTATTATTCCACCATGGGTATATCAAGTCGGCTAAGCTGATAGAAGGATGGCGCGCCGGTAAAACCCCGGCTCAAGCCGAATCGCCGCCGCCGCCGACGAAAAGTCCACGACTTGCTTCTCTGGTTCAATGTTGTCAATTTACTAGTGTTGAGTAATAGGGTAAATATCAGTGTTGGCACTTTTATAATGATTGTACAGAAAGTTAGTTATTTTTTAAACTATAATTGCAGAAAAAAATATGTATCATATTAGTCCTTAGTTCTATTGATAGTAAAAATATGGGCTTTAGATTTGTTTTTTAGAAATATACACATACTTTTTTTAAGTATTATTAAATAGCTAGAATAAATTTGAGAAAAAAAATAACTTACAAAAAAGCTTGACAAATCACTTTTTCACTTGAAACTTGACGCGCATTAAAAAACTTGACAATCAGGCCAAATCAGGCCCTTCTGGCAACCCTATTTCCACGAGTAGGTGACTATGGTTTCATACAAACAGAGGAAAACAAATTCCGTAATATTGTTGTCGACTCTGCATGATGATGCAACTGTAGAAGAAAACGGCAAACCAGAAATCATCAATTTTTATAACAAAACGAAAGGTGGCGTAGATGTTATGGACCAGACGCTTCGGGAGTATACCACACAGAGACACACAAAAAGGTGGCCTTTGTCGTTTTTGTACAATATGCTCGATGTTAGTGCTTTCGCGGCATACACTATATTTTATGATAATAACAGAACTGTTCCATATCAAACAACACGGAGAAAACGCTTTTTGCGTAATCTTGCTAGAGATTTGTGTGCGCCAATAATAGAAGAAAGAGTAGCCAATCGCCAAGTAACGCGCCATTTTTCCACCAAATCAGCAATTGAGAGCTTTTTGGGAAGACCAGTGGAGACGGTAACCTATACCGAGCAACCATCTACTTCTACTGATGGCAGGAAGCCAATAACAGGATGCTGCTATTTGTGCGCTTCTTTGCCAGACAAAAGGAGAAGAAAGACGACAAAAGTCTGCAACGTTTGCGAGAAACCAGTTTGCGATCAATATACTCAAACAATATCAAAATGTTTTTCATGTTTTAACAATGACTCAACATAAGACATCAAATATTAGAAATGAGTTAAAATGAATAAAATATAAATAATTTAACTAAAAAACAATTACAGTTCATTTTTTACACATCAATAAACATTTTGAAACAAAATAAAAATAAAACAAACGTTTTTTCTTTGAAATATAAGGTAATTTGCACTAAGGTACCCCGGTACCCTGGTCATGGACCCCTGTATGCAAAAACATTAAACTAATTTTTTAGTTAATATATTTAACCAAATTTGATAAACTTTATTCTAGTCTCTAAGTTTAGCCGAAATCTCTGATGATCCGGAGTTTCATGTTGATATCTTTAATAATAAAGGAACAGCAGCACTTTAAAGTTCAAAAAAGTACCCGGGTACCCGGTTATGGACCGTAGGGTTAAAGTCGCACCATACATTATTTTGTACAGCCGACGGTTGTATTGTCGTCGCCACCGTTAAACTTTTTTTAATTTTAGTAGATTTTGGTCGCCGTCAACGATATTTGTGACTAGCGTTCTCAACGTATAAAATTTCACTTGATCTTGGAGTTGTATATAATGACATTTCTAACGTCGCGACGTGAGCTCTTTTGATAGTTTTCGACATGCGTTACATACACACTTTTTTCTCACTTTTCGAGAAACGATGGAATATTTTGTTTCACATCTTTTCGACGCGAGAAATTCTCGCCAAAGTTACAGAACATGGGTACAGTTCATTTTATATGAAGAAATTAATTTTTTTATCTCCTAATATCTTAACTTATCATTTTCTATATGTTGAATTGGGGAAAATACGAAAATATGTGAAAGAAAATCAATGAATATACTTGCGCAGAAATCATTCAAACCTTATAGAATTATACCAAGACAATTTTTTCAAATATAAAACAATTAAAAACTAAATAGTTTATGTAAAAAATGCTAAACGAAGTACATATGTATGAATGTATATTATATGTATGTACTTATGTAGCTACATTGTCAAAGAAAACTGCATTTAAGATTTCTTATAGTTTTCATAAGTACATACATACATAAATGCTTCAGAAATGGTGTTAGCCGTGTGAAATACTGTTGAAAAAATTAAATTCATTGAATTTATTTTCCCTTTTAAAAATAAATTGCATTTTTGAAAATAATTATTAAAATTTGATGATTTATCGAATTTGGATACAATAACACCCGTAGAATCTATAAATAAGGAAGGAGTTGGATTAAAAAAGTTTTATTGCATTAATTTGTGTTAAATTTAAGAACAAACAGTTCGTGCTGGGTAGTGAGCTTGAAAAAACGAAAGCAATAAAATACGCACATAAGTAAAATAAATTCGGATTTCAGTAAAACCAATGCCGCCACCAATTCAGCATCGGCTTTGTTCCCTGGTATGCACTTGAAGGGGGTTCAAAAAAAACTTGAGCCTGGTATTAAAGATTAATTGAAAACAATTTCCTGAAAATACTTTGTAATTTTTGCCGCGCTTTCGGATAGTCACTACGCAGAAGATATTAAGAAATTTTTTTTAAGTTAAAGGTTTACTGCGTTGCAAATAATATACTACATACTTACATATATATGTATGTATTGTGGCCAATATGCAAAAGAATCGTCGATAAATGCCAGTATCAAAGTTTTTAATCGCCATACATCAAATTTTAAAAATATTTTAGCAAAATGTTGGTTATTGTTAAAAGGTAAAAGAAACGCCACTGAATTTTGTTAGTTCAAAATTTCTGGTGACATTTCTTTAGCGCATTTGATTTTTTATATCAATTTGGCATGGCTAATATACTTGCGGGATTTGCGAGTCTTAAAGCTCTATTCCGAGGTAAAACTCCATGCACGAGTCTACAAAAAATATGAACTATAACGCAATGCTTATTCTGATAATTTAAGTACTTCTAAAAAATTATTTCGTGTTTAATTGTTTTAAATTATAAAAATTTTTGCTCAAACTCATTCTTTTGATAGCCGCAGTTTGCTTTTAATCGTCCGTTCGTGTCATCGTTTTGTGAAAAATAATTAAGTTTTGTTGCTTGAGAAAAATCGGAGTAGTTTCCTAATATCTAAATGATATTATTTGATAGTGTCGTTCAAGAGTTAGATTAATTAAAGTCAAATTTGTAATTCAAATAAAAAAGGCAAATTATTTCAAATTTTATCTGAGAAATTAAGTTTTTTTGTTATAAAAAATGAATAATTTAATATTATATTTTTTTTGTTATTTTACTCAAGTATTTAATAAAAATGCAATACATACTTAAAGTGCTTTTGTTTCAAAAAGAAGCATCAATAAGAAATTATCTAGAGTATGTGTGTGCAAAAAAAAGATTTAACAATAGCGGAACGCGTAATGTAGCTCTTCTTACAATTGGGGAGTCGTCATAGCATTGAGTGCAATTATTTGTTGAGAAGAGTGAAATGTAATGACGTCATAACGAGAACATAATAAGCGGTTAAACGGAACAACTAAATGTGATAGTGTTTCTGTTGCTGTAAAAGACGATTAAAAGCAAGTAAGCAAAATAGAAACTATAACAACTTTGATGCGTTATTGAGAAAGATTTTGAAAAATTAAACACATTTACTAGTGAAGATTTCATTTAGGATGGATTATTCGTTATTAAATGCGGAGAAATTTCCAAAAGACGAAAACAAGGCAGTGTTTCAAGTGTCCTTTTACAAACAGGTTTTGATTATTTTATTCACAGCAAGGAATAAGGTTGATGGATTTAAAGATGGTCTCCTGAATGAGAATGAGAATGAAGCATCTATAAAATCAGAAATTCACGGAAAATTTTTCATACAAAAGGAATTTGGTTTAGCGGTGGAATTTGTGGATCATTCACATCCGAAGCAATAATGGCTTCAACTGCGGTTTATATTGTTCTTTGGAAAAATATTAAAAATGAATATTGAAATTCTTTGAAAGTTAAAACAACATGCATATGTATGTATGAAAAAATGTTACGTTAACGGAGTAGTGGGAGACAGAATTACAAAGGGAGACTCTATAATAATTCAACAGGAATACAGATCCGTTAATATATGTATATTATCTTAAAGCAAAAAGATATAAATTGGTCTTCATTCATACATAAAATCTCTAAACTATTACAAAAGGAGACTCTATAATATTTCAACAGGCATACGGATCCGTTAATATATGTATATTATCTTAAAGCAAAAAGATATAAATTGGTCTTCATTCATACATAAAATCTCTAAACTATTACAAAAGGAGACTCTATAATATTTCAACAGGCATACAGATCCGTTAATATATGTATGTATATTATCTTAAAGCAAAAAGATATAAATTGGTCTTCATTCATACATAAAATCTCTAAACCGAGAATAAACACATTATTCGCTATCGGATGTCATAATCTCTAACTAAGAAAATTCTATCGAATGAGTTTGATATCGAAAGCGACGACTAGACCCCAGCTATTTTATTAGATGTCTAGAAATGATCCCAGCAATTTCCTGTCTTGAAAACACCAACAACTTGTCAAAAGAAAATTTAAAAGTGCGTCTGCGGTGGAGATTTCATTTTATAGAGAATCTACTGAAGAATATAAAAGTGTTTCTAACAACAATTCTATTTATAGCAATTTCATTATTAGTGGAGAAATTCAACAACATACATATATGTTTAGAAAAAAAGTTAAAAATCTGCAAGATCTATAATTTATTATGTTTTATCTTGAAGACCACACAAGAGGTTTTAAAAAATTTTAACAAAAACTGTCCAGCATATTATAGCAGCCGTTGTTGGAACAAAAACCGAAGTTGCAACATTATTCCCGATGTATAAAAATAGATGTGGGGAATTTCGGACAACAATAAATTTCAATGAGAATGCTATTATATGTATGCGCTACAAAAAATAAATTTAACACAAATTTCTCTACAAAAGAGTACAAAAAAGATTTGCAAGGCTAAAAATTTCCCAAAAGCAATAAGAAGACTCGGAAATCTTCAAGAAGTGACACCGCACTCTGTCGGATAGAGATAAAAGAACGCAAAATTGTGGATAGAATAAGTATATATGTACAAGAAACTTGTGTTCCTCAAGAAATTTATCTGTTTATAAAAACATCATTAATCTTAAAATTTAACAAAAAAAATACTTTGAAATTAAACCGAAGCACAATTTTTTTGATACTACAGGCAGTATAGTAAAAAAGTATTATAAGAAAAGTATTTATAAAGGAATACTACTTTCTGTAGCTGCAGTTCTCTTAAGTGGCCGCTACGCAGAAGATATCGAAAGTTTCCTTAATTTTCTCTATGCTGTCAAAATCAACATATTTTGGTCCAAATAGAGTTGGGCCACAATAAAATCTATTCATAAGTATAATAGATTACATAATATTTGTCAACGTTTTACAAAATTTGTTCAATTGGACGGAAATGCAATGTGGTAGTCATTCAAATTTGCAGTGTAGATTCCCTAATCATGCTTTCTAATGAAATTGTCATGCAGCTCTTAAAACGCAAATTATATAAATACATACATACTTATGTATGCTAGAAATATTAGCCATAGAAATATACATATTTTGCAATTGACTGGGCCGCATTCTTGCAAGTGTTAGAAGCAGACAAGTTTCCGAAGACGTAAACAATGCCTTGAAATTTAAATGCTAAATAAAGTATGAAGATGATTTTATTATTAATAACAATATTAAAATATTAACAGCAAATTATTAAAAAAAGTCGTTCTTATCTCAAGGGAATGAGATTTTATTTAAACATTTTGAAACACGTTAATATAAACAAGGAAGAGAGATATATTCGGCTGTGCGAAATCTTATATACCCTTCACCGTAGTATGGAGCGACGAAAGAAGTCGCATTCACGCTCACGAAATACGAAAGAAAAATTAAAAACAAGTAAGAGAGAAATACGAAAAAGAATTTAAATGAAAAAAATTACATTAAAGCAAAAAAAAATTGCCACTTACCATCTCCAAAGCAACATTGGAAGCGTGAGTTTACAAGGTATTCTAGTGTTGCTTTGCAAACCGCATTTATGATTGTCGTAGTGTGCGGTGTTGGGTAAGTATTTATCAAAATGTTTGGTTGACCAGATTGCAGACGTGCTGGTATTATTGTTTGCAGCTGAAGCTCGTCGGATTGGGGTGGAGTTCTTGTCTACAAGCCGGCACAAAAAAATCCCACACTAACAAAAAAAATTAATACCAGACTTAATAAAAAGGTATATATGTATATAAATGATAGGGAACCCGAAGTAAGTTTACTTAATTATTTTATACACAGCTTTTACTCACACTTTCCTTTTCTTCCATTTTCAGGACACTCACCATCATGACGGACTGGTTTCCTGTCCGCTGGAGTCCCTCCCCTCAGAAATTCCATGGAACTTTGGAATTCCTCCATGGCAACGCTCCTTTTGTTTCTTTTGTTGCCCCTATATTCATCTCGATGGAAATTATCACCACCCTACATCCAATCACCTACCTTTTATTATTTATTCCATATTAAATAAACTTTCCTTCACATACTGTAATTTTTTTGTTTTCAATAAACGTTATAAACAAAATATAGGTTTTATTTTTGCATATTTAGTAAGTATTCCTTACATTAAAATTTCAGCTATTTAACTATAAAAAAATTACATGTAGATTGTATCCTATACTACTAGTAAAGGCACAATAGCAACAAAAAAAAAACTAATAAAATGAAATAAAAAAAAAATAGATCTATCTATAAATATGTATGTTGTAAATTATGCTTTCATTGTACTCAACTGGTTAGGCAAACATACCCTTACCTCTGAAGGTAACCAATGACCACAATAATTACGATGACCTGAAGGCTTGAGCTCAACCCCCCCTGTCTACTCGCGCACCTTTACCTTATTGCAAAGGGAATGATTAATACCGAGGCACTGTCTGTTTCCCTAACCTACAAATATTAATTAGCTTTTTACTAAAACAAATATAAAAAAACTTATTTATTTAAATTTAACTATTGAATTAAATTCTACCAACTCTACATATTTATACATACATATATTTGTCTTATGATACTTTGTCGTTGTTGTTCAGCTACAAAAAACCCGTCCGTGGCACGGTTTTTGCTGGCTTCTTGGACTGTCACAAATTTTTTTTTCTGTCTTCCGGGCAGGATTTTTTTTTACGGGCTTCTGCTGGGGGTTTGTTTTCTTATGTTCCCTCGTTGGGTGTGATGACGTGGCACGGCTTTATGGTTGTAGTGGCTGACGAGTATTTTGGATGTTTAAATGTTTTTTTTTTGTAACTTTGTTTCAGTTTTTATATGTGTGTTTGATTGTTTAGCGTATGTGTTTTGGTTGATTACATGTACTTTCATTTAGTTACTTTATTATTTTGTTGAACTTGTGTGACTTGTTTATCAAATGGCTCTTTTTTTTATAATTTTAAATTGATTATCTTTTCCACAATATACACACTTTTTTTCAATATATTTAATTAATTTATTTAAAAAAAATCCATTAATTTATTTAATAAAAAAAACTTAACGCCACTCAACCGTCTTCTCTCACACCAAACTAATAAGTGAACAATCTATCATCAACCGCCTTTTTCTGTTTTAATCAGTCGCCAAAAAAAAATGATGGCGTGATCGCCTTCGGCTATCCTGCAGCTTACTTTCCTTTTTATTTTCTTCCACAAAAAAAACATTTAACCCCTTTTAACCTTTCACCTTCCCCTTACCATTTTTTTCCCACTATTTATTATTATTATTATTATTTATTTTGTCTGCCTTTCATATTAGGGCGCACCTGACATGATGTCAGCCATAAATTATGAATTCCGTAACAAATTCGTAACACTTTCTTGCCTGGGGTGCATTATAAAAATATTAACATCCCCTTATTAGCACTTATGTACATAATTTTTCACACATCCAAAAAGTGTTTCAACATCTTTATCAAAAAGCCAGTGGTCTTCGACTAAACAAAGAAATGGTTTGAAACGTAAGAAAAGGTTTAATAATGAAGAAATTCTCCCAAAAAATAGATAAAAAATATCGTTAACTATCACATAACTCTGCTAGTCTAATGATTAAAAAATTTTACATTATATGTAAATCTTTAGTCGGATATCTCCTAAGAAGATTGAATATAATTTTTAAATTATTATTTTGAATAACCTGTAGTTTTTTCCTACGTGATTTTGCGCAATTTTTCCATACTGGGCATACATAAGTACATAAGTATCGGTCTAATACACATTTTATATAGCAGAATTATATTTTTTATATTCAATTTACTCTTTCTGTTTAGTAGCGGAAAAAGTGATCTGCCACATTTTTCTGCTTTCAAAATAATTTTATTCAAATGCTCTTTAAATAGTAGCTTTCGATCACGTGTGACTCCCAGCTATTTTATGGAGTTCGAGAAAGGGAATATATAGGTTTGTCATTCTATATGTAATTTCTTCATTATTCATTTAAGACCCCATAAAGTATATATATTCTGGATCCTTATAGATAGAGAAGTCTGCTATATTTTGGTGTAAGTAGAATTAAGGCCAAAACACAACATAGAGGCATAAATTTTATACCATTCTCTTGGAATTTTTCATGAAATTGTTCGGTTTGAAAATAACAAAACTCGGTCCAATAATTAACGATCTATAGCCAAAAGACTTTTTTTGTTATATTTCCTATTCTGTTGTTTTTTATGTCCCCAACTGTCCTACGGTCAATTTTATGAAGCAGATCTCTTGTATGAAAATAATTAAAGTCGGTTCATTAACGGCCAAAATATGGGCAAAAAAATGGTATTCGAAATTTTATTGAAAAAGTTGCGTTGGGATTCATACCTGCAACCTACCGGTTGGTAGTCACAAGTGCTTCTCATACACCACAGAGCAGTTGTAGTTTACGCGTTTAAGTACATAAATATATCTTATTTATTATAAAATACTAAAACTTCAAATTCTTGATGGAAATTGTAATTTCGCCCTTTTTTGTCACACATAAGAACATCAATACTGAAATGCATTCATGCGCACATTGTGTGTATACATGTGCATAACTAAACAGTCGAAAAGCAAAGATTTTTTGTTTTTTTTTGTTTGTTTCCTTAAACTTATTTTGTACGTCTATTAGTATAATATTATGCATGCATATTACAGTATTTATCGCCCATATTTTCTTTTCGTATATAAATAACCATAATTATTTTTAATATTATTTATTTATATTAAAGAAATGTAATGGGTCGTCAAGACACTATGTAAATATACAATATCAATGAAATTGAATTTCAGTTTTGTTTTAAAAATGTATTAATATTTAATTTTTTATGACTATTTGTGATTTCAGAAGAAAGGCGAAATTGATGCGTATATCCTTTTTTTTTTTTTTTTATCTTGGACCAGCACTCAGGGGATGACCCCTACACATGCAATGCATTGTGCTGGAACTAGTGGAAAGGGATAGTGATAGATATGAAAGGAGGTGAAGCTTCATTCGTTCTTTACAACTCTGCTTTTTTTTTTGCACGTTTATTCGTAGAGCAGTGTTGCAGCGCCTCTGGTGGCGAGGAGGACATTACGAGGTTTGAAGCTGTGTTTAGTTTAGTAGCCACTTCTTTTTATTAATTTTATTTTACTTCGCCGTTGATTGTGCTACTCAGTACCAACGAAGGAGGGCGCTCTGATGTTACATTGGGATTAGTATCAGCTGAAGTTGGTACTGTTCAGTGACCAGTGACCATGCCTTCACCACTGAAATCTTCCGCCAACAACTGACACAAAGGCACACCAATGCACATCAGAGAAATGCGTGGTGTTTTTATTTCATGACTCTGTCTGACACTGGGTTTGAACCCAGGTCCTTCGGTTTGTAGTCAACGTGCTTACTACCTGAGCCAACGCCACCCTCATCCTGTTTTATTCTTGTGTAATTTTAATTATTTTCTATATTCAGGTGCAGAGCGTACCTGCATTATATCAGAACCCGGTATTATTATTGTATTTGTACAATGTGATAAAAAATCTTTCGACAATTAAAATGTTGTTTGGATACTTAGTAACACATAACAAAGCAGCAAAATCTCTTCCCGGCTAGAATTTGTTAAGAAATGTTTCTTTCATTCTGTAACATCAGTGAGTAAATCTTCAAAAGCACTTCAATTAATTGCCATTTTTCTATAAAATAAAAAAAAAGTTTGATGTAAGAATTTAATTTGATATCAAGCTCCAAAATGTAATTAGCAAAGAAACTAAAAAATTGAAACCCCCGCGAAAATAGCGCATATTCTAAAAATTGCTACTGCAATATTGGAAATTATTCCCAAAATTTATTTAAAAAAATCATATAATTGGCAATCGGCAGCCAAAAGTCTTGAAAAAATCTCTAAAATGGCGAAAATTCTTAAAAATATGCGAACATCAGGAAAATTGTATTATTCAATATTAATTAAAAAACAGCAAAATTATAGAATAAAAAAACTTAAAAATATCATTTCCATTGTGAAAATTAAACTTTTATTAAAAACTATTTTGTAGGAATAAATATTTAAAATGCATTTGTATTTTGAATTAAAGTATTGCAAATACCCACTTCCCACAAATTTATATTGAGCTTCTAGATTGATTGCTTCACCAAGTTAATAATTTAATGAGGGCTTGAAATGTATTCTAAGAATCGTTCGCAGTTCATCAAATATTTTTCAAACAATCAGTTCCTATCGTATACATACATATGAACTTTAGAATTTTAGGTTGGAGTGATTGGGGAAAATTTCCAAAACATTTGTAGGGCGTAGCGATAATAGTTCGCGAGCTGTACCGCGTCTAAAAATGGTATATGCATACATATTTGTATTTTATTTTTTGCATATTTTCGTATTTTCCCCAATTCCACATATACAAAATGATAAGTTAAGATATTAGGAGATAAAAAATTCATTTCTTCATATAAAATTAACTGTACCCATGTTCTGTAACTTTGGCGAGAATTTCTCGCGTCGAAACGATGTGAAACAAAATATTCCATTGTTTCTCGAAAAGTGAGAAAAAAGTGGGTCTGTAACGCATGTCGAAAACTATCAAAAGAGCTCACGTCGTTACGTTAGAAATGTCATTATATACAACTCCAAGATGAAGTGAAATTTTATACGTTGAGAACGCTAGCCACAAATATCGTTGACGGTGACCAAAATCTACTAAAATTAAAAAAAGTTTAACGATGGCGACGACAATACAACCGTCGGCTGTACAAAATAATGTATGGTGCGACTTTAATGTTTGCTGTTAACAAAATATCTGCAAATGATTAAAATCAAAATTTTTAGTGGATAAAAATATTTGTGCGTTCAAAAATTAAATAAAGAAGTTGTTGCTTTTACTGTAAAGAAACTGTTGAAAATAAGCAAAATGTATACTGAAGCTTTGGTCAGCTGATCAAGAAGATCAAAGGAACTTTTTAAGGATTCATCGGAAAAAGCTACGAGATGAAACAGACCCTTTTGAAATTCCAGAGAGGAGATTTATCGAGCTGTTTCGCTTAAGCAAAACATCAGCAACTATTCTGCTGAATGAGCTCAAACCTTTTATGGCTGAAGGTGTAAGAAATACTTTTATTCCACAGCCAATACGTATGAGTACCGCACTACATTTCTTTGGCATTGGATCTTTCCACAGAGATATTGGTCAAGATTTTGTTGTATCTATAAGCCGCTCAG
This sequence comes from Gymnocheta viridis, assembly GCA_956483585.1. NCBI lineage: Eukaryota > Metazoa > Arthropoda > Insecta > Diptera > Tachinidae > Gymnocheta > Gymnocheta viridis. Next base: position 19,054,564 of record OY101443.1, read on the forward strand.
CTGTCCGCCGAAGTGTACAAGAATTTACTGGGATCTTAGAATTGAACCTAATGTCAAAATGGATCAAATTTCCGTCCACTAATGCATATGATTCAGTAAAATAAAAGTAACTTATTAAAATAGTTTGTACTTGTATACATGTTTCTTTATTTTAAGGTTGTATTAAGAGACAGGTTTTCCAGGAGTAATTGGAGCTGTTGACTGCACACATGTGGGGAGAAAAAAAAGCCACAGAAGTCTGCAGAAAACTGCTATTTAAATCGTAAAGGATATCACTCCAAAAACGTTCAATTGGTAAGATTAACTATCTGTATGTTATACAGTTTAAGAAATGTACATATGTATGTAACTTAATTTCAGATTTGCGGTTTTAAGCTTAAAATTCTTGGTGTTCACGCTTCTTCCAATGATTCTTTATATTTAGAAGTATTTGTTGTAGTTTTAACCTTTTTAGCAGGCGAAGGTAGGTTTTCTTCCTCCAAAATTTCAACTGAAAGCATTAATTCCTAAAACAATTACAGGATTTTTACACTCAAGCACTTTTCGTTAAGGGTAATTAAAAGATTATAAATCATTGTAAATACTTCCATATGTAGTTGCCTCAAATTGTAAATCCCCAAAACCAGACTCTGGAGAGGATTCAAATCGCGAGGTATATCAGATCGGCTTCCGCCTCCGGTCTTATTAATAAACGAACGTCTTGCGTTGACCTGCTTCCTCACGCCTGCCTTTAAATCTGTCCAACACTAGAAACAAAATACTCATTAGTGGCAGAACAACTGAGGGATTGCGATTTTCCAAAAAATTTATTTAAATCATACTTTTGTACGCATACCTTTTTCCACTGCTCCAAAGACTTGCCGCTGCCACCAAGGGAGTTAAGGGAATTTTTAAGAATTTCCCATTGGTCCTTAGAGTTGGCATTAGAATTAATGCCATCAAATTGCCTCCTTGCGAATTCCAAGTTTTTAGACATACATATAGTCTACCAATTTATCTTTTTGGTGCTTTGAAATTCGCATATTTTTCTAAAATTATAAAACAATTTAACAATAAATAAATCATTTAAAAACAAAATACTTACCTTTTCCGTGTTATTATTCATCGAATTTTTTATTTTTTTTTAATTTTAAAAAGGAAGGATATAAAAAATTATTTGTTAAAATTTAAATATAAAACATGTTAAAGAAATTAAACATAGAAATATTCAGAAGATTCTTCGAAAGTAAGATCAACTTCAGTACAACCTTCTGCAACGGAAAGCCATTTTGTAGTTCCCGCATCGAACAGTTTTCCCTCCCTCATTTCTCTTACATATTTGTCCTTGAAGATTTTCAATTCATATGCAAGTTAAGTTGGATTGGATGAATAAGTCGAAAATCGTGTTTCTTTATCCTGATAATCCATAATAGCCTGGGTATAACTTCTTTTCCTTTGACCGGAAAATACAATTCTAGAGCACAACTGCGGTTGGAGCGTCCCTACACTTTTTAACATGTTAGCGCTCGCCAATTTTGAAATAAATTTGAACTTTATCGGAGTAAATCGTTTTGAAGTTGCTGAAGATTGTCTTGCGAACACATCGTTCAAATCACTTCTCTTCTTCCAAACATTGTTATTGGTTATTTGTCTTAAAATTGATAAATCTTCAATAGATGTTCCAAATATAGAGTGGAAAACCCCTTGTGCAATATCTTCCGAAGTACCACCTGCTTTCTTTTTCCATATTAAAGAATTACAATATTCATTGTACAATTTTATACCCTTTATTCCGAAAAAGTTAAAGTCGGTCAAAAGGTCACCATGTAAATCCTTCATAGCTACTATATAGTATAGAGGGAAATGGATTTTATTGTGAGTGCGGCTTCCTAAAACCATTAGTGCCATTCCCAGAGATTTGAATAAACCTCCTCCCTCCATAGCACTTCTCATGTTCTTCAAGGATTCAACAATTGCCTGGACCATAGGAAATAATTTCAATGACTCCAACAATGCACGTTCCAATTTATCAGTATATCTATTTTCGTTAGCCAACAAAAGAGCTAGAGTTAGAGGACCCATCGTCTGGATTAACCCAGTCCTACGCTCAGGTTTAAATGTAATGCCAGTCAAATATGGAGCATCTGTATTGTCCAACCCGAAATTCCCAACCTTCTTCTCACGTTTTTGGCCATTAATCCGCATTTAAAATTTTCCACAGGACATTCTTACCTCTGAATACATGCATGTAAAGGATGTCAGCATGTCAACTAAGGGTGTTGCGATCATATAATCAAAATCAACAGTCTCGATAAGAAGTTGCCATAGCAGCAATAATGAATGACTTAGTGCCAATTGTTGCCGTCTTATCACCGTTTGTATTACCACGGGATGTTGCATTAGAATTGTTCATCCTGCTCTTGTATGTGTATAGTGTATGGAGTATTCCAGAAATGTTATTGCTATTATCAAGGTCTATTTCAGTAGTAGCAGTGAAAAGTAAATCACCAAAACCTTTATCGGCTGGTCCAACCGCTAAATGGAAAACTTAACAAAATTTTAAAAAGACAACTATCAGAATACCACTAGTTTACATACATACGTACATCATACGAGTTTTAAAGAAATAATTAAATTAAAATAATGAATTAAAATATATGTTGTTATATTTTATAATATAAAATATTTTCTTACACCGTCAATTTATTTTAATTTTTAGTATTATTATATTATATCAAATAAAAACGTCGACAACTTACTGAATTCATTATATAATTATTTCGGGTATTTTTGAAAAATAAAACTTTTATCGTTCATAAAATTGGAAAAAAATATTATAAATGAGATTGTGCCGTGTTTTTTTAAATAAATTGTAGAGCAGACGTTTTCAAATAAAAAGTAATAAAAATAACTAAAATGTATCAAAATTCTTTAAAAAAAAGTAGCATTGTTGTTCAGGATTAGAAACCGTGCCACCAGATAATTTTACTTAATTTAGAAAATTTACTCTCCGATTCCCGTAAATGATGTTTTTAAATTCCTGTTCATTGGGATGTCAAAAAGTCCGAAAAATCACAAACCCTAAAATATATTCTGATTCAAGAATTGCTCGAATTTCCCTTTATTATTTTTTGTTTGTTCAATAACTGAGTACAAATGAGATTTGGAGAGAAGACTTTAGAAAAATGTTGAATTTGTACCAGAAAACTTTTTGTTACTAAACAAACAAGTGATATTAATTATAATTATTTACTTTAAAAAAATTCAATTTATGATTCTTTTATTTAATTTTTATCAGCCAATATTTTTTGATTTGTGACAAATATTTTTTACATAATAAAATGTTATTTTATTAAAAAATTTTAATAATGAATTTGTTTTTAATTAATTGTGAATTGAACAATAATATTTTAATAGTCATCGATTGTTACATAAAAAAACTTACACCAACCGAATTATATTCTTAAAAGAGATCACAAATAATGATTTTTTTTGTGTCGGAAATATTAGAAAATTTTACATCTCATTCTTCGTCACTCATGTCTTCACTTATTCCTTCGTAATCAGAAATTTCACAAATTGGAAATCTTATCAGAAAATGGTTTATACTTTCCGTTTCTTGTTGCATGCGGCGGCAGCGTTTGGCTTTTGCTTCCAACAAATCTTCTAGATACATCTCCCACTGTCTCGCACCACGGGGTATACGATGTGAATACGTTGACGGCAAAGGCGTTAAAGAATATGAATCATCTTCTGTGTTCGTGTTCAAATCATTTTTAGGTTGTTCAACTGGCGCGGGTTCACTTCCAGTTGCAGCTTCTTCGCTTGGCAAAATTATGTCCTTGGCTTCGGGTAGCATTTTTGACTGATTGTTTTGTTAACACGATTTGTTAACTTTAAGACACTTTAATAGCGAATGATACTCCTTTCAAAAATCGATGAATATTTATGAGTGAACTACCCTTTCTTATAATTTCGCTAGCAGGTAGAGCAACAAGGTCCTTCATGTGTGAGTAACAGGTAAGAGTCGCAGCTGCATAAAAATTAATAATTGAACAATAATATTTTAAAAGACATCGATTGTTACATAAAAAAACTTACACCAACCGAATTATATTCTTAAAAGAGATCACAAATAATGATTTTTTTTGTGTCGGAAATATTAGAAAATTTTACATCTCATTCTTCGTCACTCATGTCTTCACTTATTCCTTCGTAATCAGAAATTTCACAAATTGGAAATCTTATCAGAAAATGGTTTATACTTTCCGTTTCTTGTTGCATGCGGCGGCAGCGTTTGGCTTTTGCTTCCAACAAATCTTCTAGATACATCTCCCACTGTCTCGCACCACGGGGTATACGATGTGAATACGTTGACGGCAAAGGCGTTAAAGAATATGAATCATCTTCTGTGTTCGTGTTCAAATCATTTTTAGGTTGTTCAACTGGCGCGGGTTCACTTCCAGTTGCAGCTTCTTCGCTTGGCAAAATTATGTCCTTGGCTTTGGGTAGCATTTTTGACTGATTGTTTTGTTAACACGATTTGTTAACTTTAAGACACTTTAATAGCGAATGATACTCCTTTCAAAAATCGATGAATATTTATGAGTGAACTACCCTTTCTTATAATTTCGCTAGCAGGTAGAGCAACAAGGTCCTTCATGTGTGAGTAACAGGTAAGAGTCGCAGCTGCATAAAAATTAATAATTGAACAATAATATTTTAAAAGACATCGATTGTTACATAAAAAAACTTACACCAACCGAATTATATTCTTAAAAGAGATCACAAATAATGATTTTTTTTGTGTCGGAAATATTAGAAAATTTTACATCTCATTCTTCGTCACTCATGTCTTCACTTATTCCTTCGTAATCAGAAATTTCACAAATTGGAAATCTTATCAGAAAATGGTTTATACTTTCTGTTTCTTGTTGCATGCGGCGGCAGCGTTTGGCTTTTGCTTCCAACAAATCTTCTAGATACATCTCCCACTGTCTCGCACCACGGGGTATACGATGTGAATACGTTGACGGCAAAGGCGTTAAAGAATATGAATCATCTTCTGTGTTCGTGTTCAAATCATTTTTAGGTTGTTCAACTGGCGCGGGTTCACTTCCAGTTGCAGCTTCTTCGCTTGGCAAAATTATGTCCTTGGCTTCGGGTAGTATTTTTGACTGATTGTTTTGTTAACACGATTTGTTAACTTTAAGACACTTTAATAGCGAATGATACTCCTTTCAAAAATCGATGAATATTTATGAGTGAACTACCCTTTCTTATAATTTCGCTAGCAGGTAGAGCAACAAGGTCCTTCATGTGTGAGTAACAGGTAAGAGTCGCAGCTGCATAAAAATTAATAATTGAACAATAATATTTTAAAAGACATCGATTGTTACATAAAAAAACTTACACCAACCGAATTATATTCTTAAAAGAGATCACAAATAATGATTTTTTTTTGTGTCGGAAATATTAGAAAATTTTACATCTCATTCTTCGTCACTCATGTCTTCACTTATTCCTTCGTAATCAGAAATTTCACAAATTGGAAATCTTATCAGAAAATGGTTTATACTTTCTGTTTCTTGTTGCATGCGGCGGCAGCGTTTGGCTTTTGCTTCCAACAAATCTTCTAGATACATCTCCCACTGTCTCGCACCACGGGGTATACGATGTGAATACGTTGACGGCAAAGGCGTTAAAGAATATGAATCATCTTCTGTGTTCGTGTTCAAATCATTTTTAGGTTGTTCAACTGGCGCGGGTTCACTTCCAGTTGCAGCTTCTTCGCTTGGCAAAATTATGTCCTTGGCTTCGGGTAGTATTTTTGACTGATTGTTTTGTTAACACGATTTGTTAACTTTAAGACACTTTAATAGCGAATGATACTCCTTTCAAAAATCGATGAATATTTATGAGTGAACTACCCTTTCTTATAATTTCGCTAGCAGGTAGAGCAACAAGGTCCTTCATGTGTGAGTAACAGGTAAGAGTCGCAGCTGCATAAAAATTAATAATTGAACAATAATATTTTAAAAGACATCGATTGTTACATAAAAAAACTTACACCAACCGAATTATATTCTTAAAAGAGATCACAAATAATGATTTTTTTTGTGTCGGAAATATTAGAAAATTTTACATCTCATTCTTCGTCACTCATGTCTTCACTTATTCCTTCGTCATCAGAAATTTCACAAATTGGAAATCTTATCAGAAAATGGTTTATACTTTCCGTTTCTTGTTGCATGCGGCGGCAGCGTTTGGCTTTTGCTTCCAACAAATCTTCTAGATACATCTCCCACTGTCTCGCACCACGGGGTATACGATGTGAATACGTTGACGGCAAAGGCGTTAAAGAATATGAATCATCTTCTGTGTTCGTGTTCAAATCATTTTTAGGTTGTTCAACTGGCGCGGGTTCACTTCCAGTTGCAGCTTCTTCGGTTGGCAAAATTATGTCCTTGGCTTCGGGTAGCATTTTTGACTGATTGTTTTGTTAACACGATTTGTTAACTTTAAGACACTTTAATAGCGAATGATACTCCTTTCAAAAATCGATGAATATTTATGAGTGAACTACCCTTTCTTATAATTTCGCTAGCAGGTAGAGCAACAAGGTCCTTCATGTGTGAGTAACAGGTAAGAGTCGCAGCTGCATAAAAATTAATAATTGAACAATAATATTTTAAAAGACATCGATTGTTACATAAAAAACTTACACCAACCGAATTATATTCTTAAAAGAGATCACAAATAATGATTTTTTTTGTGTCGGAAATATTAGAAAATTTTACATCTCATTCTTCGTCACTCATGTCTTCACTTATTCCTTCGTAATCAGAAATTTCACAAATTGGAAATCTTATCAGAAAATGGTTTATACTTTCCGTTTCTTGTTGCATGCGGCGGCAGCGTTTGGCTTTTGCTTCCAACAAATCTTCTAGATACATCTCCCACTGTCTCGCACCACGGGGTATACGATGTGAATACGTTGACGGCAAAGGCGTTAAAGAATATGAATCATCTTCTGTGTTCGTGTTCAAATCATTTTTAGGTTGTTCAACTGGCGCGGGTTCACTTCCAGTTGCAGCTTCTTCGCTTGGCAAAATTATGTCCTTGGCTTCGGGTAGCATTTTTGACTGATTGTTTTGTAACCACGATTTGTTAACTTTAAGACACTTTAATAGCGAATGATACTCCTTTCAAAAATCGATGAATATTTATGAGTGAACTACCCTTTCTTATAATTTCGCTAGCAGGTAGAGCAACAAGGTCCTTCATGTGTGAGTAACAGGTAAGAGTCGCAGCTGCATAAAAATTAATAATTGAACAATAATATTTTAAAAGACATCGATTGTTACATAAAAAAACTTACACCAACCGAATTATATTCTTAAAAGAGATCACAAATAATGATTTTTTTGTGTCGGAAATATTAGAAAATTTTACATCTCATTCTTCGTCACTCATGTCTTCACTTATTCCTTCGTCATCAGAAATTTCACAAATTGGAAATCTTATCAGAAAATGGTTTATACTTTCCGTTTCTTGTTGCATGCGGCGGCAGCGTTTGGCTTTTGCTTCCAACAAATCTTCTAGATACATCTCCCACTGTCTCGCACCACGGGGTATACGATGTGAATACGTTGACGGCAAAGGCGTTAAAGAATATGAATCATCTTCTGTGTTCGTGTTCAAATCATTTTTAGGTTGTTCAACTGGCGCGGGTTCACTTCCAGTTGCAGCTTCTTCGCTTGGCAAAATTATGTCCTTGGCTTCGGGTAGCATTTTTGACTGATTGTTTTGTTAACACGATTTGTTAACTTTAAGACACTTTAATAGCGAATGATACTCCTTTCAAAAATCGATGAATATTTATGAGTGAACTACCCTTTCTTATAATTTCGCTAGCAGGTAGAGCAACAAGGTCCTTCATGTGTGAGTAACAGGTAAGAGTCGCAGCTGCATAAAAATTAATAATTGAACAATAATATTTTAAAAGACATCGATTGTTACATAAAAAAACTTACACCAACCGAATTATATTCTTAAAAGAGATCACAAATAATGATTTTTTTTTGTGTCGGAAATATTAGAAAATTTTACATCTCATTCTTCGTCACTCATGTCTTCACTTATTCCTTCGTAATCAGAAATTTCACAAATTGGAAATCTTATCAGAAAATGGTTTATACTTTCTGTTTCTTGTTGCATGCGGCGGCAGCGTTTGGCTTTTGCTTCCAACAAATCTTCTAGATACATCTCCCACTGTCTCGCACCACGGGGTATACGATGTGAATACGTTGACGGCAAAGGCGTTAAAGAATATGAATCATCTTCTGTGTTCGTGTTCAAATCATTTTTAGGTTGTTCAACTGGCGCGGGTTCACTTCCAGTTGCAGCTTCTTCGCTTGGCAAAATTATGTCCTTGGCTTCGGGTAGTATTTTTGACTGATTGTTTTGTTAACACGATTTGTTAACTTTAAGACACTTTAATAGCGAATGATACTCCTTTCAAAAATCGATGAATATTTATGAGTGAACTACCCTTTCTTATAATTTCGCTAGCAGGTAGAGCAACAAGGTCCTTCATGTGTGAGTAACAGGTAAGAGTCGCAGCTGCATAAAAATTAATAATTGAACAATAATATTTTAAAAGACATCGATTGTTACATAAAAAAACTTACACCAACCGAATTATATTCTTAAAAGAGATCACAAATAATGATTTTTTTTGTGTCGGAAATATTAGAAAATTTTACATCTCATTCTTCGTCACTCATGTCTTCACTTATTCCTTCGTCATCAGAAATTTCACAAATTGGAAATCTTATCAGAAAATGGTTTATACTTTCCGTTTCTTGTTGCATGCGGCGGCAGCGTTTGGCTTTTGCTTCCAACAAATCTTCTAGATACATCTCCCACTGTCTCGCACCACGGGGTATACGATGTGAATACGTTGACGGCAAAGGCGTTAAAGAATATGAATCATCTTCTGTGTTCGTGTTCAAATCATTTTTAGGTTGTTCAACTGGCGCGGGTTCACTTCCAGTTGCAGCTTCTTCGCTTGGCAAAATTATGTCCTTGGCTTCGGGTAGTATTTTTGACTGATTGTTTTGTTAACACGATTTGTTAACTTTAAGACACTTTAATAGCGAATGATACTCCTTTCAAAAATCGATGAATATTTATGAGTGAACTACCCTTTCTTATAATTTCGCTAGCAGGTAGAGCAACAAGGTCCTTCATGTGTGAGTAACAGGTAAGAGTCGCAGCTGCATAAAAATTAATAATTGAACAATAATATTTTAAAAGACATCGATTGTTACATAAAAAAACTTACACCAACCGAATTATATTCTTAAAAGAGATCACAAATAATGATTTTTTTTGTGTCGGAAATATTAGAAAATTTTACATCTCATTCTTCGTCACTCATGTCTTCACTTATTCCTTCGTCATCAGAAATTTCACAAATTGGAAATCTTATCAGAAAATGGTTTATACTTTCCGTTTCTTGTTGCATGCGGCGGCAGCGTTTGGCTTTTGCTTCCAACAAATCTTCTAGATACATCTCCCACTGTCTCGCACCACGGGGTATACGATGTGAATACGTTGACGGCAAAGGCGTTAAAGAATATGAATCATCTTCTGTGTTCGTGTTCAAATCATTTTTAGGTTGTTCAACTGGCGCGGGTTCACTTCCAGTTGCAGCTTCTTCGGTTGGCAAAATTATGTCCTTGGCTTCGGGTAGCATTTTTGACTGATTGTTTTGTTAACACGATTTGTTAACTTTAAGACACTTTAATAGCGAATGATACTCCTTTCAAAAATCGATGAATATTTATGAGTGAACTACCCTTTCTTATAATTTCGCTAGCAGGTAGAGCAACAAGGTCCTTCATGTGTGAGTAACAGGTAAGAGTCGCAGCTGCATAAAAATTAATAATTGAACAATAATATTTTAAAAGACATCGATTGTTACATAAAAAACTTACACCAACCGAATTATATTCTTAAAAGAGATCACAAATAATGATTTTTTTTGTGTCGGAAATATTAGAAAATTTTACATCTCATTCTTCGTCACTCATGTCTTCACTTATTCCTTCGTAATCAGAAATTTCACAAATTGGAAATCTTATCAGAAAATGGTTTATACTTTCCGTTTCTTGTTGCATGCGGCGGCAGCGTTTGGCTTTTGCTTCCAACAAATCTTCTAGATACATCTCCCACTGTCTCGCACCACGGGGTATACGATGTGAATACGTTGACGGCAAAGGCGTTAAAGAATATGAATCATCTTCTGTGTTCGTGTTCAAATCATTTTTAGGTTGTTCAACTGGCGCGGGTTCACTTCCAGTTGCAGCTTCTTCGCTTGGCAAAATTATGTCCTTGGCTTCGGGTAGCATTTTTGACTGATTGTTTTGTAACCACGATTTGTTAACTTTAAGACACTTTAATAGCGAATGATACTCCTTTCAAAAATCGATGAATATTTATGAGTGAACTACCCTTTCTTATAATTTCGCTAGCAGGTAGAGCAACAAGGTCCTTCATGTGTGAGTAACAGGTAAGAGTCGCAGCTGCATAAAAATTAATAATTGAACAATAATATTTTAAAAGACATCGATTGTTACATAAAAAAACTTACACCAACCGAATTATATTCTTAAAAGAGATCACAAATAATGATTTTTTTGTGTCGGAAATATTAGAAAATTTTACATCTCATTCTTCGTCACTCATGTCTTCACTTATTCCTTCGTCATCAGAAATTTCACAAATTGGAAATCTTATCAGAAAATGGTTTATACTTTCCGTTTCTTGTTGCATGCGGCGGCAGCGTTTGGCTTTTGCTTCCAACAAATCTTCTAGATACATCTCCCACTGTCTCGCACCACGGGGTATACGATGTGAATACGTTGACGGCAAAGGCGTTAAAGAATATGAATCATCTTCTGTGTTCGTGTTCAAATCATTTTTAGGTTGTTCAACTGGCGCGGGTTCACTTCCAGTTGCAGCTTCTTCGCTTGGCAAAATTATGTCCTTGGCTTCGGGTAGCATTTTTGACTGATTGTTTTGTAACCACGATTTGTTAACTTTAAGACACTTTAATAGCGAATGATACTCCTTTCAAAAATCGATGAATATTTATGAGTGAACTACCCTTTCTTATAATTTCGCTAGCAGGTAGAGCAACAAGGTCCTTCATGTGTGAGTAACAGGTAAGAGTCGCAGCTGCATAAAAATTAATAATTGAACAATAATATTTTAAAAGACATCGATTGTTACATAAAAAACTTACACCAACCGAATTATATTCTTAAAAGAGATCACAAATAATGATTTTTTTTGTGTCGGAAATATTAGAAAATTTTACATCTCATTCTTCGTCACTCATGTCTTCACTTATTCCTTCGTAATCAGAAATTTCACAAATTGGAAATCTTATCAGAAAATGGTTTATACTTTCCGTTTCTTGTTGCATGCGGCGGCAGCGTTTGGCTTTTGCTTCCAACAAATCTTCTAGATACATCTCCCACTGTCTCGCACCACGGGGTATACGATGTGAATACGTTGACGGCAAAGGCGTTAAAGAATATGAATCATCTTCTGTGTTCGTGTTCAAATCATTTTTAGGTTGTTCAACTGGCGCGGGTTCACTTCCAGTTGCAGCTTCTTCGCTTGGCAAAATTATGTCCTTGGCTTCGGGTAGCATTTTTGACTGATTGTTTTGTAACCACGATTTGTTAACTTTAAGACACTTTAATAGCGAATGATACTCCTTTCAAAAATCGATGAATATTTATGAGTGAACTACCCTTTCTTATAATTTCGCTAGCAGGTAGAGCAACAAGGTCCTTCATGTGTGAGTAACAGGTAAGAGTCGCAGCTGCATAAAAATTAATAATTGAACAATAATATTTTAAAAGACATCGATTGTTACATAAAAAAACTTACACCAACCGAATTATATTCTTAAAAGAGATCACAAATAATGATTTTTTTGTGTCGGAAATATTAGAAAATTTTACATCTCATTCTTCGTCACTCATGTCTTCACTTATTCCTTCGTCATCAGAAATTTCACAAATTGGAAATCTTATCAGAAAATGGTTTATACTTTCCGTTTCTTGTTGCATGCGGCGGCAGCGTTTGGCTTTTGCTTCCAACAAATCTTCTAGATACATCTCCCACTGTCTCGCACCACGGGGTATACGATGTGAATACGTTGACGGCAAAGGCGTTAAAGAATATGAATCATCTTCTGTGTTCGTGTTCAAATCATTTTTAGGTTGTTCAACTGGCGCGGGTTCACTTCCAGTTGCAGCTTCTTCGCTTGGCAAAATTATGTCCTTGGCTTCGGGTAGCATTTTTGACTGATTGTTTTGTTAACACGATTTGTTAACTTTAAGACACTTTAATAGCGAATGATACTCCTTTCAAAAATCGATGAATATTTATGAGTGAACTACCCTTTCTTATAATTTCGCTAGCAGGTAGAGCAACAAGGTCCTTCATGTGTGAGTAACAGGTAAGAGTCGCAGCTGCATAAAAATTAATAATTGAACAATAATATTTTAAAAGACATCGATTGTTACATAAAAAAACTTACACCAACCGAATTATATTCTTAAAAGAGATCACAAATAATGATTTTTTTTGTGTCGGAAATATTAGAAAATTTTACATCTCCTTCTTCGTCACTCATGTCTTCACTTATTCCTTCGTCATCAGAAATTTCACAAATTGGAAATCTTATCAGAAAATGGTTTATACTTTCCGTTTCTTGTTGCATGCGGCGGCAGCGTTTGGCTTTTGCTTCCAACAAATCTTCTAGATACATCTCCCACTGTCTCGCACCACGGGGTATACGATGTGAATACGTTGACGGCAAAGGCGTTAAAGAATATGAATCATCTTCTGTGTTCGTGTTCAAATCATTTTTAGGTTGTTCAACTGGCGCGGGTTCACTTCCAGTTGCAGCTTCTTCGCTTGGCAAAATTATGTCCTTGGCTTCGGGTAGCATTTTTGACTGATTGTTTTGTTAACACGATTTGTTAACTTTAAGACACTTTAATAGCGAATGATACTCCTTTCAAAAATCGATGAATATTTATGAGTGAACTACCCTTTCTTATAATTTCGCTAGCAGGTAGAGCAACAAGGTCCTTCATGTGTAAGTAACAGGTAAGAGTCGCAGCTGCATAAAAATTAATAATTGAACAATAATATTTTAAAAGACATCGATTGTTACATAAAAAACTTACACCAACCGAATTATATTCTTAAAAGAGATCACAAATAATGATTTTTTTTGTGTCGGAAATATTAGAAAATTTTACATCTCATTCTTCGTCACTCATGTCTTCACTTATTCCTTCGTAATCAGAAATTTCACAAATTGGAAATCTTATCAGAAAATGGTTTATACTTTCCGTTTCTTGTTGCATGCGGCGGCAGCGTTTGGCTTTTGCTTCCAACAAATCTTCTAGATACATCTCCCACTGTCTCGCACCACGGGGTATACGATGTGAATACGTTGACGGCAAAGGCGTTAAAGAATATGAATCATCTTCTGTGTTCGTGTTCAAATCATTTTTAGGTTGTTCAACTGGCGCGGGTTCACTTCCAGTTGCAGCTTCTTCGCTTGGCAAAATTATGTCCTTGGTTTCGGGTAGCATTTTTGACTGATTGTTTTGTTAACACGATTTGTTAACTTTAAGACACTTTAATAGCGAATGGATACTCCTTTCAAAAATCGATGAATATTTATGAGTGAACTACCCTTTCTTATAATTTCGCTAGCAGGTAGAGCAACAAGGTCCTTCATGTGTGAGTAACAGGTAAGAGTCACAGCTGCATAAAAATTAATAATTGAACAATAATATTTTAAAAGACATCGATTGTTACATAAAAAACTTACACCAACCGAATTATATTCTTAAAAGAGATCACAAATAATGATTTTTTTTGTGTCGGAAATATTAGAAAATTTTACATCTCATTCTTCGTCACTCATGTCTTCACTTATTCCTTCGTAATCAGAAATTTCACAAATTGGAAATCTTATCAGAAAATGGTTTATACTTTCCGTTTCTTGTTGCATGCGGCGGCAGCGTTTGGCTTTTGCTTCCAACAAATCTTCTAGATACATCTCCCACTGTCTCGCACCACGGGGTATACGATGTGAATACGTTGACGGCAAAGGCGTTAAAGAATATGAATCATCTTCTGTGTTCGTGTTCAAATCATTTTTAGGTTGTTCAACTGGCGCGGGTTCACTTCCAGTTGCAGCTTCTTCGCTTGGCAAAATTATGTCCTTGGTTTCGGGTAGCATTTTTGACTGATTGTTTTGTTAACACGATTTGTTAACTTTAAGACACTTTAATAGCGAATGGATACTCCTTTCAAAAATCGATGAATATTTATGAGTGAACTACCCTTTCTTATAATTTCGCTAGCAGGTAGAGCAACAAGGTCCTTCATGTGTGAGTAACAGGTAAGAGTCACAGCTGCATAAAAATTAATAATTGAACAATAATATTTTAAAAGACATCGATTGTTACATAAAAAACTTACACCAACCGAATTATATTCTTAAAAGAGATCACAAATAATGATTTTTTTTGTGTCGGAAATATTAGAAAATTTTACATCTCATTCTTCGTCACTCATGTCTTCACTTATTCCTTCGTCATCAGAAATTTCACAAATTGGAAATCTTATCAGAAAATGGTTTATACTTTCCGTTTCTTGTTGCATGCGGCGGCAGCGTTTGGCTTTTGCTTCCAACAAATCTTCTAGATACATCTCCCACTGTCTCGCACCACGGGGTATACGATGTGAATACGTTGACGGCAAAGGCGTTAAAGAATATGAATCATCTTCTGTGTTCAAATCATTTTTAGGTTGTTCAACTGGCGCGGGTTCACTTCCAGTTGCAGCTTCTTCGCTTGGCAAAATTATGTCCTTGGTTTCGGGTAGCATTTTTGACTAATTGTTTTGTTAACACGATTTGTTAACTTTAAGACACTTTAATAGCGAATGGATACTCCTTTCAAAAATCGATGAATATTTATGAGTGAACTACCCTTTCTTATAATTTCGCTAGCAGGTAGAGCAACAAGGTCCTTCATGTGTGAGTAACAGGTAAGAGTCACAGCTGCATAAAAATTAATAATTGAACAATAATATTTTAAAAGACATCGATTGTTACATAAAAAACTTACACCAACCGAATTATATTCTTAAAAGAGATCACAAATAATGATTTTTTTTGTGTCGGAAATATTAGAAAATTTTACATCTCATTCTTCGTCACTCATGTCTTCACTTATTCCTTCGTAATCAGAAATTTCACAAATTGGAAATCTTATCAGAAAATGGTTTATACTTTCCGTTTCTTGTTGCATGCGGCGGCAGCGTTTGGCTTTTGCTTCCAACAAATCTTCTAGATACATCTCCCACTGTCTCGCACCACGGGGTATACGATGTGAATACGTTGACGGCAAAGGCGTTAAAGAATATGAATCATCTTCTGTGTTCGTGTTCAAATCATTTTTAGGTTGTTCAACTGGCGCGGGTTCACTTCCAGTTGCAGCTTCTTCGCTTGGCAAAATTATGTCCTTGGTTTCGGGTAGCATTTTTGACTGATTGTTTTGTTAACACGATTTGTTAACTTTAAGACACTTTAATAGCGAATGGATACTCCTTTCAAAAATCGATGAATATTTATGAGTGAACTACCCTTTCTTATAATTTCGCTAGCAGGTAGAGCAACAAGGTCCTTCATGTGTGAGTAACAGGTAAGAGTCGCAGCTGCATAAAAATTAATAATTGAACAATAATATTTTAAAAGACATCGATTGTTACATAAAAAACTTACACCAACCGAATTATATTCTTAAAAGAGATCACAAATAATGATTTTTTTTGTGTCGGAAATATTAGAAAATTTTACATCTCATTCTTCGTCACTCATGTCTTCACTTATTCCTTCGTCATCAGAAATTTCACAAATTGGAAATCTTATCAGAAAATGGTTTATACTTTCCGTTTCTTGTTGCATGCGGCGGCAGCGTTTGGCTTTTGCTTCCAACAAATCTTCTAGATACATCTCCCACTGTCTCGCACCACGGGGTATACGATGTGAATACGTTGACGGCAAAGGCGTTAAAGAATATGAATCATCTTCTGTGTTCAAATCATTTTTAGGTTGTTCAACTGGCGCGGGTTCACTTCCAGTTGCAGCTTCTTCGCTTGGCAAAATTATGTCCTTGGTTTCGGGTAGCATTTTTGACTGATTGTTTTGTTAACACGATTTGTTAACTTTAAGACACTTTAATAGCGAATGGATACTCCTTTCAAAAATCGATGAATATTTATGAGTGAACTACCCTTTCTTATAATTTCGCTAGCAGGTAGAGCAACAAGGTCCTTCATGTGTGAGTAACAGGTAAGAGTCGCAGCTGCATAAAAATTAATAATTGAACAATAATATTTTAAAAGACATCGATTGTTACATAAAAAACTTACACCAACCGAATTATATTCTTAAAAGAGATCACAAATAATGATTTTTTTTGTGTCGGAAATATTAGAAAATTTTACATCTCATTCTTCGTCACTCATGTCTTCACTTATTCCTTCGTCATCAGAAATTTCACAAATTGGAAATCTTATCAGAAAATGGTTTATACTTTCCGTTTCTTGTTGCATGCGGCGGCAGCGTTTGGCTTTTGCTTCCAACAAATCTTCTAGATACATCTCCCACTGTCTCGCACCACGGAGTATACGATGTGAATACGTTGACGGCAAAGGCGTTAAAGAATATGAATCATCTTCTGTGTTCAAATCATTTTTAGGTTGTTCAACTGGCGCGGGTTCACTTCCAGTTGCAGCTTCTTCGCTTGGCAAAATTATGTCCTTGGTTTCGGGTAGCATTTTTGACTGATTGTTTTGTTAACACGATTTGTTAACTTTAAGACACTTTAATAGCGAATGGATACTCCTTTCAAAAATCGATGAATATTTATGAGTGAACTACCCTTTCTTATAATTTCGCTAGCAGGTAGAGCAACAAGGTCCTTCATGTGTGAGTAACAGGTAAGAGTCGCAGCTGCATAAAAATTAATAATTGAACAATAATATTTTAAAAGACATCGATTGTTACATAAAAAACTTACACCAACCGAATTATATTCTTAAAAGAGATCACAAATAATGATTTTTTTTGTGTCGGAAATATTAGAAAATTTTACATCTCATTCTTCGTCACTCATGTCTTCACTTATTCCTTCGTCATCAGAAATTTCACAAATTGGAAATCTTATCAGAAAATGGTTTATACTTTCCGTTTCTTGTTGCATGCGGCGGCAGCGTTTGGCTTTTGCTTCCAACAAATCTTCTAGATACATCTCCCACTGTCTCGCACCACGGAGTATACGATGTGAATACGTTGACGGCAAAGGCGTTAAAGAATATGAATCATCTTCTGTGTTCAAATCATTTTTAGGTTGTTCAACTGGCGCGGGTTCACTTCCAGTTGCAGCTTCTTCGCTTGGCAAAATTATGTCCTTGGTTTCGGGTAGCATTTTTGACTGATTGTTTTGTTAACACGATTTGTTAACTTTAAGACACTTTAATAGCGAATGGATACTCCTTTCAAAAATCGATGAATATTTATGAGTGAACTACCCTTTCTTATAATTTCGCTAGCAGGTAGAGCAACAAGGTCCTTCATGTGTGAGTAACAGGTAAGAGTCGCAGCTGCATAAAAATTAATAATTGAACAATAATATTTTAAAAGACATCGATTGTTACATAAAAAAACTTACACCAACCGAATTATATTCTTAAAAGAGATCACAAATAATGATTTTTTTGTGTCGGAAATATTAGAAAATTTTACATCTCATTCTTCGTCACTCATGTCTTCACTTATTCCTTCGTCATCAGAAATTTCACAAATTGGAAATCTTATCAGAAAATGGTTTATACTTTCCGTTTCTTGTTGCATGCGGCGGCAGCGTTTGGCTTTTGCTTCCAACAAATCTTCTAGATACATCTCCCACTGTCTCGCACCACGGGGTATACGATGTGAATACGTTGACGGCAAAGGCGTTAAAGAATATGAATCATCTTCTGTGTTCAAATCATTTTTAGGTTGTTCAACTGGCGCGGGTTCACTTCCAGTTGCAGCTTCTTCGCTTGGCAAAATTATGTCCTTGGTTTCGGGTAGCATTTTTGACTGATTGTTTTGTTAACACGATTTGTTAACTTTAAGACACTTTAATAGCGAATGGATACTCCTTTCAAAAATCGATGAATATTTATGAGTGAACTACCCTTTCTTATAATTTCGCTAGCAGGTAGAGCAACAAGGTCCTTCATGTGTGAGTAACAGGTAAGAGTCGCAGCTGCATAAAAATTAATAATTGAACAATAATATTTTAAAAGACATCGATTGTTACATAAAAAAACTTACACCAACCGAATTATATTCTTAAAAGAGATCACAAATAATGATTTTTTTGTATCGGAAATATTAGAAAATTTTACATCTCATTCTTCGTCACTCATGTCTTCACTTATTCCTTCGTCATCAGAAATTTCACAAATTGGAAATCTTATCAGAAAATGGTTTATACTTTCCGTTTCTTGTTGCATGCGGCGGCAGCGTTTGGCTTTTGCTTCCAACAAATCTTCTAGATACATCTCCCACTGTCTCGCACCACGGGGTATACGATGTGAATACGTTGACGGCAAAGGCGTTAAAGAATATGAATCATCTTCTGTGTTCGTGTTCAAATCATTTTTAGGTTGTTCAACTGGCGCGGGTTCACTTCCAGTTGCAGCTTCTTCGCTTGGCAAAATTATGTCCTTGGCTTCGGGTAGCATTTTTGACTGATTGTTTTGTTAACACGATTTGTTAACTTTAAGACACTTTAATAGCGAATGATACTCCTTTCAAAAATCGATGAATATTTATGAGTGAACTACCCTTTCTTATAATTTCGCTAGCAGGTAGAGCAACAAGGTCCTTCATGTGTGAGTAACAGGTAAGAGTCACAGCTGCATAAAAATTAATAATTGAACAATAATATTTTAAAAGACATCGATTGTTACATAAAAAAACTTACACCAACCGAATTATATTCTTAAAAGAGATCACAAATAATGATTTTTTTGTGTCGGAAATATTAGAAAATTTTACATCTCATTCTTCGTCACTCATGTCTTCACTTATTCCTTCGTCATCAGAAATTTCACAAATTGGAAATCTTATCAGAAAGTGGTTTATACTTTCCGTTTCTTGTTGCATGCGGCGGCAGCGTTTGGCTTTTGCTTCCAACAAATCTTCTAGATACATCTCCCACTGTCTCGCACCACGGGGTATACGATGTGAATACGTTGACGGCAAAGGCGTTAAAGAATATGAATCATCTTCTGTGTTCGTGTTCAAATCATTTTTAGGTTGTTCAACTGGCGCGGGTTCACTTCCAGTTGCAGCTTCTTCGCTTGGCAAAATTATGTCCTTGGCTTCGGGTAGCATTTTTGACCGATTGTTTTGTTAACACGATTTGTTAACTTTAAGACACTTTAATAGCGAATGATACTCCTTTCAAAAATCGATGAATATTTATGAGTGAACTACCCTTTCTTATAATTTCGCTAGCAGGTAGAGCAACAAGGTCCTTCATGTGTGAGTAACAGGTAAGAGTCGCAGCTGCATAAAAATTAATAATTGAACAATAATATTTTAAAAGACATCGATTGTTACATAAAAAAACTTACACCAACCGAATTATATTCTTAAAAGAGATCACAAATAATGTTTTTTTGTGTCGGAAATATTAGAAAATTTTACATCTCATTCTTCGTCACTCATGTCTTCACTTATTCCTTCGTCATCAGAAATTTCACAAATTGGAAATCTTATCAGAAAATGGTTTATACTTTCCGTTTCTTGTTGCATGCGGCGGCAGCGTTTGGCTTTTGCTTCCAACAAATCTTCTAGATACATCTCCCACTGTCTCGCACCACGGGGTATACGATGTGAATACGTTGACGGCAAAGGCGTTAAAGAATATGAATCATCTTCTGTGTTCGTGTTCAAATCATTTTTAGGTTGTTCAACTGGCGCGGGTTCACTTCCAGTTGCAGCTTCTTCGCTTGGCAAAATTATGTCCTTGGCTTCGGGTAGCATTTTTGACTGATTGTTTTGTTAACACGATTTGTTAACTTTAAGACACTTTAATAGCGAATGATACTCCTTTCAAAAATCGATGAATATTTATGAGTGAACTACCCTTTCTTATAATTTCGCTAGCAGGTAGAGCAACAAGGTCCTTCATGTGTGAGTAACAGGTAAGAGTCGCAGCTGCATAAAAATTAATAATTGAACAATAATATTTTAAAAGACATCGATTGTTACATAAAAAAACTTACACCAACCGAATTATATTCTTAAAAGAGATCACAAATAATGATTTTTTTTGTGTCGGAAATATTAGAAAATTTTACATCTCATTCTTCGTCACTCATGTCTTCACTTATTCCTTCGTCATCAGAAATTTCACAAATTGGAAATCTTATCAGAAAATGGTTTATACTTTCCGTTTCTTGTTGCATGCGGCGGCAGCGTTTGGCTTTTCCTTCCAACAAATCTTCTAGATACATCTCCCACTGTCTCGCACCACTGGGTATACGATGTGAATACGTTGACGGCAAGGGCGTTAAAGAATATGAATCATCTTCTGTGTTCGTGTTCAAATCATTTTTAGGTTGTTCAACTGGCGCGGGTTCACTTCCAGTTGCAGCTTCTTCGCTTGGCAAAATTATGTCCTTGGCTTCGGGTAGCATTTTTGACTGATTGTTTTGTTAACACGATTTGTTAACTTTAAGACACTTTAATAGCGAATGGATACTCCTTTCAAAAATCGATGAATATTTATGAGTGAACTACCCTTTCTTATAATTTCGCTAGCAGGTAGAGCAACAAGGTCCTTCATGTGTGAGTAACAGGTAAGAGAGAGCTGCATAAATATTAATCAGCTTGCCTAGTAGTTAATAATTTTATTGCACTTATTATGAATTTTCTTCGTTAATAAGTATTTACTAATAATAACAAGGATTTGTAAGTGAAGAATTCAAAATATTCCGATCAGAATGTGCGACACGCCTCTAACGTAATTGATCATTTACATTCCTAGAAACTTGCAACGCGAAAACATTTATTGCAGGAGTGCACTGCTGTGTATTCCTTGTTATTGTTAGTAAATACTTATTAGCGAAAAAAATCACAATTCCTAATAAGTGCAATAAAATTATTAACTACTACAGAAATGTAGATGAATTATATTAGAAATTCCTAATAACCGATTAATTTTTATGCAGCTGCGACTCTTACCTGTTACTCACACATTAAGGACCTTGTTGCTCTACCTGCTAGCGAAATTATAAGAAAGGATAGTTCACTCATAAATATTCATCGATTTTTGAAAGGAGTATCCATTCGCTATTAAAGTGTCTTAAAGTTAACAAATCGTGTTAACAAAACAATCAGTCAAAAATGCTACCCGAAGCCAAGGACATAATTTTGCCAAGCGAAGAAGCTGCAACTGGAAGTGAACCCGCGCCAGTTGAACAACCTAAAAATGATTTGAACACGAACACAGAAGATGATTCATATTCTTTAACGCCTTTGCCGTCAACGTATTCACATCGTATACCCCGTGGTGCGAGACAGTGGGAGATGTATCTAGAAGATTTGTTGGAAGGAAAAGCCAAACGCTGCCGCCGCATGCAACAAGAAACGGAAAGTATAAACGATTTTCTGATAAGATTTCCAATTTGTGAAATTTCTGATGACGAAGGAATAAGTGAAGACATGAGTGACGGAGAATGAGATGTAAAATTTTCCAATATTTCCCACACAAAAAATCATTATTTGTGATCTTTTTTAAGAATATAATTCGGTTGGTGTAAGTTTTTTTTATGTAACAATCGATGTCTTTTAAAATATTATTGTTCAATTATTAATTTTTATGCAGCTGCGACTCTTACCTGTTACTCACACATGAAGGACCTTGTTGCTCTACCTGCTAGCGAAATTATAAGAAAGGGTAGTTCACTCATAAATATTCATCGATTTTTGAAAGGAGTATCATTCGCTATTAAAGTGTCTTAAAGTTAACAAATCGTGTTAACAAAACAATCAGTCAAAAATGCTACCCGAAGCCAAGGACATAATTTTGCCAAGCGAAGAAGCTGCAACTGGAAGTGAACCCGCGCCAGTTGAACAACCTAAAAATGATTTGAACACGAACACAGAAGATGATTCATATTCTTTAACGCCTTTGCCGTCAACGTATTCACATCGTATACCCCGTGGTGCGAGACAGTGGGAGATGTATCTAGAAGATTTGTTGGAAGCAAAAGCCAAACGCTGCCGCCGCATGCAACAAGAAACGGAAAGTATAAACGATTTTCTGATAAGATTTCCAATTTGTGAAATTTCTGATGACGAAGGAATAAGTGAAGACATGAGTGACGGAGAATGAGATGTAAAATTTTCCATTATTTCCGACACAAAAAATCATTATTTGTGATCTTTTTTAAGAATATAATTCGGTTGGTGTAAGTTTTTTTTATGTAACAATCGATGTCTTTTAAAATATTATTGTTCAATTATTAATCTTTATGCAGCTGCGACTCTTACCTGTTACTCACACATTAAGGACCTTGTTGCTCTACCTGCTAGCGAAATTATAAGAAAGGATAGTTCACTCATAAATATTCATCGATTTTTGAAAGGAGTATCCATTCGCTATTAAAGTGTCTTAAAGTTAACAAATCGTGTTAACAAAACAATCAGTCAAAAATGCTACCCGAAGCCAAGGACATAATTTTGCCAAGCGAAGAAGCTGCAACTGGAAGTGAACCCGCGCCAGTTGAACAACCTAAAAATGATTTGAACACGAACACAGAAGATGATTCATATTCTTTAACGCCTTTGCCGTCAACGTATTCACATCGTATACCCCGTGGTGCGAGACAGTGGGAGATGTATCTAGAAGATTTGTTGGAAGCAAAAGCCAAACGCTGCCGCCGCATGCAACAAGAAACGGAAAGTATAAACGATTTTCTGATAAGATTTCCAATTTGTGAAATTTCTGATGACGAAGGAATAAGTGAAGACATGAGTGACGGAGAATGAGATGTAAAATTTTCCAATATTTCCGACACAAAAAATCATTATTTGTGATCTTTTTTAAGAATATAATTCGGTTGGTGTAAGTTTTTTTTATGTAACAATCGATGTCTTTTAAAATATTATTGTTCAATTATTAATTTTTATGCAGCTGCGACTCTTACCTGTTACTCACACATGAAGGAGCTTGTTGCTCTACCTGCTAGCGAAATTATAAGAAAGGATAGTTCACTCATAAATATTCATCGATTTTTGAAAGGAGTATCCATTCGCTATTAAAGTGTCTTAAAGTTAACAAATCGTGTTAACAAAACAATCAGTCAAAAATGCTACCCGAAGCCAAGGACATAATTTTGCCAAGCGAAGAAGCTGCAACTGGAAGTGAACCCGCGCCAGTTGAACAACCTAAAAATGATTTGAACACGAACACAGAAGATGATTCATATTCTTTAACGCCTTTGCCGTCAACGTATTCACATCGTATACCCCGTGGTGCGAGACAGTGGGAGATGTATCTAGAAGATTTGTTGGAAGCAAAAGCCAAACGCTGCCGCCGCATGCAACAAGAAACGGAAAGTATAAACCATTTTCTGATAAGATTTCCAATTTGTGAAATTTCTGATGACGAAGGAATAAGTGAAGACATGAGTGACGAAGAATGAGATGTAAAATTTTCCAATATTTCCGACACAAAAAAATCATTATTTGTGATCTTTTTTAAGAATATAATTCGGTTGGTGTAAGTTTTTTTATGTAACAATCGATGTCTTTTAAAATATTATTGTTCAATTATTAATTTTTATGCAGCTGCGACTCTTACCTGTTACTCACACATGAAGGACCTTGTTGCTCTACCTGATAGCGAAATTATAAGAAAGGGTAGTTCACTCATAAATATTCATCGATTTTTGAAAGGAGTATCCATTCGCTATTAAAGTGTCTTAAAGTTAACAAAACAATCAGTCAAAAATGCTACCCGAAACCAAGGACATAATTTTGCCAAGCGAAGAAGCTGCAACTGGAAGTGAACCCGCGCCAGTTGAACAACCTAAAAATGATTTGAACACGAACACAGAAGATGATTCATATTCTTTAACGCCTTTGCCGTCAACGTATTCACATCGTATACCCCGTGGTGCGAGACAGTGGGAGATGTATCTAGAAGATTTGTTGGAAGCAAAAGCCAAACGCTGCCGCCGCATGCAACAAGAAACGGAAAGTATAAACCATTTTCTGATAAGATTTCCAATTTGTGAAATTTCTGATGACGAAGGAATAAGTGAAGACATGAGTGACGAAGAATGAGATGTAAAATTTTCCAATATTTCCGACACAAAAAAATCATTATTTGTGATCTTTTTTAAGAATATAATTCGGTTGGTGTAAGTTTTTTTATGTAACAATCGATGTCTTTTAAAATATTATTGTTCAATTATTAATTTTTATGCAGCTGCGACTCTTACCTGTTACTCACACATGAAGGACCTTGTTGCTCTACCTGATAGCGAAATTATAAGAAAGGGTAGTTCACTCATAAATATTCATCGATTTTTGAAAGGAGTATCCATTCGCTATTAAAGTGTCTTAAAGTTAACAAAACAATCAGTCAAAAATGCTACCCGAAACCAAGGACATAATTTTGCCAAGCGAAGAAGCTGCAACTGGAAGTGAACCCGCGCCAGTTGAACAACCTAAAAATGATTTGAACACGAACACAGAAGATGATTCATATTCTTTAACGCCTTTGCCGTCAACGTATTCACATCGTATACCCCGTGGTGCGAGACAGTGGGAGATGTATCTAGAAGATTTGTTGGAAGCAAAAGCCAAACGCTGCCGCCGCATGCAACAAGAAACGGAAAGTATAAACCATTTTCTGATAAGATTTCCAATTTGTGAAATTTCTGATGACGAAGGAATAAGTGAAGACATGAGTGACGAAGAATGAGATGTAAAATTTTCCAATATTTCCGACACAAAAAATCATTATTTGTGATCTTTTTTAAGAATATAATTCGGTTGGTGTAAGTTTTTTTATGTAACAATCGATGTCTTTTAAAATATTATTGTTCAATTATTAATTTTTATGCAGCTGCGACTCTTACCTGTTACTCACACATGAAGGACCTTGTTGCTCTACCTGATAGCGAAATTATAAGAAAGGGTAGTTCACTCATAAATATTCATCGATTTTTGAAAGGAGTATCCATTCGCTATTAAAGTGTCTTAAAGTTAACAAATCGTGTTAACAAAACAATCAGTCAAAAATGCTACCCGAAACCAAGGACATAATTTTGCCAAGCGAAGAAGCTGCAACTGGAAGTGAACCCGCGCCAGTTGAACAACCTAAAAATGATTTGAACACGAACACAGAAGATGATTCATATTCTTTAACGCCTTTGCCGTCAACGTATTCACATCGTATACCCCGTGGTGCGAGACAGTGGGAGATGTATCTAGAAGATTTGTTGGAAGCAAAAGCCAAACGCTGCCGCCGCATGCAACAAGAAACGGAAAGTATAAACCATTTTCTGATAAGATTTCCAATTTGTGAAATTTCTGATGACGAAGGAATAAGTGAAGACATGAGTGACGAAGAATGAGATGTAAAATTTTCCAATATTTCCGACACAAAAAAATCATTATTTGTGATCTTTTTTAAGAATATAATTCGGTTGGTGTAAGTTTTTTTATGTAACAATCGATGTCTTTTAAAATATTATTGTTCAATTATTAATTTTTATGCAGCTGCGACTCTTACCTGTTACTCACACATGAAGGACCTTGTTGCTCTACCTGATAGCGAAATTATAAGAAAGGGTAGTTCACTCATAAATATTCATCGATTTTTGAAAGGAGTATCCATTCGCTATTAAAGTGTCTTAAAGTTAACAAATCGTGTTAACAAAACAATCAGTCAAAAATGCTACCCGAAACCAAGGACATAATTTTGCCAAGCGAAGAAGCTGCAACTGGAAGTGAACCCGCGCCAGTTGAACAACCTAAAAATGATTTGAACACGAACACAGAAGATGATTCATATTCTTTAACGCCTTTGCCGTCAACGTATTCACATCGTATACCCCGTGGTGCGAGACAATGGGAGATGTATCTAGAAGATTTGTTGGAAGCAAAAGCCAAACGCTGCCGCCGCATGCAACAAGAAACGGAAAGTATAAACCATTTTCTGATAAGATTTCCAATTTGTGAAATTTCTGATGACGAAGGAATAAGTGAAGACATGAGTGACGAAGAACGAGATGTAAAATTTTCCAATATTTCCGACACAAAAAAATCATTATTTGTGATCTTTTTTAAGAATATAATTCGGTTGGTGTAAGTTTTTTTATGTAACAATCGATGTCTTTTAAAATATTATTGTTTAATTATTAATTTTTATGCAGCTGCGACTCTTACCTGTTAACTATCATTTCATTTTATATGAAGAAATGAATTTTTTTATCTCCTAATATCTTAACTTATCATTTTGTATATGTTGAATTCGGGAAAATACGAAAATATACAAAAAATACAAATATGTATGCATATACCATTTTTAGACGCGGTACAGCTCGCGAACTATTATCGCTACGCCCTACAAATGTTTTGGAAATTTTCCCCAATCACTCCAACCTAAAGCTAAGTACTCTGTTTGAATTTGCGAAAAATGTTGAGCAACATTGATTATTTCGTTTGAAAATTTTGACAATTAGCCAGTGGTGACAACACTACGATTTAGAAGAAATTTATCGTTTTTATTGCCTTGAAGTAAGCAACATTGTTTTT
Organism: Gymnocheta viridis; assembly: GCA_956483585.1. NCBI lineage: Eukaryota > Metazoa > Arthropoda > Insecta > Diptera > Tachinidae > Gymnocheta > Gymnocheta viridis. Next base: position 19,081,556 of record OY101443.1, read on the forward strand.
CTTATGTAAACAAAAACCATGTGTGAAAACAAATGGGGAACAAAATAATTTTAAGAGCTTGTGCTGCTTTGAAGACACGTTCTCATTCAATCCCATACCTTCATTTTATGTTATTTTCACACTATTTTCCTTTATTTTAGTTAATTGTGCGCAACAAATTCAATGCTAATTAAAAGCTGAGCATCTGTTGTTTGCAATTCCGCACGAAATAAGTGGTGCTTACATTATTTCGCAGTTGGAAAATATGTTGTCAGAAACATGTTGTATTTGAAAAAATCATGCTGCCAGAAACATTTCGTATGTTTTCACAATTTGAACAGAGTACAACTTCGGCCATTTTTTTTGCAATTATTTCGCATGAATTTTTTTTATATGGACTTTTGACAGCAGTTCGCACGAAATGATGAACCGAGTACTTAGCTTAAAATTCTAAAGTTCATATGTATGTATACGATAGGAACTGATTGTTTGAAAAATATTTGATGAACTGCGAAAGATGTTTAGAATACATTTCAAGCCCTCATTAAATTATTAACTTGGTAAAGCAATCAATCTAGAAGCTCAATATAAATTTGTGGGAAGTAGGTATTTGCAATACTTTTTTTCAAAATACAAATGTATTTAAATTTTTCTATTCCAACATTTTTTTTATTCTATAATTTTGCTGTTTTTTAATCAATATTGAATCATACAATTTTCCTGATGTTGGCATATTTTTAAGAATTTTCGCCATTTTAGAGATTTTTTCAAGACTTTTGGCTGCCGATTGCCAATTATATGATTTTTTTAAATAAATTTTGGGAATAATTTCCAATATTGCAGTAGCAATTTTTAGAATATGCGCTATTTTCGCGGGGGTTTCAATTTTTTAGTTCCTTTGCTAATTACATTTTGGAGCTTGATATCAAATTAAATTCTTACATCAAACTTTGTTTTTATTTTATAGAAAAAATGGCAATTAATTGAAGTGCTTTTGAAGATTAACTCACTGATGTTACAGAATGAAAGAAACATTTCTTAACAAATTCTAGCCGGGAAGAGATTTTTCTGCTTTTAATTGTCAAAAGATTTTTTATCACATTGTACAAATACAATAATAATACCGGGTTCTGATATATTGCAGGTACGCTAAGCATCAATTTTGCCTTTCTTCTGAAATCACAAATAGTCATAAAAAATTAAATATTAATACATTTTTAAAACAAAACTAAAATTCAATTTCATTGATATTGTATATTTTCATAGTGTCTTGACGACCCATTACATTTCTTTAATATAAATAAATAATATTAAAAATAATTATGGTTATTTATATACGAAAAGAAAATATAAGCGATAAATAGTGTAATATGCATGCATAATATTATACTAATAGACGTACAAAATAAGTTTAAGGAAACAAACAAAAAAAAAAAAATCTTTGCTTTTCGACTGTTTAGTTATGCACATGTATACACACAATGTGTACAAGGGCACATGAACGCATTTCAGTATGTGTGTAATGTATGTATGTGTGGCAAAAAGGGAAGAATCATAGTGGAATAATACAGGTGGTGTCGAAGCTGCAACAACACTACTTTTATGTTCGAAGCTGTCAAAAAGTACAAAAGAAAAATGGCAAAATGGTTGCATTTTCTGTTCTATAAAGAAATTGTTTCTTTTCCTTTTCTTATTTGCATTTGAAACAAGTGTGCTTTTTTAGCAGTGTGGGTGCGTGTTAGTAATACATAATCAAATTTTGACAGACTCGAACACAAAAAAAATATTATGCAACTTCCAAAAAGGATATATTTTTTTCGTTATTCATCCTTTCTGTAAATTGTGGTCTTACCACGATTTGACGTAGTTACCAAGTTTCCTTTTCTTGGCCTTCGTTGGAGTCTCTGGTGCCTCTGCTATTTGCTCTGTGGTTGGTTTTTTTACTTCCATTGCTCGAGACTAATGAAAAATACAATTTTTTATTTAGAAATGTAAATATTTCATTGTTCTTACCATTAATCATTAAATATTTGTCCATGTTTTTTTAATTTCTTTTGCACCACTAACACAAACTGTCAATCTATAAAAATAGTGAGAAAATTTAAGATCGTATCATTGCATGCAAACATCACTTAATATTTTTTATTATGTATAAATAAAAAAAACTTTATATATTTTCAAAAAAGTTGTTTTTACCTAATAAATTTAAACCTTATTTGGCATCTCAAAAAACTTGACAAATAGTAACGCGGGCTGAGTAGCTCTCTCAGCAATACATCTTCGTTTTGGAACATCGCTGCTCCACATACAGGCATATAAATACGCCGCAAATAAAATTCTCATTTTGATAATCGCGTTCTTTTTTGTATTTAAATTAGCTCAATTGTTTTGCTGAGTAAAAAAATATTTCCTTCCTCAATAGAAAGTAAAGAAACCGGCATTTTGCTTCTGGTTGCTAAAATATTTAAATATAGTACGTATGCACGTCAATTACATCATTGTAAAGACATTTTGAAAGGCTTAAGCTTTTATATTCTAATAAATCAATAGTTAAGGTGTAAGGAACAATTTTATTTTCTTAAAGCTTTCGATATGAATACAGATTGTATCTTTTCCTTTTAAAGACCTTGACACACAACTACATTGGCTTAAAATTTATTCAAAGTTGAACCAATTTTCTTTCCAGCTACTTCTTGTCCAGATATCTTCCAGTTTCATCGCTTGTTTTTTATTGAAAGTAGAAAAGCAAGGTTTGATATGTAAATTAAAGACGTGCAAGAGTGTAACTGAGAATTGCAAAAACAAATATACGAAATATGTATTTGTTACTCTTGGTATCAATGAGAGAATTAGTGTAACTGATATTGTATTGATTTCTTTTATACACTCACTCTACTCTTACAAGCCATAATAATTGTTTATTGTTTTGTATAGAGTGAGAAATTTATTTGCTTTTTCATCTGAAATAACTTTTGTACCAAAAGTATTTTCATATAACTGTTGGTACAACAAAAAAAACAAGTGCATTGTTGCAAATAGGTGTGAACTTGATGTGATATTTATATTTAACAATGGATAATAATAAAATAAAGGTAAATATTTTATCTAATACATATAAAATTAATGAAAAGAGAGGGCGAAACAAGATTTGGGATTGTTTCGGCATTATTAAAGATGAGAATGATATTGAACTTACAAATTTCGACGCATGCAAAATGTGTACGAATTAATCAAAGTGTCATTCGAATTTGAGTAACCTCAAATGCTAAGAGTTATTAAAAAATTCACATGAAGCTTTTTTGCACCCAACTATTCTGAAAAAAGTAACACCGAAATCATCACTGTGTCTTCTATCAACTGAGGTAAGAAAAAATAACTCACCTGGGAAAACAAGGTTACCGTTCAATCAAATTCAATATTTCCTAAATATAATTATATGGCATTTACACCAGACCAAAATCTAGTAGATTTCAATTAAAATCTCAATCAAAATATGTATACATATACAGTTTAAACCAGGTTATTCATTTTCAAATGTCAAACTCCATACGAATATCGTCATTCAAATGTGAAACAGCCGGCGAGCACACCCTTCAAACAATTTTAATTGAACAGCGTAGTACTTTTCAGTACAATTGGGAAAAAATCATAGTTGCATCACTAAGTACTCCGAAATTTTGTCAAAATCTAGTGACGAAGTAGATTTAGTTTCGTATGGGAAATCTAGTCAAAATCAACACGATTTAGCTAGAAATCTCGGTAAGTACAGATTGAGAAATTTTTCTATGCTACAATTCGAGGATATAATTAACCTGCTGGAACTAAGGATGTGTGCTCTGTGGATAATAGTTTGCAAAATAATCTTATCTTTGAAAATATGCGGCACATTCGCTTTGATAAAATATGCAGTTATCTTCATTTTGTAGACAAGGATCAACAAATTTGTGATGCAACATGAGCCAATTAGAATGTAGGCGACAAATCGCTATCTACTATTGGAAGCATTTTGTCGAAGGGAGAAAGCGAAGCGGGGCTACTCTACGTAAAAGAGGATTCAATAGAAAACACCCTAAAGAACACTTTGTGATACCTCTAGCAAATAAACGCCGTTGCGCTGGAGAGTTGTGAAAAACACTTGGTCGTACGGCTTGTAAAGTGTGATATTTATTGGCTTATTCAAAAAATGCTTTGATGATAACCATACAAAATTTTAAACAAATGTTCAAATTTATTTTCTTAGTCCTTATAATTAATTATATTGATACATCAAAAGTATTTTTAATATTTCAAAAGTATGGTTAATGCCTGACGGTCCTTTTTGGCTTCCGCACGAACAGGATGATTAGTTCTGGCAGACAATAAGATTCGAAATTAATTTTTTTTATATAGTATAACACACATAGTGGCGAAAACGGAGTATACATATTTTTAAAAAAACAGCAGCGCGAAAGTCTCATTTTAAACCGTGTTAGTTAGGTAGTTGCGATTTTTCTCTCGAGTTTTATACATTATTAAAAATTGGGAGGGATTTTAAACAATAAGGAGTTTTTTTATAATTTGATGTCTCAGTTTTATTGCTGGGGAAGTCATCTACATCTTTAACAGCAGTACTCTTTATTGCAATTCCTAGTGCTTGCATTTATTCTTCTACATTCGATGTCACAAGTTTATTGAGTAGAATTGAAAACATATTTTGATTAAAAATGGGCCCGCAATATTTGCATAACTACAATTTTGCGTTGCACTGTTGATATTATTTGCCTTGTTGAACGTCTTTGCCGCAGCATTTATTATTGTATAAATTGAATCCATGCAAACTCTTTCACATAACGGCCATATAATGTTGTTTCCTATACAATAAGCTTTAAGAAACAATAGAGATAAAAGTATTGCAAATACCTACTTCCCACAAATTTATATTTAGCTTCTAGATTGATTGCTTTACCAAGTTAATAATTTAATGTGGGCTTGAAATGTATTCCAAGAATCGTTCGCAGTTCATCAAATATTTTTCAAACAATCAGTTCCTATCGTATACATACATATGAACTTTAGAATTTTAGGTTGGAGTGATTGGGGAAAATTTCCAAAACATTTGTAGGGGGTAGCGATAATAGTTCGCGAGCTGTACCGCGTCTAAAAATGGTATATGCATACATATTTGTATTTTTTCTATATTTTCGTATTTTCCCCAATTCAACATATACAAAATGATAAGTTAAGATATTAGGAGATAAAAAATTCATTTCTTCATATAAAATGAACTGTACCCATGTTCTGTAACTTTGGCGAGAATTTCTCGCGTCGAAACGATGTGAAACAAAATATTCCATTGTTTCTCGAAAAGTGAGAAAAAAGTGGGTCTGTAACATGTCGAAAACTATCAAAAGAGCTCACGTCGCGACGTTAGAAATGTCATTATATACAACTCCAAGATGAAGTGAAATTTTATACGTTGAGAAGGCTAGTCACAAATATCGTTGACGGTGACCAAAATCTACTAAAATTAAAAAAAGTTTAACGATGGCGACGACAATACAACCGTCGGCTGTACAAAATAATGTATGGTGCGACTTTAATGTTTGCTGTTAACAAAATATCTGCAATGGATTAAAATCAAAATTTTTAGTGGATAAAAATATTTGTGCGTTCAAAAATTAAATAAAGAAGTTGTTGCTTTTACTGTAAAGAAACTGTTGAAAATAAGCAAAATGTATACTGAAGCTTTGGTCAGCTGATCAAGAAGATCAAAGGAACTTTTTAAGGATTCATCGGAAAAAGCTACGAGATGAAACAGACCCTTTTGAAATTCCAGAGAGGAGATTTATCGAGCTGTTTCGCTTAAGCAAAACATCAGCAACTATTCTGCTGAATAAGCTCAAACCTTTTATGGCTGAAGGTGTAAGAAATACTTTTATTCCACAGCCAATACGGATGAGTACCGCACTACATTTCTTTGGCATTGGATCTTTCCACAGAGATATTGGTCAAGATTTTGTTGTATCTATAAGCCGCTCAGCTGTCCGCCGAAGTGTACAAGAATTTGCTGGGATCTTAGAATTGAACCTAATGTCAAAATGGATCAAATTTCCGTCCACTAATGCATATGATTCAGTAAAATAAAAGTAACTTATTAAAATAGTTTGTACTTGTATACATGTTTCTTTATTTTAAGGTTGTATTAAGAGACAGGTTTTCCAGGAGTAATTGGAGCTGTTGACTGCACACATGTGGGGAGAAAAAAAGCCACAGAAGTCTGCAGAAAACTGCTATTTAAATCGTAAAGGATATCACTCCAAAAACGTTCAATTGGTAAGATTAACTATCTGTATGTTATACAGTTTAAGAAATGTACATATGTATGTAACTTAATTTCAGATTTGCGGTTTTAAGCTTAAAATTCTTGGTGTTCACGCTTCTTCCAATGATTCTTTATATTTAGAAGTATTTGTTGTAGTTTTAACCTTTTTAGCAGGCGAAGGTAGGTTTTCTTCCTCCAAAATTTCAACTGAAAGCATTAATTCCTAAAACAATTACAGGATTTTTACACTCAAGCACTTTTCGTTAAGGGTAATTAAAAGATTATAAATCATTGTAAATACTTCCATATGTAGTTGCCTCAAATTGTAAATCCCCAAAACCAGACTCTGGAGAGGATTCAAATCGCGAGGTATATCAGATGGCAGAACAACTGAGGGATTGCGATTTTCAAAAAAATTTATTTAAATCATACTTTTGTACGCATACCTTTTTCCACTGCTCCAAAGACTTGCCGCTGCCACCAAGGGAGTTAAGGGAATTTTTAAGAATTTCCCATTGGTCCTTAGAGTTGGCATTAGAATTAATGCCATCAAATTGCCTCCTTGCGAATTCCAAGTTTTTAGACATACATATAGTCTACCAATTTATCTTTTTGGTGCTTTGAAATTCGCATATTTTTCTAAAATTATAAAACAATTTAACAATAAATAAATCATTTAAAAACAAAATACTTACCTTTTCCGTGTTATTATTCATCGAATTTTTTATTTTTTTTTAATTTTAAAAAGGAAGGATATAAAAAATTATTTGTTAAAATTTAAATATAAAACATGTTAAAGAAATTAAACATAGAAATATTCAGAAGATTCTTCGAAAGTAAGATCAACTTCAGTACAACCTTCTGCAACGGAAAGCCATTTTGTAGTTCCCGCATCGAACAGTTTTCCCTCCCTCATTTCTCTTACATATTTGTCCTTGAAGATTTTCAATTCATATGCAAGTTAAGTTGGATTGGATGAATAAGTCGAAAATCGTGTTTCTTTATCCTGATAATCCATAATAGCCTGGGTATAACTTCTTTTCCTTTGACCGGAAAATACAATTCTAGAGCACAACTGCGGTTGGAGCGTCCCTACACTTTTTAACATGTTAGCGCTCGCCAATTTTGAAATAAATTTGAACTTTATCGGAGTAAATCGTTTTGAAGTTGCTGAAGATTGTCTTGCGAACACATCGTTCAAATCACTTCTCTTCTTCCAAACATTGTTATTGGTTATTTGTCTTAAAATTGATAAATCTTCAATAGATGTTCCAAATATAGAGTGGAAAACCCCTTGTGCAATATCTTCCGAAGTACCACCTGCTTTCTTTTTCCATATTAAAGAATTACAATATTCATTGTACAATTTTATACCCTTTATTCCGAAAAAGTTAAAGTCGGTCAAAAGGTCACCATGTAAATCCTTCATAGCTACTATATAGTATAGAGGGAAATGGATTTTATTGTGAGTGCGGCTTCCTAAAACCATTAGTGCCATTCCCAGAGATTTGAATAAACCTCCTCCCTCCATAGCACTTCTCATGTTCTTCAAGGATTCAACAATTGCCTGGGCAATAGGAAATAATTTCAATGACTCCAACAATGCACGTTCCAATTTATCAGTATATCTATTTTCGTTAGCCAACAAAAGAGCTAGAGTTAGAGGACTCATCGTCTGGATTAACCAAGTCCTAAGCTCAGGTTTAAATGTAATGCCAGTCAAATATGGAGCATCTGTATTGTCCAACCCGAAATCCCCAACCTTCTTCTCACGTTTTTGGCCATTAATCCGCATTTCAAATTTTCCACAGGACATTCTTACCTCTGAATACATGCATGTAAAGGATGTCAGCATGTCAACTAAGGGTGTTGCGATCATATAATCAAAATCAACAGATAAGAAGTTGCCATAGCAGCAATAATGAATGACTTAGTGCCAATTGTTGCCGTCTTATCACCGTTTGTATTACCATGGGATGTTGCATTAGAATTGTTCATCCTGCTCTTGTATGTGTATAGTGTATGGAGTATTCCAGAAATGTTATTGCTATTATCAAGGTCTATTTCAGTAGTAGCAGTGAAAAGTAAATCACCAAAACCTTTATCGGCTGGTCCAACCACAATACAGATAAGTAAATGGAAAACTTAACAAAATTTTAAAAAGGCAACTATCAGAATACCACTAGTTTACATACATACATACGTACATCATACGAGTTTCAAAGAAATAAATGAATTAAAATAATTAATTAAAATATGTTGTTATATTTTATAATATAAAATATTTTCTTACACCGTCAATTTATTTTAATTTTTAGTATTATTATATTATATCAAATAAAAACGTCGACAACTTACTGAATTCATTATATAATTATTTCGGGTATTTTTGAAAAATAAACCTTTTATCGTTCATAAAATTGGAAAAAATATTATAAATGAGATTGTGCCGTGTTTTTTTAAATAAATTGTAGAACAGACTTTTTCAAATAAAAAGTAATAAAAATAACTAAAATGTATCAAAATTCTTAAAAAAAAGTAGCATTGTTGTTCAGGATTCAAAACCGTGCCACCAGATAATTTTACTTAATTTAGAAAATTTACTCTCCGATTCCCGTAAATGAGTTTTTAAATTCCTGTTCACTGGGATGTCAAAAAGTCCGAAAAATCACAAACCCTAAAATATATTCTGCTTCAAGAATTGCTCGAATTTCCCTTTATTATTTTTTGTTTTTTCAATAACCGTGCACAAATGAGATTTGGAGAGAAGACTTTAGAAAAATGTTGAATTTGTACCAGAAAACTTTTTGTTACTAAACAAACAAGTGATATTAATTATAATTATTTACTTTAAAAAAATTCAATTTATGATTCTTTTATTTAATTTTTATCAGACAATATTTATTGATTTGTGACAAATATTTTTTACATAATAAAATGTTATTTTATTAAAAAATTTTAATAATGAATTTGTTTTTAATTAATTGTGAATTGAACAATAATATTTTAATAGTCATCGATTGTTACATAAAAAAACTTACACCAACCGAATTATATTCTTAAAAAAGATCACAAATAATGATTTTTTTGTGTCGGAAATATTGGAAAATTTTACATCTCATTCTTCGTCACTCATGTCTTCACTTATTCCTTCGTCATCAGAAATTTCACAAATTGGAAATCTTATCAGAAAATCGTTTATACTTTCCGTTTCTTGTTGCATGCGGCGGCAGCGTTTGGCTTTTGCTTCCAACAAATCTTCTAGATACATCTCCCACTGTCTCGCACCACGGGGTATACGATGTGAATACGTTGACGGCAAGGGCGTTAAAGAATATGAATCATCTTCTGTGTTCGTGTTCAAATCATTTTTAGGTTGTTCAACTGGCGCAGGATCACTTCCAGATGCAGCTTCTACGCTTGGCAAAATTATGTCCTTGGCTTCGGGTAGCATTTTCGACTGGTTGTTTTGTTAACTTTAAGACACTTTAATAGCGAATGATACTCCTTTCAAAAATCGATGAATATTTATGAGTGAACCATCCTTTCTTATAATTTCGAAAACCATGCATTTGGACATGGTTTCCCCCTTGGGCAGGAGCGTAGACTATCTAAACTCTTTCCGATCTATGGGTCACGGCACCCGGTTAGAAAACGCAACTCCACGCCGAGCCTAAGCTCTCCCCGCGATTTGGGTTTAAACCACAGCCACCACGATGCTCCCCGAAGGGCCGCACCAACAGGCTGGAACAAAGTTCCAGGGGCACCTGACACCCGTGTACCAGTTTTAAGTCCTGGGCCGGTCGTTGTAGCACGAACACTACTACCAGTTGAGCTCCCAATAGCCCGGGACTGGTGGTCCCCCACCCATACCCCAAAAATATTCAATCCTCCTCCCTAGCGCGCCTTCTCCTGAAGGCCTCACGTGCAAAACTATCCAGTCTACTAACCGCACCAGGATTAGCCAGTGCCCTGCTAAAATCATAGGTATCCCCAGAACGGAAAATACCCATACCCTCTAAGTCCCTAATATCAGCATAAAGGACACATTCTACAAGAACATGCCTCCAATCCTCATCACCCCCACCGCAATCACAGCCCGCAGTGCTAGACAAGCACCTAGGATGTAGAAACGCGTTGAGGGAACCATGCCCCGTCAAAAGATAGCCCAAACAAAGGCCGAAACCAAAGCCAGGACGATCATACACAAAATCAGCACTGCGAATAAACTCAAAAGTAACTCTACCATTAATTGATTCATTCCACCTAGCTCTCCACCTTTCAAGAAGGCAGTCAAGTAGCAACCTCTTCACTTGCAAAGGATCTAATCCACTAATATCATCATCAGAAACCCAGTCGGCACTGCCCACAGGCAGCCCCTCTTCACCCTAAAAGCGACCGCACGTCGCACCACCACAAGATCAAGCGGTGGAGCACCCAACAGAACCTGAAGGTAGTCCGTAGACACTGTCCTACACACTGGCATACAAGTCAACATCATAATTCGCTGACAATACAAAACATCAGGCTTCCCATACCACGTCGCAGCCCATTCATACCATATAGGTGAACCAAATGCCACACAAGCAACGAAAAGCCCACTATACACCGTACGAACCGCACGACTACTCAAACCCCAATCATTTCTCAAAATACGCCTAACCTGCCCAACAATAAGAGCAAGTTTATCCCTCAAATACTTCAGATGAGCTCTAAAGCTCATCCTCTCACCAATCAATATGCCCAAGTACTTGACCTGATCCACATACCCCAAAGGCGAGCCATTAATTCTAACACTTGGATGCCGCTCACGCGACAATGTACCCCTAAGCAACATCAACGCCGTCTTGCTAAGCGAGACCTGAACACCAACACGATCACCCCATGCGCTAACAATACGCATAGCCTCAGCAGCTTTCCTCTCAAGCGTCTCACGAGACCACGCACCGACCATAATAAGCAGGTCATCAGCGTACGCACAAACATTATAAAAAGCGCTAAGCTGCTCCAGTAAAGGATCCATCATAAGATTCCATAAATATGGACCACAGATGGAACCCTGTGGGCAGCCACAGCAGACATTCCTCCAAACTTCTCCACAAGAACCTACAATACAAGACCTTCTGTCCTGAAAATAACTCCTCCAAAGAGGAAGCTCATGACATCCTACTTCAGCCAATCTCTCAAGAACTCTTCCCCATAACAAATGGTCAAAAGCGCCCTTAAAATCAACAAATATGCCTAATACATACTTCTCACTCGAACGACCCACGCAATCTTTTACGTGCATCCACGCATCTTCAACTGATTTACCCTCACGAAAACCAAACTGGTAGTCATAAAAACCAACCCCGTAGGCCTCCATCAGTCTAGACACCATTATCCTCTCCAGTACTTTTCCAAGCACTGGCAAAAGACTGATGCCCCGATAAGAGCAAGGATCACTCCTTATTTTATCGGGCGACTTCAAAAGAGCCACAATACGGGCCGATTTCCATGCCACCGGAAAATATCCCCCACTAATACACCTACTAAACAAAATCTCAAGATATTCAGGTATGGCCATCCAGATGTTTTTACACATCCCTCCGGTCATACCATCAACACCCGGCGACTTCCTACTTTTGACCCTTGAAATACTATCAATAATCTCCGATAAATCTAACTCAGGAGGGCGGACAGTACTCACAGAATGAGACTGCCCAGGCCCCTCAGCCACAGGAAAAAAGGTACCTAAAAGAACCTCACAACAATCCCTCCAAGATAACAAAGTTACCCCGTCAACCCGAAGGCCCGCAATATCACAACGCTTATTCTTACCCCTACATATACGGTAAACCGTACCCCAGGGATCATTCCTATTTTCCTCAACAAACCTTCTCCATTCATCCTCCTTAACCCGCAACAATTCCTTCTTATAAAGCCGCTGGGCGGCTGAAAATTCAGCCCTCCTCGAGTCTAAATCCTCAGCATTAGTACGTCTGGCTCTTTGGAATTCCTTCCGCAGGAACCTTCGGCTTATTTCAATTCAGTTGAATTATAATTAAATAAGACAATTAAATTTGTACATTATTCTATTTATTTGCTTTGCAGCTTTTAAAAATTAAAATTTAAAAAGAAACAAAATGAAGAGCGAAAAAAGGAAAATACATTAAATAAAACTAGTAAAATTAAAAAGCTAAAAAATCAAAAATTAAATTGGTAGAATATGTACATTAAATAGACGCTATATTTAAATAAAAATAATAAATGAAAACAAACTGTTGTAATACGTATTGATCTCACTCTAGTAAACCAGTAATTGAAAAGACGAATGAATATTCAATTCAGGGGGGTTACTATGTAACTCGATTCGAAAGTTGTATTCGATCCGAATTTAAACTCTTACCATGTAACAGTTTCGGATCGAGCGAAAAATGCTGCCACTAATTGAAATAATTTTGGCACTACTTTCGAATGTATTATTCAACATTGGCAGCATTTATTTATTACGCAAAATGTCAAAACAATAAAAATTAAAAAAACAAACAAGAAATATGTATTTGTGCGGTATAAAAATGGATGCGGTTGCCCTTTGGATAGAAAATGAAGACGAGCGATTGGAACGTAAAATCCTACGCGATGTTGTAGATTTTATGCAGTTGGCGGATGTAATGTACAAAAGTAACAATAAGGTGGGTACCAACACCAAATCGGTCAAGACCGGTTTGCTGGCTTGGCACAAAAAAACTGTGTCAAACTGCATCAAAGAAGTGTGCAATGCTATAGAGTAGGTGATACCCTGTGGATCAGCATCCTCAGATACCTAGGTCTCACATAAGGCCGATGGACACAAACGTAAGCATAGGCGCAGAAGAAATTCGCCCTCAGCCCACGTATGTTGCAGAAATCAATTTTGAATCGCCGTCACAACAATGGTAAGAAAATTAAAATCAAACGTTTTTTGTATTATTTTACTGATAATAGTGTAATTAATTGTTGCTATTATAACTGCCCAGTGTTGTACCTTCGTCGCTGAACAGTCTAACAACAATTAACACAATGCACCAGTAAAATAAACTAATTTTAAATTTTGTCACATGGGAGACAAACACAATAACAAAAACACAAACACAAAAAAAGAGCCATAAAAGCCCTGATCTGATCATTGTACGAAAAAAACGACCCCTTGTGCCAACACTGATTTTGCTGTGCCAACACTGTTCTCTCAGAGAGCTCTTTTATTTTAACTGTTTTTATTTGTTTTTGTTTTATTTATTTATCTTGTATGTTGTAATTGTTAAGTGATTTTATGAGTTTTTTTGGTTTGTTTTTTTTATTTACAAAGTTTGTCGGCAATATTTTAAAATTTTAAGTTTTTTGTTTTTATATTATTGCTTGATTTTAAACATATGTACATATGTATGTAGCACATTTGAAGCGGACGAAACAGATATGGCAATCGCAGTCCACATGTAACAAATTTCATGAACGCAATCAAATTCGACGATTGCCGCAATGGATATTGCTACATGAAGACACCGCGTAATGGGATATACATACATACATAAGTATGTACATATGTATGTGTGTACATACTCGTACGTGCAACTACTTAGTAGGACGAAATATGTACTTATGTATGTAGATTTGTGGCCTTATTCGCAAACGATAAATAAAGTTAGAGTAGGTTTATTGTTGGATTTTTATATAGGAAACCCGGTTTTAATGCACACATTAACTTTATTAATCGTTTGTGAATAAGAGCATTAAAGATAAGCGGTATGATATCATTTGTTATTTGGAGATACTTATTAGTATAAGTTAATGCCTTAACTAAGTAAGAACTTACGGCTTCGTTTCTTTTTTGGAGATATGCTTTCGTTATGACTTGACACTGGAGAAACTTGAGAATTGCCATTTACTTTCACTATCATCTCCAATAGCCGACATCAACACTTTCGACACACATGTCACCTCCGTTACCGGCTCTGAAACCCTGTACATATATTTTTATGTAAGTATATCTTTGTGGTGACGCATAAAATTTGCAAGGGTATCAATTGTGGAATGTTCCATATTCAACAAAGGCGTATAGCTGGCAATATGGTTTCGCAAAGAAGTTCCCCTTAAACTGTCCACTAAAAATTGCTTGAGAAGGAGACAAGCTCTGTAATATGGCTTTGAGAACTTTTGTTATATATTTGCAACAATGAATTTATTTTATATAATCCCGGTCTGCTCCTAATGTTTAATAATTAAATCTATTGCCTTTGTGCATAACGGATAGTAGAAGGACACTTAACTACTCATGCTAATTTTCCACGAATTGTTAATCGAACAAATTGTTTCGCGAAAGAAAATGACTTGCCCGATATGCTTTCAAGAATTTTGTTCCCCACAGATTCCGTTATTACTTCTTTGTTTAAGTAATCGGTTAACGTTAATCGCTCGATTTCTGCCGCACATCTTCTGTTAAATATTTAAATTAAAAAAACTACTTGAATCGAAGTTTTTCTCTGATACTACAACTGCACCCATTTTTTAATACATATTTTTTTAAAAAGCAGCAGCGCGAAAGTCTCATTATAAAACGTGTTAGGTAGTTGCGATTTTTCTCTCGAGTTTTATACATTATTAAAAATTGGGAGGGATTTTAAACAATAAGGAGTTTGTTTTATAATTCGTTGTCTCAGTTTTATTGCTGGGGAAGTCATCTATATCTTTAACAGCAGTACTCTTTATTGCAATTCCTAGTGCTTGCATTTATTCTTCCACATTCGATGTCACAAATTTATTGAGTAGAATTGAAAACATATTTTTATTAAAAAGGGGCCCGCAATATTTGCATAACTACAATTTTGCGTTGTACAATAAACTTTAAGAAACAATAGAAATCGTTCAATGTCATCAGAAAAATTACTGCTTAGAAGAGATTCAGCAATGGATAGTAACGCATTACGCTCTTGATTTTCTCTTATATGGGCTACTAAAGAGTATAAAAGTATTCGTTTTGAACTTTCAACTAGTTTGCGCATGATATTGTTAGTCGCATCAAAAAACAAAGTATTCCAATTAAATTTTAATATTTTTCGCTTATTATCTTGTAAAATTCTGTTTGCTAGAAAAATATCAATTTGCGATGAACGGTTATAAGCACGAAATAATACCTTAGACCAAAAAGATTTTAAAATCAGATCGAATGCTATTGAAATAAAACTTGAAACAATGTCAAATGTTTTTGGGAAAACGCCAAAGAATGTAATTGAATTTCAGAAGCCAAAAATATTTGTTATAGCATGTGTATCTCCACTAAGAGCAGAATTTCGTAAAAAAAAGGATTATTAAAATAGAAAAACCAGAGTTCAGAAAAATACACACACTGAATAAAAATCTCGTACATAAATGTAAAAAGCACATCTCAAACCAACAAACACATATTTTTATTTACACAACATTTATGTGTGTGTCTAAATTTTGTACGTTGGCGAACACGCACATAAATGTGTTTTATTTTAAAATTTGGCTGCGCACACGAACACGAGTCGCACACGTACTGTTCAATCCGAAGACACTTGAACTGCACATGGTCGCGTGTTTTTTATTTTAAGTTCGTGTACGGCAAAAAAGGAACATATATGTGCGAACACACGAAGTTCGTGTGCGTGTTCTCAAAAAAGAACATATATGTGCGAACACACGGGATAGAGTGTTACATATTTATTGCTTATGTATGGATGTGTGTTAATGCATATTTTACGAATGGAACTGCTTCAATTGTGATCGAATCTATGCACCTTTCTTAATTAAATTTTTTATCTACATTTAAGTTTTAATGAATTGATATAATTTCGATACAATAAAACTAATAAAGGCGAAAACACTTTTTAAGCATTTGAACTTCATTGGAGGTACATATGTTAAAATTTTTATCTACATATCGATGGCTTAATATAAAAAAAGGCATAACTCGATTTTTTGTTACTTTACAGGAGAAGGAAAAAACTTAATAAAATCCGCAAAATTTTAGATACAAACAAATTTTAATGCAATTTTCAATAAAAAGAGGCAACACATTTTATTTCTCATCAAAATTGTTATTTCAGATAAGGTGCACGACATTTGTTAACGAGAATAAATAGAAAATGCTATTTCGAAAAAAATTGAGTTACGCCTTTTTTATATTAAGACATCGATATGTAGCTCTGACGTGATTTTTTTATTGTAAAGTTTAATTAATAATTGATGTGAGCCCCTTTCTTGTTTAAAATTAATTTTTTTTATTCAAATAGCTATCGATATTTTGCCAACAATTTGTTGGCCTCGCCAGGTATATTATTGTCCTGTACGTCATTGCAACTGTCGGGAACAAGTATTAATTTTGTGATAAAAGGAAAGGACACTTTGGCCTTCATTTATTTAAGATTTGAATTACTTCCTGCACTCAGTTCTTTTTTGCAGGTTTCAATGAGACATGTAAATTTTTTTGTTTCGTCATTAAAAGTTGCGAATTTTTTAAAACAAAATTTTTTTCGTTTATTGCTTTCCACATTTTAAAGAAATAATACTCTAAACTCATAGACCACAGCTTCCTACCACGAATGATAGAAAAGAGATTACGCCTTGCGCATGAGTCCCCGTTAGATGACGAAGTAGTTTCCTTCGCTAAGGTTACCAAGTCTGTATCATATGTGAAATTAATAATTTCTTGCAAAAAACTTATATATTTTGTAAAAGCTGGCAATCCTGTAATAAATTTACTCAGAAAAGGTGCATCATGTACAAGCGAAATTTCTTATGGCGGGTTTTATCGTTACAACTTAGTTCACGATGTTTTCATTGGCTCAATTCCACGAAATTCTTATAGGGATATCGCTATTTTTCGGACATTATACGACGAAACAACAATAAAATTTTCTGTCTTAAATTGCTTACAGTTCCTTAAAAATTCTTTCAAGGTTACTATTAATATTGTCCTGTGTTTTTTTTTAATAAGCAGCCGCTCAGCCTTTACAAAATAAGTCATATAATACAACATCAATACAAAATGATTCTACCTGACTTAAATGGGCTAAACATTTTTTTACAAAGTCCCAAGTCAAACAAACTTCCGTTACTTTTTTACACATTTATTGTAGTGGGTTTTTTAACAAATGGTTAAATAGTTCTTGTACAGGCCACAGGTACTTAAGTATTTTTTTATTAACTGCCAGGCCCACGATGTCACACGTATTCGTTCTTTTGCACAATTACATTTAAAACAAAAACAAAATTTTAGAATTAGTTTTTGTTTTAAATGTAAGTTGTACGAAAGAACGAATACGTTTGACATCGTGGGCCTGCCAGTAAGTCTTCTTTCTTTTTCTTCGATAGTATAACAAATAGTTAGAGGTACGCATATCGGTAAATATATGTAAATCTAAGTGTCGTTCTAATAAACTGTTTGCTAAAGAATGAAATAAGTGAAGGCCAAAGTGTCCTTTCCTTT